>JAJQXH010000044.1:835000-865000 GCA_022343465.1 Oscheius sp. G VE-2021 | reverse complement strand
CCCATAGCGGTGCGGCAGCCCGGCTAGGGGTAGTCGCGGCCGCCGCCGAAAATGGCGAGCTGAGAAAGAAAAAACATTACCGTTCGAAACTCCCTGTGATATTCACGGCTGCTTATGCCAGAGGCTCCTATTTTGAAAATTTCACAAATTTGTAATTTTCAGTTGGAAATCTAAATATCCAAAAGTCTAAAACCCAACTTTTCCCTTGAACCGTCGCTTTTAATAAGCCTTAGTGAGGTTCGCTTCGGTTTCCGCCCAGTTTCGCCCGAAACTGTGGCGACAGTCAAATTTTGGAAAGGAAAAGTTCGAAGGAAAGGGAAAATCGGTCATTTTGCCTCCTGGAGGCTTTCAAAAATTGCGTCTTCCACCCATGTTTCAGGGGGAATCGCGGGCAATTGGGAAAAGTTTTCAACCAGCAATAAACGCACCTCAGCAAAGCTTCATGGGTCACGTTATCGCCTCTGCGCAAAGCTAATGCATGGAAGAAGGGGGTGGGGGTAGTAGTGGGGGAATGGCTGATGCCGTACGGGTGTCAGTTTTGGCTTTTTTTTTCGAAATCAAGAAAACTCACTGAAGGGTTTGCTGCAACGAGGGCATTTCATGGTGAAATCGTGAGTGAGATAGCTGTCGAGAGCTGCAAAAAAGCGCCGTTATCGAAACGACCCTGTTGTTTAGATAAGAGCGGTTGGCACCGGTTACTCACAAGAAACATTGAAACATAGTTCAAATCAATAAAACTTACATTAAATATAGATAACAATTGATATAAGGCATATAAATAGGGTACAATAGGGTTATATACCATAGTAGGGTTATATAAGTACGGCTAGGTGGAATATTCATATCTGACTGCTGATGAAAATGATGAAGATTAGTTGGCCTTGAAAGCCTCGACCCTTATTTTAATGGTTGTCTGAGGGAAGAAGGTTCCGTTGCGTTTGAGAGCCTGAAGATAGTGGTGAGAGAGTGTTTGCCAGAGGAGAGCGCAGACAGCGCCGGCGCGCCCGCACCCGTAGCGCATCGGCCGCTGCAATTGGGGTAGTCGGCCGCCGCGCCGCCCTCTTCGGTTATTACCCAGTTACTCAAGGTACTAGGGCTATCTGACCATTGTTTACGATGCGTTAGCAACCTCATTTTTTGGAACGCCTTACCGGGGAAACCGGTTAGGCAAAATTCTACCTTTTAACTTCGATTAAAAGATTTTTGCACACCTGGGTTACCCCAAACATGTTGGCGAAGTAGACAAAAGCGATGCCACTGAAGACTCCGTTGATGTTTCTCAGCGCAACATTCACAATTTCTCCATCAGAGGCGAAAGCATTGCGGACTTGGTCTTCTGTGACGTCAGGGAGGTTCTTGACCACGATTTTGGGGCTAATCATCATAGTGTGGCGCCTTTGGGCGAAGTCGCTAACGGCTTCGGCGTTATGGCTAAATATACGTTAAGGACTTTAAGGTTTTGTGCTTACCTCTTAACGGTTTTAAGTTCAACGACAATTGGCTGGCCGAATTGGCCAATTGGCGCACCATTCATTGCTTTGATGGCCTGAAAATGAATGGTTTTCTCTGTCTCTTTCTCTCTTTCTCTTTCTCTCTCTCTCTCTCTCTCTCTCTCTCTCTCTCTAAAACCCACGTTTCTAGCAGAAATCTCATGTTTGTAAGTAACAAGGGCAAATCCCCTATTGACAACACCTCCAAAACCATATCTATCAATGGTTCCAAAGGGTTTGAAGTGCTTGAAAACGTCCTCCTCGCTCCAGCCACCAATATGATTGATGTAGACGGAGAGAGGATCGATTCTGAAAATATATTTTTAAACATTTTAAAGGGGAGGACCGCGTAAAAATAATTTTTTTCTGATTTTGTGATAAAATCCTAGATCTCATTCCCAGGATTCCGAAAAATACCTCTTTTACCCATTTTGGACCAAAATAAAATTTCCCACACTCTCTCGCCCACACTAGCCGTGTTTTCGTGCGGAAAACGCGTAAATCGGCGTGTAAACGCTCCCCCTTTGCTGTCCGAATAATATAAAAGGAGTATGTTTCGGAATCGTGGAAACGCCATCTATTCAATGAAAAAATTGTAAATATACTTTGAAAAATCAATTTTACGAGGTCCTTCCCCTTTCAGGTAACTTACGAAGTTCCATTTCCAGCATTTGCTCCTTGAGGTTGTAGATGTTGAGCAATAGGCTGATTGCTAGATCCTTGAACTTCTACAGTGGGATTTTGGAACCCTTGCGGTTTCGGCGGTGGCACATTAAACTGAAAAAAATAGAAAGCCTCAAAATTTCAAAATAAATAGAAAAGTTTGAAGAACATGTTAGGCAAAAAATTTTGACCACGGCAGGATTCGAACCTGCAATCTTCTGCTCCGTAGGCAGACGCGTTATCCATTGCGCCACGCGGCCACGTTAACCGAGACTTCGCGCTCGGCTTATTAATCAGCGGCGCCGCCATTGACAACTGCGCCGCGGTTTCGCTTAACCTCGCCGTATATCAATCGAGAAAAGGAAAACAAGTCACAAATTGAAAACAGAATCTTACCTGGATGTCCTTTCTCATAAAAGAGAGTTGGTGATTGAATCCTATCAGTTGATCCACCTGTTCCTTGCTTTTATTGTCGATTTCAGCAAGTAATTCTGAATTCTACACTTAAAAACTCAAAATTTATCATCAAACACCTATAGCGAGATAGTTTCTAGACGCATGTCTCATGGTTATTTTCGTGCACAGCGGGCATTTGCCCTCTTCTAGTTGAGATACGCATTGATTGCAGACGGAATGGCCACAAGTGCCGACCATCGGCACGAATCGAGTCGAATCTGGGTTTTGTATTGAAAATATATTTAAATTAAAGAAATTTACCATACAAATTGTAGCAGATGGTGCACTCCATGGCAACGGGAAATGGAACTGGAAGGGGTGCGGTTTTATAGGTGTGTGGAAATCAGCAATCGATTTTGGGGAAGTGTTTCTCTGATAAGGGGGGGGGGGACAAAAGGGTTACTCATTGGCAAACAAGGGACAGGGGGGAGAGACAATCGCTTTCACAGAAAAAAAGCAAAAACTGACACCCGTACCATATCGGCCATTCCCCCAGTACTAGACCCACCCGCTTCTCCCTTGCATTAGCTTTGCGCAGAGGCGATAACGTGACCCATGAAGCTTTGCTGAGGTGCGTTTATTGCTGGTTGAAAACTTTTCCCAATTGCCCGCGATTCCCCCTGAAACATGGGTGGAATACGCAATTTTTGAAAGCCTCACGGAGGCAGAATAGCTTATTTCCGCCTTCCTTCGAAGGGGATTCAGAAATTTGACTTTCGCCACAGTTTCGGGCGAAACTGGGCGGAAACTGAAGCGAACCTCACTAAGGCTAATAAAAAGAGACATTCTGAGAGACTCGAGCGCTATTGATAGAGGGGGTGTCGTAGAAAAACTTTTGTTTCCGATTGAATTCAAATTTTGTGCGGAGACATCCTATGGTTCATATTTCATTTTTTAATGCACTAAAACTATGTTTTCCTGTATGTTTTTGGCAATTCAGCAAAATTTGATTGCAAATACCCAACTATAGTATCCGAGTTTCCTAACCAAGAAAAGGTATATAACCTGCAGATTCTGAAAATAAAATATTTTTTCTCCTTTTCTCGAGTCTAAATGTTCAATGGTCGACAAAAACCCAATTTTTTCAACTTTGAGGCCAAATAACTTTTTTTGTAGTAGACAAATCAACTTTAGACTTAAAAAGAGTTTTCGTATTCACGAAATTTGGAGTTGATTTAAACCTACAAATTAATTTTAGGTGAACCGAGAAATGAATAATGCATATTCTATGACGTCACTTCCGGTGCAGGGGGGACCTGGACCTGAAAGTCTCAGAATATGTTTATTTGACCATTGGAAGTCTCCAAACACAATTTGAGTTCAATCGGAAACAAAAATTTTCCTACGACACGGCTCAAGGGAAAAGTTGTGTTTTGGACTTTGGGATACATATTCCGATTTCCAACGAGTGGCCGGGCCGCCGCAGTCGTGGCCACTCCCGGTCTCGAACTCTTTTGTATGAATGGTTTTTTTTGCATCTTTTTCTACTTTTCAATAGAAATCGGTGGAAATTCGCCCGCCTGCTGGGGCGCCCATTCCCCCAATTTGTGTCCCCCCTCTTCCGTTCATAATCTTTAATAAATTCTATTTCTATCAATCTTTATTTGAATTTAGCAAAAAATTCTTTTTCGGGATAGGTCTTGCAGTCGGATAGCCAATGTCGGTCAAGGTATGTGGGCTGCTTCCTGTGGCGTGAGATTTTCTTGTTGTTTGTGAAGTTTCCACTATGTTGTAGCTAAAAAAATCACATTTTGAAATCTAAAAAGCCAAATTTATCCTACCTGGTAATGTTTGCCGTTTGAAGAGTTTCGATAGATATGAAGTGGCAAACTTGCACAAGAAGAAAATCTTCTCCGCCTTGAAGTCCATCGGCATGATTGATGAGCTCAAATCCAAACAGAGAAAATGCTTAAATGTATATATTTGTATTTTTATAGGAATATGAAAGTACCTTTGGCTTTTCTTTTCATCCTGTTTCAGATCTGTGATCTTGTCAATTTTGCATCCAAATCCGGGTAGGGATGTATAAAAGCTAGTTTACTGTCTGAAGTTTATAGTTATAAAATAAGACTTATTGTTTTACCTTTTGCCTTTCTTTAAAATTAATTCCTGCCTTGACAAAACTTTCGATAAATCCGTTGAAAACCCTTAAATTAGATAAAAGTTGAACATTGAAAACAAATGAATTACCTGTTTTCGTGCTGATTCAAAGGTCCTCCACTATATCAAAACAATTAGTTGGTAATGTGTTATTTGAAGATTTGAATGAGAATATATGTCTGAAAAAGTTCTTTCCAACATATTAGAATTTAGAATCGAAAATAAAGAGAGAGCACGAGTATGAAGGAGGGAGAAAGAGAGAGAAGGGAAAAGAAAAAAAGAAAACTAGAGAAAAGAAGAGAGAGAGAGAGACTGAGAGCTAGAGAAGTAGAAAAGGAAAGGAGATCTGTGTGCTAAGAAAGTAGAGAGCTAAATCGATCCGCGAGAATGGACGGTTGGCTGGGTCGGTTGTGGTGTCTGGCCGACGTCGTCTGAGTCATTTGCACTTTCCCACTCGGCGGAAAATAACGGAGGGAACGAACGGCCGGCGCGGAGGAATATAGAGAATTCGGGGAAGACAGCGAGAGAGAAGAGAGAGAGAGAGAGAGAGAGAGAGAGAGAGAAGGAGAAGAGGAGGGGGAACTCTCTCTTTCGCTCTCTCGCCCTGTAACTTTCTCACTTTCTCTTTCTCTCTCTCTATCGCTATCTCTCTAACTAACTTTCTTTCCTTCTCTCTCTCTCTCTCTCTCTCTCTCTCTCAGACAACATACAACACATTTATAACACTCAAACACAAGAATCAAAAGCATTGTCGTCACAACACATACGATAAAACACTCAATGGTGTGAGTCAGGCTGTCCCAGGTGCTGTCCAAGAGGCAAGAGGATGTCCCAAGAGTTTTGCCTTCGGCGAGTTTAGGCCTTTCTTTTTTTTCATTTAACCAACACATCGTACACAGGTGGCTCCATGTTCTGTAATTGAGTGAATTATTAAAAAAAAAGATGTTTTGCTACCGTTACTGAGATGTGAATTAGAACTGTTGTGGGAAATTGTCCAGTAGTTACATTTCTGTTCCACATTTGCAGCGTTGATCCATATTGAAAAGCCAGACACAGAGCAACGGGAATAAACTTTAACATAGTCATTTTTCTCGTTCGAAAACCTTAAATTCTAATTTTTTTAGTAAAGATACTCAAATTTCAAAAAACAAAAACTATTAAATTGGAAACGAATTTGTGAATTTTGTTATTTAAGTACTAAAAGTAGCAAATTACCTGTTTTAGTGTCATCTGAGAGGTTTTCTTCCATAGAAAAAAGTAAATCAGTTGTAATTTGAAAATTTGAATGAGAATATATGCCTGAAAATGTGCTTAATTTTAGGAATATGGCCAGAGAGAGAGAGAGAGAGAGAGAGGGAGGGAGAGAGAGAGAGAGAGAGAGAGAGAGAGAGAAAGAGAAACAGAGAGACAGAAAAAGAGAAAGAAAGAGAGAAAACTCGCCCACTCTGGCCGTGTTTTCGTGCGGCAAACACGTAAAACTTCCGTGTAAACGCGCCCCTTTTGCAGTCCAAATCATATAAAAGGGGTATGTTTCGGAATCGTGGAAACGATATCTATTCAATGAAACGATTGTAAAGAGACTTGGAAAAATCAATTTCACGAGGTACTTCCCCTTTAACTACAAATAGAAGAGTGATTCTCTCTCTCTTTTCTCTTCTCTCTCTCTCTCTATCTTTCGTACTCTTTATCTCTCTCTATCTGCTTTCGCTGCATTTCATCTTTGTCGCTTTCTCTCTCTCTCTCTCTCTCTCTCTCTCTCTCTCTCTCTTCTAATAACTACTGATTACTAGGAATTCTAGCTCAATTTCTTCCCTTTCCCCTAAAATGCATTTCTGTAAAAACCCCTAGGAAGGTAAATAAATCGATAATCACTCACCTTAAAATTAGAATATGAGGAGTGAACCGTCATTATACCATTCCTGGTTACTAATAGCGGCTGTTATAATCCTCCTATTTCTAACTTTCTCTCTCACGTTGGGGGAATCTTGGCCGGCGGCCAGCGGACAGTCGGACACAGCGAGGGATACGCAGAAATGGCGTAAACAGCGGGCATGAGGGACATAAAATCGTCTTTTTCTGTCTCTCTCTCTCTCTCTTTCTTTCTCCCTCCCTCCCTCCCTCCCCCTCTCTCTCTCCTTCTCTCCCCATCTCTTTCTCTCTTTCTCTCTTCTCTCTCCTTCTGTCTCTCTCTCTGTTTTTCTTTCTCCCTCTCCCTCTCTCCCTCCCTCTATCTCACTTGCGCCCTTTCTTTCTTTCCCTCCCTCTATATCTTGCGCCTTCCCTGTCTAACTCAAATCCTTTCTCTCTCTCTCGCTTTAGGATTTAGGACCGATTTAGGAGCGCTTGAAATTTGGGGAAATTACCATTTGAATTGCCGCCAACTCTGCGTCTCTCCATTTCCCACACTCTCTCGCCCACTCTAGACGTGTTTCCGTGCGGCAAACGCGTAAAACGGCCGTGTAAACGCGCCCCTTTTGCAGCCCAAATCATATAAAAGGGGTATGTTTCGGAATCGTGAAACGATGTCTACTCAATGAAACTATAATAAAGATACTTTGAAAAATCAATTTTACGAGGTCCTTCCCCTTTAAGACAAAAATTCTGTAAGATTAGTGGTATTTGAGTGAATATCGATTTTTCTTCGCCGGTTATTGCGCGCGCCCGGCGTACCTTGGCCAAACCTTACCTAAAACCCTAATATATGGTACTTTTTCGAAAGATCTCATCATGATAAGAAAGTTTCACTGTATGTAAACACATGTTTTCACCATTTTAAAGCCTAATAGGCGAAGAACCGTCAAAATGTTTACATTTTATATTTATGAGGACGCTGTTTCTTGAAATTTACCCAATATTGAGCTTTCAGATGCGAAGTGCGCCAGAATAGAGGATACGTGGAACCCCTGGTGTTGACTGGTTTTCAACTTCCCGAACGAGACAGGAATATCGCCGGAAGCCTCTCAACACCAACTACAGGCAGCTGGACTATCCTATTATTTTATTAATGTGTTAACTTTGAAATAAAAACAATTTCAATCATGTTTCCAATTCAACATAACAATTGAACTTTCCGTTTTTCAATTTGGTAAACCTCTGTCTCTCTGTCTCTCTGTCTCTCTGTCTCTCTCTCTCTCTCTCTCTCTCTCTCTCTCTCTTTCTCTCTTTCTCTTTCTCTTGTTTTTTCTCTCTCTTCTATTTTCTCTCTTTCTCTTTTTATCTTTTCTCTCTCTCCCTCTTCTCTTTTTCTTGTTTTTACTCTTTTCTATTCTCTCTCTTTCTCTTTCTCTCTCCCTCTCTCTCCCTCTTTTTTTATTATTGTTATTGTTTCTTCCTTTCTCCCTTTATGTCTATCTATGAGCCCCTTGTACTTCCATTCCGCCAGTTGTTTACGATATCGAAACGTATCCCCGGCTGTGCCCCATGACTGTCCGCTGGCAGGCGGCCAAGATTTCGCAAAAGGGCGCCCTCCGTCCGCCCTCTGCCGATTAGAGAAGAGAAGAGAAGAGAGAGAAGAGAGAGAAGAGAGAGAGAGAGAGAGAGAGAGAGAGAGAGAGAGAGAGACGGAGATTTGAATTCTCATTTAGAAGAGAAAAAAGAAATACATTCATTAACAAAAAACCAAATTAGTCGTTGAACTTTAGGTTCTCCCAGAGAACTTCAACGTCCACGAAGGCGAGCGGGACGTAGAAGGATCTGAGATCCTCGTGATCTCCCCAGGATTCACGACCTGGTCCTTCTGAGTGGCTCGCTGGAATCTTAAACATGCATAATAAACGCTAGATCTTCAAAAACAAAAATTTATTAAAATTAAGGCAAGATGTAGTTAAACAAACCTTTTAAGGACCGTATGAGCCTGGTCCAGGCCATTGATCCCACAGAAACGCGGCCCTTGAAGACTTAACGGCAACAACCAGCTTCTCAGCTCTTCTTGGCTTCTGCTTCTTCAATTCTGCATTCCAGGTGTGTCAAAGCTGCAAACTTTCAATCAAACATAGAGAACGCCCTTACCGCCTGTTCTTGAACCAATCTATAACTTGGTGTCACTCCTAAGCGAAGAGCAAGGGTGTTCCTTTCCTTTTGGGAGGGGTACTGATTTCCTCAAAGACCTTCTGCAGCTCTCCTTTTTGACAGAAGACAATTCAAAATAAATTAAGAAATAGTTCTTTTTATTTGAATGTCCAAGGATTTATGCCTAAAACGTTAAATTAGATAATGGAAATTGAAAATGCCGTTTGGAAAAATATATCTGATACGAGAAAAGCCCCGTCAGGCATTAAAATCCCGCATTGGTCGTGGAATGGACGGCAGAGAGGCGGAGTTTCGCGCTCGTCTGGCGAAATCTGTGGCCGTCTGGCGGCGGACAGTCGGAGCACAGCGGGGGTTCCAATCGTAAACAACAACTGTTGGATGAAGAGAAATACAAAGAAGGGAGGGAAAGGAGGGGAAGGGAGAATGAGACGACACTTTGCCTGTCTTCCACTTTCTCTCTCTCTCTCTCTTTCACTCTCTCTCTGTCTCTCTCTGTCTTTCTCTGTCTCTCCCTCTCTCTCAGGCTCTCTCTGCCTCTCTGCCTCTCTGCCTCTCTCTCTGCCTCTCTCTCAGGCTCTCTCTCTCTCTCTCTCTTCTCTCTTCTCTCTCGCTGTCTTCCCCGAGCCTTCTAAATTCCTGCGCGCCGGCCGTTCGTTCCCTCCGTTTTTTTCTCCGAGGGGAAAAGTGCAAATGACTCAGACGTCGCCCGCAAGACACCACAACCGACCGATCCAACCGTCCATTCTCGCAGATCGATTTGGCTCTCCACTTTCCCAATCAAGACGTCTTCCTCTTCTCCCTCCCTCCCTCTCTATCTTAGTATTAATCCCCCTTTTCTCATCCAACCAGTTGTTTACGATCTGGCGGCGTATCCCCGCCGTGGCTGGCAGGCGGCCAAGATTTCGCAAACGGGCGCCCTCCGTCCGCCCTCTGCCGATTAGGCTCAGAATTACTCCTAGTTTTCTCAAATTTTAAGTTCTTTTTTAGTTGATTGCCTCTTTCTTTCAAAAAATAATATTTCATTAAATATTTCAGGCATATATTCTCGGACACTGAACCTAAAAACAACTATTATATTCTTGTGGTGGAGAATGTTTTTGACGCAATGATTGAGACACGGCAGACAAGAAGCATCTGAAGGTAAATAGGCCACGCATTCAATAAATTCAATAAAGTATTTTTGATTCCTTTAAAGGGGAAGGACCGCGTAAAAATATTTTTTCTGATTTTGCGATAAAAGCCTAGATCTCATTCCCACAATTCCGAAAAAATACCTCATTTACCCATTTTGGATCAAAATGAATCGATTTAGGGGCGCTTGAAATTTTGGAGAAATTGTCATTTGAATTGCCGCCAACTCTGCGTCTCTCTATTTCCCACACTCTCTCGCCCACTCTGGCCGTGTTTCCGTGCGGCAAACGCGTAAAACGGCCGTGTAAACGCGCCCCTTTTGCAGTCCAAATCATGTAAAAGGGGTATGTTTCAGAATCGTGTAAACGATATTTGTGTGCTCAAATATCGCTGTTGAAAAAAAACTACCAAAAACGTTTTAAAACATTGTGCTTTTCAGTGGCGCCATTTCGACAACACCGTGGTGTCGCGCGTATCGTCAGCCGATGCTATCGAGGGCTCATATGGAGGAGTACCGGACAAATTGAAGACACACAATCGTTATGCATCTCGTTTATTTAAGGGATGGCTCAAGAGGTTCGTTCTTTTGTGTGCTCAGTTTAAAAATGTTAGAACCTCTTTCAAAGGCGAGCTTAGTAACCTATTTCATTTAATTTATCCTACAATTTCCGTTTTTTAAGCGCTTGAAAACCTACGAAATCGACTGTTATCATTAAGCAACGTCAATTTGTCTATTCAAAATTGGTCAAAAAACGACCAAAATTGGCAAAAAACAATTTCAAAATAGTCAAAAAATTAAACCTTTTTTATGGCCTTTAGTTTTTTTTATGGCCCAAACAGTGGTTCTGAACTGAAAAATCCACAATTTCAATAAAAAATATGTTTTTTTTTCTTTTTGACCAAATTGTTTTTGACCAATTTTGAATAGAAAAATTGACGTTTCTTAATGATAACAGTCGATTTCTTAGGTTTTCAGGCGCTCAAATAACGGAAATTTTCCGATAAATTTAATGAAATAGGTTTCTAATCTCGCCTTTGAAAAAAGAAAACAGGGCGAGCAAAAATGTAATTTTTTGATGATTTTTTTGAAGTTTTTCGAAAAAATGAAGGGTTGATCATAATTTTTTCACGAAACCACAAAAGATAAAATTTGTCAGCACACTATTTGAAATCGCTTGACGCCTTCCGTAAGTCCATAGGGAGCGGAGATTGCCTTTTACTGAACTTGCAATTTTAAAATTTTGAAAAACCAAAATAAAAGTGTTTATTGCGTATTTCGGGTCTAGACCCATCTCAAAATAATTATCAGCAAAACCCGATGCATCGACTTTTTTCTGTGGCCACGGGGTCTCGGCTCGGCTTGAGACTCTCAGAAAAAACTCTCTTAGTTTTAAAACTTTTCGGTCAATATCGATTTTCTGTCCAGGGTTATCGCGCGCGCAACCGAGTTACGGTATCTTTGCTAAAGCTCGTCCAAACCCCTAACATATATACTTTTTTGGAAATTTCTCATCATTTTGAGTAAGTTTGTAATACATCCTAACTATCGTTTTTGGTCATATAAAAAAGTAACGGTCAAAAAACCGATAAATTGTTTCATTTTTTCAAGGTTTTTCGATTTTTTCACTATTATGGGTCAATTTGCGAAACTAGCCACCTACTTCATCGTTTTTTTACAGATAATTTGCCATTGAAATCATCTTTGAAAACCAAAACAAAGTTTACTCATTGTCCTCATTTAATTCTCTTTTTCAGGCAAAAAGTCACAAATAGTATTTTAGTTTCAATTTTTTTCGCGTTAAAGAATAATAGTGCGTTGTTTTTAGCGTTTGTGCTGTTTTTAATCATTTTGTTTTCTAAAAACAACAAAACAAACAGTTCAAAAAACTTTTTTTGTGACTTTTTGTCTGAAAAGGTGAATTAAATTGAATAAATGAGGACAATGAGTAAACTTTGTTTTGGTTTTTGAAGATGATTTCGATGGCAAATTGTCCGTAAAAAACGATGAAGTAGGTGGCTAGTTTCGCAAATTCACCCATAATAGTGAAAAAATCGAAAACCCTTGAAAAAATGAAACAATTTATCGGTTTTTTGACCGTTACTTTTTTATATGACCAAAAACAATAGTTAGGATGTATTACAAACTTACTCAAAATGATGAGAAATTTCCAAAAAAGTATATGTGTTATGCGCGCATCCGGTTTTTGTAGCTTGGTCGCAACTCAACCAACTCTTAAAGAAATACAGTGCGGAGCATAAATATGGACGCACCCCGCGATTTCTCCGTAAGCATTGTTGCATTTGGTTTCAAGTTTTCTAAGGTTGTTTATTTGATTCTTAGGCATTATTAGGAACATTTTACAACCTTAATTGCAAAGTTTTCATTTTGTTGAAATTTTTAAGAATTTTTGAAGAAAATTGATGATTTTCAAGTGGAGCATAAATATAGACGCACTTCCTTGTATTCATGAATAGAGGTTTCTGACACAACCAAAACGTTTTCTTTTATTGTTTTAATCATTTCTAAGTAGTTTCCCCCCGATTTTAACAGTAGATAACAACTGTTTTACAACTTTTCAGCATAAATCTCTTGGCAAATCGGCAAATTTCAAGCGTTTTTGTGTGCTTTTTGTCAAAAAACCACTCTTGGTTGTGCGAGTTGGTGCCCTTTTCGATCCACTGAACATCTGGAAACCTATTATTTCAGTATTTTACATTAATACGTACTTGGTATAAACTAAATAAACACAAACAATGCCTAATTGTAGAAACAGGTTCATGTTGTTTGATCATAAACGTGGCTAAAGCACATTAAGGGGTCTTCGAAGTTCAACGCGGTAGAGAAAATCAATAGTGAACAGGAAAATTAGGGAAACGGGGGGAAACTACTTAGAAATGATTAAAACAATAAAAGAAAACGTTTTGGTTGTGTCAGAAACCTCTATTCATGAATACAACGAAGTGCGTCTATATTTATGCTCCACTTGAAAATCATCAATTTTCTTCAAAAATTCTTAAAAATTTCAACAAAATGAAAACTTTGCAATTAAGGTTGTAAAATGTTCCTAATAATGCCTAAGAATCAAATAAACAACCTTAGAAAACTTGAAACCAAATGCAACAATGCTTACGGAGAAATCGCGGGGTGCGTCTATATTTATGCTCCGCACTGTATTACTTATTGGAAAGCTCTCAGCATGACAAAAAAGTCAAAAAAAAGAATCTGTCTTACCAAAAACGATTTCAAACTTTTCTAATGAAGTCTCAAGTACTGTGTCTAATCAACTTTTTCCAGACAAAGTGTTGCGTCCCATCACCAGTGATGACGTTCCAGGACGGAAATTAGTGTCATAGGCCAGTAGCGAATCTGTTGACTTCATATGACTACTTCCGGAGTGTAATTTGCCTAAAGTGATGAACCGCTCAATTTGTGCACACCATTTCACTTTTGTCTTTCTGTCATGTGTATTTTATTAACCAATGAAACATTTGATCTATGTTAAGTTTTACACACAACCTGTGTCAATGAATTGGTTTGAATTAGCTTACGAGGGATCATATTTTCATCAGAACGGCCAAATTGTAGAAATCGATGGTGTAGTGGTGGAGCTTCCTACTCTTGCTTTGCACGACGCTGGTTCGAATCCATTCCATGATTTTCATCAGAGAGAGAGAGAGAG
Organism: Oscheius sp. G VE-2021; assembly: GCA_022343465.1. NCBI lineage: Eukaryota > Metazoa > Nematoda > Chromadorea > Rhabditida > Rhabditidae > Oscheius > Oscheius sp. G VE-2021. The sequence goes on along the minus strand of JAJQXH010000044.1, from coordinate 851,451 downwards.
AGAGAGAGAGAGAGAGAGAGGTGAAAGAGTTGAATTTTCCGAGAGAGAAATAGAGAAAAAGAGAGAGGGGGCAGATAAATAAAGATTTTCCGTTTGTTTGTTTCTGTTGTTCCACAGTTTTCTTCTTCTAATTCTATTGTTTTCAGGTACTCCATTGTCGCAGATCCAGATGAGGTATGGATCGCCATAACCGACGATTTCGGGTACGATGAGTACATCCCGCTCGGCTTCGTGGACGTTAACGTTCTTTGGGAGAACCTAAAGTTTAACGACTAATTTGTTGTTTTGTTTTGGTTTATTTTGGTTAATAAACGTTATTATTTTTCGTTTCTTCTAAATGAGAATTCTAAGAAGGTTTCCATTCTTTGCTTCAACGATCTTTTTCTTTCTTTCTCTTTCCATTTCTTTTGACTATCGGATTAAAAAGTTTCAAAGTGAATTTTATCAAACATACGAAAAAAATTACAAAAGGGGACGTCACCGCATGGGTAGCCGGAGAACCCTCAGGAGACCATTTCTGACCTCACCCCCTATTTTACATAACTTGGTTGGGAAACTAGCCCGCCACAGTTTTCACTGCGCAAAAAAGGGGTGTTTCGAGGTCGCTTACATAAGCCCATTCAGTGGATGTGCCGATGGTGTACGGGTTCCCGCCGCAATCTCTCGCCTAGAGGGAGCAGACAGCGAGCCAATTAGGCGTAATTAGGTCAACCCGGGATCCACGGCCGATTCCCATTCGACTGACACCCGTAAGGAAGCGGTTACTGCCCTAATACTAGACCGGGCGAGTGAGCCACCATTAAACCATTATCTCTCTCTGCCTCTCTCCCTTTCTTTCTGTCTCTCTCTCCCTCTCTCTCTCTCTCTCTCTCTGTGGCTCTCTTTGTTTTCCTTTCTCTATCCTGTCACTATTTCGCTCACACTCCCGAATTCTCTATATTCCTCCGCGCCTGCCGTTCATTCTCTCCTTTTTTGTCTCGCCGAGTGGGAAGTGCAAATGACTCAGGCGTCGTCGGCCAGACACCACAACTGTCTCATCCCACCATTCTTTCTCGCGGATCGATTAGCATCCAGTGGTTTCCTGGCATTTTTCTCAGTTCTCTCCCTCCCTCCCTCCCTCTCTCTCTCTCTCTCTCTCTCTCTCTCTCTTTCTCTTTCTATCTGGCTATATTCCTAAAATTAACATTTTCAGACATATATTCTCATTCAAATTTTCAAATAACAACTGATTAACTTTTTTCTATGGAAGAAAACCTCTCCGATGGCATAAAAACAGGTAATTTGCTTAAATAACTAAATACACTTATTATTTTCCAGTTTAATAGTTTTAAAGTCTTTTGAAATTTGAGTATCTTAGAAGAACATTAACTAAAATTATATGAAAAAGTACTAAAAGAATTAGAATTTAAGGTTTTCGAGCGAGAAAAATGACTTTGATAAAGTTAAATAAACTTTTTTTAGGGTGAAGTCAATAACACAATGGAAACCCCAATCGAGGACCTTTTTGAAGTCAACGCTGAAACCCTTGTCGCAAACGCCAATTCATCCGCAAGTGAAGTCATCTCCGAGCTCGAGGTGTGTTTTTTTCAGTTCACACTGTTTTCATTTATCCTACTTCAGAAGAGATACCTGAAGACACGAGGTGTATTTTACTCGACAACAACGATTTCACTTAGAAAGCAGTGGAGGAGGCTTTGCTTCAATTCGGAGATGCCTGCCGACCAGGAGTCTCAGAAGAGGAGGACGAAACGTGTTGGGTTATCTTGGACGATTGGTCAAAGAAACCATCACCGTTGCTCATTTTTACATTATGATTCGTATTTCTCGGTTTGAATCCTAAAAGAATGTAAGATGCATATCCCCAAGTTGTTATGTTACATGTCATGTCTATTGAATGAACTTGAATGTGAATATTGAACGTTGAATGTCCATGAAAATCTGTCAAAATTGGTATTTTTTGACCAAAATTGGTCAATTTCCAATTTCTTCAAAACTTACATAAAACCACTAAAACACACCTAAAACAACAAAAACGATCAAAAAAGCTTACGGCACTCAGGATTCCCAAGCCGTCTCCGATCCAAGTACTAACTGAGCCCAACGTTGCTTGACTTGCCAGATCGGACGGGATGGCGTAGTTTCAACGTGGTATGGTCGTAAGCAGTGCTATTGGAACACGGCGCAATGACATTCGAAAGGCGCATTTCAGTATGCAAGAGGGTGAAATAGGTGGAAAAGTAGTGGGAAAAGCATGGAATATGCGAAATTAAACTGTTTTCAAACAATTTTGAAGATTTGAGTCAATTCTGTTGGCTGGCGTCCAAGCGCCTAGACTTTAAATCTCTCCCCTAGACGCAGCCGCGGCGCCCCTTTCACCCAATTTGCCAGCGCCCCAAAGTCTCTCTCTCTCTCTCTCTCTCTCTCTCTCTCTCTCTCTCTCTCTCTCTCTCTGTCTTCTGTCTCCTTCCTCTCTGCATCTTTCATCACGCCCGTTGTTTACGATTTGGCTGCGTATCCCCAGCCGTGTCGCAGGACTGTCCGCTGGCAGGCGGCCAAGATTCGCAAAACGGGCGCCCTCCGCCCGTTCTCTGCCGGTTAGGCGCTGAATTCCCTCTCTTTATCCCACGATTTCGTTTTCCCTGTTACAATTCATAATTCCAATTTATAAAACTGTTATTTAACGCATTTTCCTGCTCTGCTCCACTTTTCTAAATAATATTTTTGTTTAAACGTCCCAAAAACGTAAAATATTCATTTCAGGCATATATTCTCAAACAAAACTTTTCAATTTAAAACTTTTGGATTCAACATTGGATTTATTGACTTTGAATGATGGATAACAATTATATTTTCCGGTAAACTCACATGTGAAGACGTGGTCTTAAAGGTAAAATTTTGCTTGCTCTTTTTGTGAAAATCGTTTTTTTTTCTCAGAAATAATGGTTTTGAAGTTCTCTTCTGCCAGGGCCGGTCCCTTTGGGTAATTTAACCACTTGATGACTTATAACTCTCGTTTTAGTTCGCTCTGTTTCGGTCTCTATCGTCCACTTTCCGGCTGTTCTAACAAGACGATTGTGTGGGAAGAATCTTGTCGTTCTTGCCACGTTGGACTGGGTAAGTATTATTTTCTATTTTTTCTGAAACAACGAGATTTTTAGTATGGCATCTATCTATGCAACGAAGACAGGCTGGACGCTGCAAATCAATTGGCGAGAAGCATTTGACGGTTGAAAGTAGGTGGTACAACCATCGTTCACTGGAAATCTTCAGGGTACTGATCGAGGTAAGAGAGAGAGAGAGAGAGAGAGAGAGAGAGAGAGAGACAGACAGACAGACGGAGACAAAGGGAGGCAGAGAAACGAGTGGTAACAAGACCGAATTTACTCTTCCTCTTTCTAGGGGGATTCCCGCTCTCCCAACCTACCAGGGGAGCCACATGGAGGAATCGCCCTCGCCGTTGGAAGCGTATCATCTTGGTCCTGGCGACTGTCTTCTTTTATGTTGTTGTTTTTATTTATTCCTTACGTGTTTAGTAAACAATTGTGTTAATTCGAGAAAAGAGAGAGAGAGAGAGAAGAGAGAGGGAAATATATACCCAAACAGATGGAATACAAAGTTGTTTGCTTCCCTTTTCTGGTTCGTTCTTTATTGTTGCAAACCGCTATTCTATTCAACATGCGTCTGATGCCCTTCGGTTCCAAATATTCGCCTCTCTATTCGCCTCTCTCTCTCTCTGTTCCCTCACTTTTCATATTGTAAAAAAGACCGTCAGTCTTTTGGTCCCCCGATTTGTCTGAATTCCTCCGCGCCGGCCGTTCGCCCCTCAGTTTTTCCGCCCAGTGCGAAAGGAAAAATGACTCAGACGTCGTCGGACAGACCCAGCTGGCCAAGACGAAAAATCGATTATCCTCCACTGTATCCACACACTTCTGAAATCTTCCTTAGCCACTGTGTATCTCCTCTCTCTCTCTCTCTCTCTCTCTCTCTCTCTCTCTCTCTCTGGTTCACTCTATCTCTGGTTTTTCTCTCCGTTTCTTCAGTTTCTCGGTTTCTCTCTCCGTCTCTCATTTTCGATATTGTTCTCTTATTTCCCCTCATATCTCTCTCCCTTCCTCTTTCTATCTCCATCATTCTTTCAATATCTCTAACCTTTCTCTCTTTCTCTGTCATTGCTTAAAAGTTCTCCCCAGCTCACTATGCCCCCCCCCCGATTTGTCTAAATTCCTCCGCGCCGGCCGTTCGCCCCTCGGTTTTTCCGCCGAGTGTGAAAGTGCAGATGACTCACACGTCTTCGGCCCGACACCACAACTGGCCAAGACCGTTCATTCTCGAAAATCGATATCCTCCCCAGTTTCCACTATTTATAATTTCCCTCAGCCTTTCTTTCTCTCTCTCCCTCTTTTCTGTGTGTCTACAGTTCTTGTTTATATTACATACCAATTACAACAATTTATATTTAAGGCATATTTCCTCGAACATTCAATTCAAAAAAAATTCAACCAGTCGATATCATTAACTTTCCAACGTCTCGGCATATCTGATCGCAAGGAACAAATAGAAACAAGTAAAAGTGGTTAAAAGTCATTTCACGAAGTTTACTTTAGACTACAACCCGGCCATCTCGTACTGAATGGATGATAAGTGATGCCCTTTCCTTTGTCGGCGGATTCTCCATTCAGATGGTAGCCATCTATCCGGAGGTAAGATTATTTTCTCTCTCTCTCTCTCTCTCTCTCTCTCTCTCTCTCTCTCGTTCTCTCTCTTTCTCCCCCCCCCCTATGTTTGGTTTTCAGACTTTCGGTGACCCCAGATCCGAACCGCCTTCACCTTCCGCCCTCTAGAAGACGTCGAAATTCTTCAGGTGTCTTCTTCCAGACACTACCCTGAAGTCCTGAGACTGATGTCCCCCCACCGTCCTCAATTTCCCTTTTTTCATGTACATTTAAAAAATTTAAAAAATTGTACATGAATCGTCTGAAATCTAATGCGTTTATGAATTCACGACAAACTCACTAGTTTATAATTACCCTCAAGTATAAAAAAAGGTGTCACCGACTGCGATTTGCGCCCGTTTTGGCGAGAGAGAGAGAGAAAGACAGAGAGAGAGAGAGAGAGAGAGAGAGAGAGAGAAAGAGAGAGAGAGAGAGAGAGAGAGAGAGAGAGAGAGAGAGAGAGGTGACAAAAACTAAAAACTTTCTCATCAGCCGATGAATGGCATGGGTTACTATTGAAAATCCCCAAATTTTGTAGTTTTGAATATCTGAGTTTCTTTCAAAGTGGATTCTTTCAAAGGGTTTCGAAACCGATTTATAAAAACACACACTATTATACAAACAATAAAACGCTCAATTTCCTTTTAAGGTCCAACCGATCACTGAAGAGATGATAAGCAAGCACGATGAAGAAGTGAGTGATTCTGAAAACAAAGAAGATGAAAAGAAAACATCCGATAGACTGTTATGGTGAATCATTCAAGATGTTGTAGATTTCAAAACACGCTTCCAGGTTCTTCGACGGTAATATATTTTCCAATGTGAAGTTTCTTGGCAGACTGAAAGAGAACCATCAAAAAGCTCTTTCTAAATTGGACAACGTCGTTCTGGCCATTGGATCTGGTAAAAACCGCTGGATTAGTGCAGACGAATTCACGAATGCTTTCCTTAATAAGAATAACAACGGTTGGTCTGTTGGAAATATTTGGGAGGAGCGAACACAAGCCGCTACTGTTATTTCCTACGGTGAAGAGTCCGGCCTTATACCCCAAGTGTACACACACTGGATAAAATGGCGAGATGGATTGATCATTTGGGAGTATTTCCATACGATAGCTCTGACTGCAATTGTGTATGCATAAAGCACTAGACAACGAACATTGATTAGCTGATAAGTATTTTTTTATATTTTAACTTAATGTTAGCCTATTCTGCAAGCGTAACTTGTATTTCTTCATGATTAGTTTTTTTTTTTTTTGTTTTGTGGGTTGTCAAATAAATATATAAACGGCGTTTAATACATCTATAGATAGTGAGAGAGAAGAAGGAGAGAGAGAAAGAGAGAAAGAGAGAGAGAGAGAGAGAGAGAGAGAGAGAGAGAGAGAGAGAGACTTTTTCTACTTTAAAACAAATAAAAAGGAATACATTGTAATTCAAATTTTACAAAGGAATCACATTGTAATTGTTATTGTAATCTCTCTCAGTCTTTGGTCTCTGCTCCTATTTTTCCATATCTCTCTTTGTTTCTATTCTCAGCAATATCAGAAGGCTATTTCAATTTTTATAAGAGTGAGGTAGGAAGTCACACAGAAAAGTTGTAAACTAACAATAAAACAATGCAGAGAATCGGACACATCGGGTAAGAAAGTGTAATTATTGGCCTGCAAATACAGACAAAGGGTTCGAGCCAGTTTTGCGAAATTTTAGCCGTCTGACAGCAAGTTTTGCGACATACCTGGGGGATACACCGCCATATTGTAAACAACGCGAAACATGAAAAAAGGACTGAGAGGGGAGGGTAGAAATACAGACTATAAGAAAGATACAAATAAAATATCAAAGTGAACTTTTTGGTCTTCAACGGGGAAAGAAGGTAATCGGTCGAATCGAAGCCAAAGTCTTCCTCCTGGCCTCAGCGGCAGCCGCCACTTTTCTAGCTTTCGAAGCTGAAATAGGTCAATTTTTAAATTTAATCAAAATTCGTTTAAAAAAATAGGTAAAAACTTGCTTTTCCTATGCTTCTTCCTCCACTCCTTTCTTGAAAGTCGCTTCGGAACTTCAGCTTCATCATCCGTGAGCGGCTCAACAGCAGCCGCCGCGGCTGCCGCAGCGATTTGCAGTCTTTCTTCAGGATTGGCCTCTGAAAAGGTACATTTTGAACTAAATTTTACTTTTACTGTGAACTGTGAAATTTTTCACTGTGAAATTTTGAGTTAAAACTGTTTTTCGAAATCGCTTTCATAAAAAAAGCGAAAACTTCAGTGAGTTTTCTTGATTTCGAAAAAGCCAAAACTGACCCCCGTACCAAATCGGCCACTCCCCCACAGCTAGACCCACCCTCTTCTTCCTTGCATTAGCTTTGCGCAGAAGCGATAACGTGACCCATGAAGCTTTGCTGAGGTGCGTTTATTGCTGGTTGAAAACTTTTCCCAATTGCCCGCGATTCCCTCTGAAACATGGGTGGAATACGCAATTTTTGAAAGCCTCAAGGAGGCAAAATGATCGATTTCCCTTTCCTTCGAAGGGGATTTCAAAATTTGACTTTTGCCACAGTTTCGGGCGAAACTGGGAGGAAACCGAAGCTCACTAAGGCTTATTGAAAGCGACGTTTCAAGGGAAAAGTTGGGTTTTGGATTTTGGGATATTCCGATTTATTACGGGTGGCACCACTTCCGGTCTCGATCTCTTTTGTGGGAACGTGATTTGCATATTTTTCAATTTTTCAATCAAAAATCGATCCGTCATTTCGACCATCATCAAGTTTTGGACTTTGGGACATTCCGATTTCCAATGAGTGGACGGGTCGCCACTTCCAGCCATGAACTCAACGTGATTAGCATATTTTTCCATTTTTCAATCGAAAGTCGGCCGAAGTTGGTCATTTTGGCCATTTTGTAGCTTGCGTGCGTGTGGTCGTTCGGCTATGTGCCAACGGGCGGCAAAGCGGCGCCCATTAAGCTACGTTCGCGCGGCCCTGAAAATTCGAGCAAATCTTGCAAAACTGGTCTTTTTGTCAAAACTTAAGCAAAACAGCTAAAACACACCTAAAACATGAAAAACGATATAAAAAGTCAAAAAGCTTACGGCACTTAGGATTCCCAAGCCGTCTCCGATCCAAGTACTAACTGAGCCCAACGTTGCTTGACTTGCCAGATCGGACGGGATGGCGTAGTCTCAACGTGGTATGGTCGTAAGCGGTGGCTCTGGGACACGGCGCAATGACATTCGAAAGGCGCATTTCAGTATGAGAGGGGGAGAAGTAAGTGGAAAAGTTGTGGGGAAAAGCACGGAATATGTGAAATTAGACGGTTTTCCAACATTTCTGAAGATTTGAGCAAATTCGGTTGGCTGGCGTCCAGGCGCCTAGACGTGGAGTCTCTCCCGTAGACGCCACCGCGGCGCCCATTCCCCCCCCCCAATCGGCGACCTCTCCGCTGCTCAAAACCTCTAGATTTTTTCATTGTCTATGCATATTTAAGTGAATTTCTCTACAAATCGTCAAAAGCTAAGTAAGCCACGGCAAAAGCTAGCCTGTCGGAGTGATGTGGCAAAAACAATGGCAAAGCTTTTGCCGCAAGGGTGACTTTGGCTGAATATCAAATACTCGCTTCTAAACAGTAGAGTGATGGGCAAAAAAGGATCCAAGCAAGCGGCTGGCTTGTCTCTCGTCCAAACGGTCAAAATCTCGCCTTAAATACATTTCTTTTGTAAAATTATATTTTTTTTCATTAGATTTCACATTTTATTTAATTTATATTTGTAAATACCGTAAAAATATAAAATTTCCATTGTAAATTATGCCTCTTCGCTGTTCTAAGTACCATGTTAGGTCCCGGCACGATTTCTCCAAATGGTCTAATATAACCGTGCGGCAGGGCTTAAATTTTAAAATTTTGTATTCGGCACGTTTTTATTTCTTTTATTTTTGTATTTATTAGTCTAGTTGGATCCAAATTAGTATTTTTTTCTGTGTATTTGTGAATTAATTGTGGTTTTTTAGTGGAAAAATCCCTTTTTAATGCATCAGGTTTCAATTTTTCTCTAGTTTCTGCCCTTATCTCCACTTGTGCCCTTTTTATGCCTTCCTTTTCAGTCCCAGCAGCCTATTTCGATAAGGCCCGCCGGTTTCTGATAAGTTTTCACCCGGCCCGTCTTCCCTCCGGATTCCTCCCCGAAATGAACATCCTCTTCCGATGGTCCCTCGTTGGAAACAGGTAATTTTATTCATTTTCCTTTGTTTTTAATTAAAATATAGAGTCCTCCCCCTTCGAATGACGGATGACGTGGAGGGGGGTTACCGTATCCACTCGGAATCCAACCCGGATATTCTGTACTTCTGCGCCCAGCTGGGAGACTACGACATGTTCCTCAACAATCTAGCCGCTAAATTGGCGCTGTCTAAGTGAGTTTTAAATTTAATTTTTATATTTAAACATTTTCACAAAATAATAATAAAAATAGCTAGCTAGCTTAGCAAATTTCACAAAGAAAACCCTAAAGTTCACCGGTCGGGATCGAACCCTGGTCGTTTTCCTGACAGCTGGCTGGGTAGGGAAATGGACAGGTTGTGGTAGTTTTATAGATATTTTGACTATTAGTACTATTTATTCAATTTAGATTTTAAAAAATCAAAATTGTCCATTTAAATAACGAAAATTGAGGAGGACTGCGAGTTTCAAATGTCGATTGTTGTCAACCGGTTGTGTCGTTTTTTCCTAATTTCACAAAAATTTACGTTTTTTTATTAGATTTTTTAAATGGTCAAATAGTAATAACGTGGAAATTTAACTATGGCTTAAAAATTCAGTCTAAAATACATAAATTGATGTAAAATATGACCCGGTTGGTCCCATAAATTGCCAAACACACGACCAAGGTTCGATCCCGGTCGGTGCACTTCCTTTTTGTCTACTTTAATTGGCTAATATGATAACTAGAAAGCGGCCTATGGATGCCAAAAAGCGTTCTCTTGTTGCAAAAAAACAGATTAAGCGGCCTTTGGTTGCCAAAAAGCGGCGTTTACCACAAAAAGCAGGTCAAGCGGCCTATGGTTGCCGAAAGCGGCCTTTAGCAGGCAAAAATCAGGTCAAGCGGCCTCTGGTGGCCAAAAAGCGGCCCTATATTGTTCAAAAGAAGGCCAAGGGCCTATTGTTACCGAAAAAGCGACTTTTTAGTACCAAAAAGCAGGTAAAGCGGCCTTTGGTTGCCAAAAAGCGGTCTTAAAAGCTAAAAAGCGGGTTTGCCGATTTCTTATCGCGCCAGGATCCACCCAGGCTCCGCCCCTCTCACTCCGCCCACTCTCAAAATCATCATTTTTCCTTTTAATCTCATTTGTTTATTGCTTAAAATTCAAATTTCCCTTTTAGTGGCGAAATGATCGGAATGCGGTTGATGCACTCGGACATCGGGGACCCTCTCCTAATCGCTGGTTTGGAGGCCCCCGTGGCCATTCCCCTCAAAGAACCCACGAATCTCCAGTGGAGAAAGCACCTGGAGCAGTTTTCCGCCAATTTCCAGGTACTTTTTAAAAATATTTTTTTGTAGATTTTACAACAAAAATACATTGAAAATGCCATTTTTGTGTTAAAACACAATTTTTAGGCGTCTTCTGTCAAAAACGCAAAGGAAATCGAGACCCTTCAAAATCGATTGGACACCGTCGTTAAGGAAAACAAAGAGGTGGGATTTACTTTTTTTATTAAATTAAATTAATTTTAAAAAACAGAATTTCAGCTTAATCTGGTGAATCTGGTCGATTTTAATTTTATTGTTTCTAAAATTTAAAAGTATTTAAATTAAAATAATTTTCAGATGAATCTGGTGATTGGCGCCCAGACGAGGGAAATCGAGTTGATGCGTCTTTTGATGGGAAAGATTGGATCCGGAGAGAATAACTGTGAATGTAGTTGTTCCAAGGAGGGAATGGGGTAGGTTAGGAAGCGGCCTGAGGTTGCCAGAAAAAGCGGACAGCGGCCTGAGGTTACGAGAAAACCGGAAAGCGGCCTGAGGTTAGCGGAAAAAAGCCGAAAGTGACCTGATGTCGCCAGAAAAAGCGGAAAGCGGCCTGAGGTTGCGATAAAACGCAGAAATCGGCAAATTTATTCATTTTTTTCAGAGACGAATCCATCTCGAACGGAACGGCTGAGCCGATGGACCAGCCCTCCACCTCCTCTCTCACTCTTTTCGTCCCTCCCTCTCCGGAACAGACCAAACCGCCCATTTTGGCAGGTTAGACCTCTACAATTCAATTTTTTTTTAAAATTTAAGTTATTTATTTTACAAAATTTAAAAAAAAGAAGTTTTTTTGCCCTTTGCCTTGAATATTGAAAAAAAAACTTTAAAAAAAACCAATTTTTCCTCTTTTTAGATGCCGTTCCCACTCTGCAGACGCCGCCATCCGAGAAGAAAAACACCTCCGAGGTTGGAATTTTTTTTAAAATTTTTATTTTTTGAAGTTTTAAAAATACTTTTTGAAAATTTCATTATTTTGTTTTAAAAAAGTTCATAAAAATCTTTTTTAAAGTTTTTTGTTTAAATTTAAAGTTTTTTGTTTAAATTTAAAGTTTTTTGTTTAAATTTTAGAGTTAATTTTTTGAACTTCAGGAGCTTCTGTGGGGCGTGGCTCAGTACATCTTCTGCCAGCTGTGTCCGGAAAAGGCCTCCGATATCAAAGGAATGGAGAATCACTTCATGACCGCACACGTTGATAAGGTTTTTAATTTTAATTAATAAAATTTAATTAAAACAACAAAAAATTGAACACCTCTCGGAAAAACACCCCTCATTTGCATATTGCACCTAAAAATTTACTTTTTAGTGTTGTTTCAAGCCCGATGGATCTTCCACGGTTTTTTTTTAATTAAAAAAAAAACAATAAAAATCACCAAAAACACTTTTTTTGGTCATTTTAAACCTATTTAAAAAAATGTAAATTATTTACATTAAAAAACAGTTTTTCTAATTAATTAAAATATTCAGGAAAAGAAAAATTGCGAGGCCTGCCCTTCCGAGACCGTGGCCGATCTGGCCGTTCATGTGCAGCAACACAGCAGTCGGTTGGTTTTTTTTAAACTTTTTAAACAATTTTTTTCATTCTACAACCCTTTTTTTAAAGCTGTTTTTCAATTTTAAAAGTCATTTTCTAATCAAATTAACGCAATTTTAGGGTCTACGCGTGTGAATTCTGTGGAAAAAGGGGGAGGAAGCATTTCCTAAAATCGCACATCCGTACGCATACGGGAGAAAGGCCCTTCAGTGTGAGTTTTTATTTTTTATTTTATTTTTATATTCTAGGTTACAAAAGACTTATAAATATTTTAAAATGTTAAAAAAAGTCGAAAACTAAATTTTAAATATTTGTACAAATCAAAATTTTAAAACTGTTAAAAATGCCTTAGCTATGCTTCTAGTTATCATATTAGTCAATTAAAGTTAGACAAAAAATAAGTGCACCGACCGGAATCGAACCTTGGTCGTGTGGTTGGTAATTTATCTCTGGAAAGATGGACCTAAATAGTTTCCATGTTTGCCTGGCCTGTGAAGACCTTGGTCTGATCATCTGGTCTATATTCTTGCAACGTGGCGTAGTTTGTGACCAACAAAGACCGGCCTGTTGACAAAACACGTGGCTAGACCTGTTATACTGTAGAAATCAGTTGCGTAGATATGATGAAACAATGAAAGCCTTTGATAAGGGTTGGCATTACTTACATGATGATAAATCATCTGTTCTTGCATCATCTGCCGTAAATCATGACATTTTGGATGATTCTGACTTGAAGGAACTTGTCGTTCGGGGACAGTTAGTTTACTAACTTATGAGGACGCAAGAAGACCCTTTTTCTAGAAAAGCAGAAAGCCATCTTCTGCCAGAAAAAGCGGAAAGCGGCCTGAGGTCACCAGAAAAAGCAGAAAGCGGCCTGAGAGTGCCGGAATCTGAGAAAGCGGCCTTTGCCAACAAAAGCAGCCTTCTGCGAGAAAAAGCAGAAAGGGGTCTTCTGCAAGAAAGCAGAATGCCAAACAAACAACCAAGGTTCGATCTCGGTCGGTGCACTTCTTTGTTGTCTAACTTTATTTGACTAATATAGGCAATTTGGAACACTAAGGTGTTTTAAACAATTTGACATATTTTAAATAAGTTTTTTATTTAAATTTTCATTTTTGTTTTCGCCAAAAATCGGGTTTTCTGAGCCTTTTTTTCAAGCTCTTTAATAAGAGATGAAGTAAAAAAGGACCCCTTTAAATTGATTTAAAACAATTTAAAAAATTACATTTTCAGTGCCAAACGTGTGGTCGCTGTTTCTCCGACGCTTCGACGCTCCGCCGTCACCAGTTGGTCCATTCGGGTGTCAAGAAACACAGCTGCCCAATATGCGGAGTGAGCATCGCCCGAAAAGACAACGTCAAGGTGCACATCAGAAGCCACGGGACAGACGCCGCCGCCCTCATGACCTCCCAGATGTGATATTCCGATCGATTTATTGATTTTATCGATTGATTATGATTTATTTATTGACCGGATCGATTTTCTTTTGTTTATCGATCAATTGTGATACCATTGGTTGTGATGCAATAATAGCTTTTATTACCTTTTTTATGTAAATATTTTTTTAATAAGAAAAAGAGTCGTACACGATCATATGCCTATTATTATAAACAATTAAAAATAGATTTACAATAAGTAAATAGATTAGAATGGAGGGAGACGCGGTGGCTTCACTTCTGGATGAGTTGATGTTGGTAGAAGTGGTTTAAACACAAGAAAATTTGCAAAATTTAGAAGTACACAGGAGAAAATTCAGAAACGGTTCGATGAAGCGCCGACGGAAGAGGATAGCAAGGCGTTGGAGGAGATGGTAAGTAAATATTCAAAAAAATGCAGTGAAAAATACATGAAAAACACTTTTTCAGAGATTTTTCATTTGATCGGAATCGGGCCCGATTTCCTTCTGCACCTAACCTGAAATAGATTATAAAATACGATTTCAGTAGTTTTCAAATTCACAGTGAAAGATTTTAAAAAATCGATGCGCCGGTACCGATCCTCCGCCAGAAAACAAAAAAACAATATATTGTCCAGATCGGCTCAGGGGGTCGGCCCTTGCCTAAAAAACTACCCCTGGAATGTGGACAAATTTTTTTTCCAGAATCCGCAGACAGCGGCCTGAGGTAATCAGAAAAGGCAGAATGCGGCCTGAGGTCGCCAGCAAAAAGCAGAAAGCGGCCCGAGGTCGCCAGAAAAGCGGAAAGCGGCCTGAGGTCACCAGAAAAAAAGCAGAAAGCGGCCTGAGGTCACCAGAAAAAGCCTTTTCAAAAAGCATAAAAGCAGAAGGTCTCTTTTGTGCTTTTTCGTTAAAGTTATTTTTGGTTTTTTGTACAATTTTTGGTTTTATACGTAAACGAAAAAGAAGATCTAAAACATACACCTATTATAGTTCTGTGACTATTTATTGAAGTATTTAAAGAATTGAAGTAAATAGTATTTAAAATGAGATAAACTACCGTTTCCAAACGCAACAGGAAAATGTCATACATCCGAGAGACATTTCCGGTCACTCTTTTTTTCGCCTGGTAATCATACTCATCTGCAAATTGATCAATACGGCATGCAACATTTCTCTTGAGTTTAGTTTGTTTTGTAACCAAGGATGGTTCCGGGCAGGCCCTGGCTGACCTGCTTTTCCAAAATCCGCCAGCCGATTTCTAAAAAAAAAACAATAACAATTTTGGATAGGGCCGGTCCGCTGACAATTTTATTCCGCCGTCTCGCCTTTCAGCCACCCTTGTTGGTGGCTAATGGACCTGACGAAGCTTGTCATCGCCATAAAACAGTTGCTGCTTATGAGTCATCAATAATTCCTCCTCTTCTCACTTGATATTGGCTCAATTGTTGACGCATTTATTTATTGAGGCAATTAGTCGTGAGTTAAGCTTTCAAGCAAAACAGTATATGATAATTTTATCCAATTCCTCTCCAGATGTCTAATTAATTGACCAAAAAGTACACTTGTCTATCACTCTCGTAGGATATTGCATCTAGAAGACAGCTTCCACTCCTACAAATTTGCCCTTTACGGCCAAAATTAGCCCTTTGTCAGATTTAAGGACCCTCTCGTTTAGCATAACCTTATTATTTGACCTAAGAGTGTGCAAAAACATCTTCAAATCAGATCGGATTTGCAACGAAATCAGGAACCTACTCAAGAAATTGAATTTTGCGAGCCAACGCGTACTTTCATTCCTGGCTGTCGCTTTTCACGTAACGCAATTCGGCTGGCGGCTTTTTCAGTTCGATTTAGGAAACTTGGCATTTCTTCCTTCTCGGAACCCTCTCTCTCTCTCTCTCTCCCCTCTCGCCCGACTACCCCTTTATTGCCTTTTCCATGCCGTGGACGGGATATGGCCTAAGCGGAGGGTTTGTTTGCCCACTTAGTCTCAGGCAGTCATTTGGATATCCAGGGAGTCTGCGTCCTTTGTTTCCCAGCTCCCACGGCTTCCGGTGGCCACGTGCCCTCCCCTCTGTCTCTCCCGAATAAACACCTCCCCCTCGTATGTTTATGCTTCATTGGACGCCACCGGAGACACAGAAAGTGACGAATTCTATTTTGTTTTTGAATTACTGTACTTCTGCATCTCAGTTTAGAAAAAGAGGCATTTTATTAATAGGGCGGCTCTATTTTCGGCTAAATTTACATTTTAATTGAAGCTCTTTGCCCTCTCCTGTCCGTTACGCTTCCGAAATAGAAAAACCTTGAATTTTTCGTTTTGCAATATAAATTTTTGGAAACATCACATTTGTATAATTTTGGTTTGTGGTTTGCAACACTCGCGCGCCTTCCGACCCATGCCATTAGAATAATGACTTTCTTATGGTAATGAGCACTTGGTGGAATTGAAACCCGACCTAAGTGACCTTTGAGGGGGCAAATAGTTGCTTCCACTTAATTTCCTCTAATAACTATTTCCTCTTTTTAACATTGCATCTCTCTCTCTCTCTCTCTCTCTCTCTTTATTTGCCTATCAGCATATCCCCTGTGCACTGCCTGACACAATCTTCCACAATTGCACAGAAACATAGGGGTTAAACTTTCGAATATTCTATATTTTGTTATAAACAAACATTGTGTAGAAGTTTTTTTTTAGAATTTCCATAAATATTCAAATTTTTTCAAAATGGTTCGTGGTCCAGTTGTCTAGGCAAGCATTTTTCTTCCGCGAAAACTAAAATATACTTTAAAATTTAAAGGAATGTAAAGCAAATATTTTTTTGAAAATTGTTATTTTACATGCTGATTTTCCTTTTGTGCCAAAAACAAAAAAGTTATGATTCGCACTGTAATTCTCCTCTTCTAATCACTTTCTTCATATTTTCAAGTCGTTTGTTGATAATTTTTTTCCAAATTTTCTGAACTTGTAATTTCAACTTGAAATTGAAATTGTAAACAAAGTCTCAATGCATTGTTTGTTTAAGTGGACCTTATTTGCCATTTCTTAAATAATATGATGGGTCCTTAAATACATCGAGTTATTTAAAAAAATTTAATTACAAAAAAGTAGAAGTAAAAATCAGAAATACAAATTTGAGAAAAATAGAGTCACTACGTCCATTATAGCTTATGTCATTTTGTTGCCCTGCTGTCGCCGATTTCTTACGGGTGCGATTTTCTGCCTCTATTGAGCAAACAGGTGGTGAAACCTAAAATAAGTCATGGATCAAAAACGGGACTAATTTGAGGTTGC
>JAJQXH010000044.1:787500-830000 GCA_022343465.1 Oscheius sp. G VE-2021 | reverse complement strand
TTTGAAAAAGATAGGCTAGGTTTTCTCCTTGACTTTTAAATCGATTTTTAATGCAATCATCAAATTTTATCAATTTGACCCCAAAAAGGACTCAGAACTGGATCTTCTTGAAACACTCTCGTTTCTTCGTGCTCATGACTAATTTCTCACGGCTACTCCCACCCCCTTCTTGTTTATGCAACCAGATTCGTGTGTTTCCGCCCGGTGGGAAAGAAGCTCTCATCATTCTGATCATTTTTGAAGCTTAGAGAGAGAGAGAGATAGAAAGAGAGGGAGAGAGAGAGAGAAAGAAAGAGAGAAAGAGAGAGAGAAAGAAAGAGAAGAGAGAGAGAGAGAGAGAGAGAGAGAGAGAGAGAAAGAAAGAGAAGAGAGAGAAGAGAAGAGAAGAGAGAGAGAGAGAGAGAGAGAGAAAGAAAGAGAAGAGAGAGAGAGAGAGAGGGAGATCCCCTCTAAACCAAAGAGTACTCCTTTCTTAACTCCCTCTGTTTATGCCTCCCTTCCGTCCACATCTGGTGCTTATGGTCAAACTCCCACTTTCAGCCATGTGCCGCCCCTCCCCGCTGTGATGGTCCTTCTGCGTCTCTGGGTCTCTCTCTATCTCGTCCCCGCCTCTTTCGCCTTCCGCTGTATGCAGTGCAGTGGAAAGATGTTCGAGGGGTCAATACGGTAAGTATTGATTGATTTTCCAATTTGCAAAGTTTGTTCAGACTATCTCGGTCTACTTGTTGTGAGCCTACTCCAGTCATTTGTGCTCCGAATCAAGTTTGTCTGAGGGCTTTTGTGGTATCGGATCATAGTACATTTTTCTTGTCTGGGTGTCATTCGCCGGAGGATGGATTAGTAGGTAAGAGAGAGAAAGAGAAAGAGAAAGAGAGAGAGAGAGAGAGAGAGAGAGAGAGAGAGAGAGATGGAGAGACATAGAGAGAGAGTGACATAGAGAGAGAGTGACATAGAGAGAGTGACATAGAGAGAGAGAGTGACATAGAGAGAGAGATAGAGATAGAGAGAGAGAGTGACATAGAGAGAGAGAAAGAGAGAGATAGAGAGAGAGACAGACAGAGACAGACAGAGACGCAGAACACTTTTCCAGGTTGTGACCAACACGTCCTCCCCAATAACGCAACTGTTCACCGATGTGCCTGCATGGACGAACGTTGTCAATCCTACTTCCCCGGAACTTGTAAAGCTCCGCCCACTCGTCGAACTAGGCCACGCCCACCTCCTTCAATTTCTACTACAACTTCAACGACAACAACAATTTCAACGCCGGAAACAACGGCTCCGGCGGATTTTGACCTCTCAGACGTCGCCATTCATCTCACAAATACAACGCCCACCTCACTTTTATTACAGATGTTTATTTGTCTTTCCGTTGTTTATATGTATTATTGATTTTTGTGAATATCCGTTTTATGAATTGAATAAGAAAACTATTTGACTGAATTTGGAAACACTCATCCTGATACTCACATCCACACACACAATCACTATCCCTCTCTCTCTCTCTCACGCATACACACGCGAGAGAGAGAGAGAGAGAGAGAGAAAGAGAAAGAGAAAAAGGAAGAGAAATAGAGGGAGACAGACAGAAAATATGCCCAAAATCGTTTATTTAAAGAAGAGAATAGCTACAGTTACAGTAAGAACTGAGGTAATGTTGGAGGTGGAGGTCTTAGTCTCCTTCTTTTTCTTTTTCTTCCTCTCCTTCTCCTCCTTTTCAAATTCTTCAGCCAATGCCTTCTTGGATTCTTCCAACTTTTCATTCAATTCTTCGTCATTAGCATTCGCTATCTCCTTCCTCAGTTGCTCCATCATCTCTTCACAATTGTCTCCGGTGCAGCAGCCGACCTCTCCCTCCCTGATGTCTCCATTCTTGATGATCTTGACTGAAGCGTAGCCGTCTCCACACTTCATCCCAGCACAGCGACTGTAGATACCGTACTCCATGATGGCTCCAGTGGCTATGAAGCCGACGAACTTCAGACAGCTCTCGTGTTTGCAAGTGACGTTTTGGAGAGACTCTTCTGTCGGATGGCCACTGACGATGAAATAGCTCCCTGAAGTTCATTTTTAGAAGTTTTTAGAAGCTCTCAAATACGGTAAAAACGCAAATACAGTAAAAAATATCGATCAATTTTAAATCGTGTTTTGTTTTATTGTTTTATTATTATAATTTTTCCACTTTTCCAAAAGTTTATATTTAAACGATATCAAATATAGCTAAAAAAATTAAAATTAAAATTTTTGTTTTGAAAATTTGATTTTGAGAAAACTACAAACTTTAAAAAAAACAATACAAACTGAAGGCATAATTAGCACGCGAAAAAAGATTTAGTTTTACTCTTCAAATTACAAATTCATCAGAAATCCGTTTTTGATATAATTACAGTAACTGCTAGCGTGCAGCGCGAAAATTAACGTAAAGTTTGATGCATCCCGTTTAAACTTTCTGTTTGAAGTTTAAAAAGGGTTTAAAATGAAAATTTTAAATAGTAAAACTTTAAAACTTTAAAATGTGAAAATCCGAAATAAGATTTTTGCGCCCAAATTTTGTTTCTATTTTTGAAACCGAGAATTCAAGTTATTTTTGCATATTTTGGGTGTTTTAAAATGATTTTTCCAATTTCCCAAAAATTACCCCGATTTTTCATCAAACAACCATTCTTTTTCTACTAAAAAACTGACTTTAAATTTTTCGTTTTGAAAATTCGTTTTTGAGTAAAATACAAACTTTACAAATAATACATAAAAACTGCAGGCATAATGACCCCGCGAAAAAAGGTTTTCTTTTTATTATTTTTTTACAAATCCGCTTTTTAAAATTTTTTTTGATAAAATTACAGTATCTCCTAGCGCGCCGGGCGAAAACTTTTTCGGCCAAATTTTTTCTATTTTTGAAAATGAGAATTCAAGTAATCTTTGCTTTTTTTGGGGTTTTGTCGCAGCCTTTCACCCCGAATCGTTTAAGGGCTACTAGTACCCCCGCATAGTCCGCGTCTATCTTTCAGAAAGACTCGCTCGCCAAAACCCTTTACTTTGGGCGCCACGCGGACGGTGATATGAACCTCGATGATTTCTATCTACGGACTACACGGTTGGGCTGTGCTTCTGGTCAAAGCAAATAGAAAGAGAACACAGAACAGTAATCACAGTTCATGTAACAACTGCACAACCAACATAACACAACAAGAACAATACGTCCACCTGACAATAGGAAGGTTGGCGTACGGCGTCGGCGCTCCGGAAGGTCTTCTTGGTCACTGGGCTGCGAGAGTCGTTGGGCAGGAGCAGAACAGGACGTCGGGCACGGAGCGGTGCGAAGGCTGGCTGGAAATAGTGCATTCTAGACTGTATCATTGGGGATTTAGGTCAACCCTGGTCTAGTGCAACACAGCTGTCGCTAGCATAGCCTACAGGACTTATGAGCTAGGATCAACGGGGGTCAGACGCCTCACAGGGCTATAGTCTGAAGGTATAAGAAGGAAGTGCACCAACCACGTCAAAGGCGTGAGAACACTTTCCTAATGAGAAGGGTCTGTCTCGCTATACCACGTACAACCGCACGGGCCGAGCGCAGCATCCCAACTGATGACAGAAGGCAGCAGCCGGCTGTGTACGCAGGCGGTCGTACCTTTTGGTGCGCGGGGTTTTCCTTCCCACGCGCACTGTCTACAGTACCCTTCAAATGACCAGGAGTACAGTCGGGAATCCCCCGAATGGGAATTAGGGGCGATATTCGCGACAGGTTTTAAAAATAATTTTTCCCATTTCCCCAAAATAACCCTTATTTTTCATCAAGCAACCAATCTTTTTCTGCTGAAAAATTCATTTAAATCTAAATTTTTATTTACAAAATCTGAAAAAATTTATTGTCTAAATATTAAAGTTTAGCTGAAGTTTAAACTAAAAGTTGTAAAATATTTTTGAAAAAGTTGAATTTTAAGTCTAAAATATTTGCTTAATTTTTAATAATATATAATTTCAAGTGACCTTTGTTCAGAATGATTCCTGAAGAACAATTTGAAATCGATTTTATAAAAATTTATTGATTTTTTAAATATAGCTTATATCTAAAATCTGATGTTTTTGTTTAAATTTGGAAGTTTAACTGAAGTTTAAACCAGAAGCGCTAAAAATTCAAATTGAGATTTTTCAGTCCAAAGATACTTTTTCTATTTTAAAACTGATAATTTCACTTTAGGAATTTATTGATGTTTCACGCGTTTTTCCTGCTTTTTTTGACAAAGTGTCGCCCGCGCGTCGCGCCACGCAAAAATCGATAATCACGAAGTTGCTTAAATTGAACTTTTTGACCTCGAGTTGGTTCTAAATTGTCGAATTTTTTAATAAATTCACTTTTTAAAACAATAAAAAGATGAAATTACCTTCCAGACACTGAAATCCATCGCTGTCCTCACTCCTCCCATCGTCAAAGATATCCCCATCATCTCCCACTTTGACAGAAATCGATCCACTGATAGTTTTGATTACATTGCTACTTCTGCTGTGACTTTCGCTGTCTCCATCGCTCGTCTGTACATTCGTCTGGCTGATTTGAATATTGACGTTGGATCCACCACTGCCGCTGGAGGAGAAACTGGAACTGCTGCTACTGCTACTCTTGCTGCTTATTTTCACGCAGAAGACGATTGAGACGGAGAGGAGAAGGAGGAAGGCTTTGGAGAACATGGAAAGGGGGGGCTGTCCGGTGGGGGTGGAAATGAGAAAATGACCCCCCTGAAAGTGGGGGGGGGGGGGCTGAGGGAGGCTAAATTTATCCATATGCAAAGTAATTTGTTCTAATTGGGGGGGGGGGGGGGCTATGTGAAATATTCAAATTTTATGTTTGGCGGGAAATAGCTAGAAAATAGTTCACGTTGCGCCGAAAATGCCCGTTAGCTGGTAGCAAGTAGGTGACAGCCGGCTAGAGATAGAATCTTTTGACAGCCGGAAGTACCGTAATCGCATTGTTAAATCTGCCGGCTGGCAGCTAACGCTCAGTTAGAGACAACCGGTTGAAGCAAGCAGGCTGGTAGTTCACAGACACACCGCTGGCAGCTATCTGCGGTCTTCTGCGCTAAAAAGCGGCCTGAGGATGCCAACTGTGTTACGAAGCGGCACTGGTTACCATCTACGGTAAAAAGCGGCCTGAGGATACCATTTGAGATAAAAAATGCGGCTGTCATCTGCGGCCATCGGCGGCCATCTGCGCGAAAAAGCGGCCTGAGGATGCCATCTGCGGTAAAAAGCTGCCATCTGAGGTCATCCCAATGTTTTCATACCACACACCATTTTTCATTAAAGGGGAAGGACCGCGTAAAAATAATTTTCTGTTTTTGTAATAAAAGTCTCGATCTTATTCCCAGAAGTCCGAAAAATACCTCTTTTACATATTTTGGATAAAAATGAATCGATTTAGGAGCGCTTGAAATTTTAGGGAAATTATCATTTGAATTGCCGCCAACTCTGCGTCTGCCCATTTCCCACACTCTCTCGCCCACTCTAGCCGTGTTTCCGTGCGGCAAACGCGTAAAATGGCCGTGTAAACGCGCTCATTTTGCAGTTCAAATTATATAAAAGGGGTATGTTTCAGAATCGGGGAAAGGATGTCTACTCAAACAAACTATAATAAAGATACTTTGAAAAATCAATTTTTGAGGTCCTTCCACTTAAAAGCAAAAGTTTCATACTTTCATACTTTCATATTTGGTAGAGCCTTTCAGCAAAAGAAATTTTCGATAGTCTGCATTTAATGTAAATTTCATACCAAGGGTCCATTTTTGCATATTCTGCTATCGATTGTCAATTGTGACCACACATCAAACCAAAGAAAACTATTAGAAAATAGAAACTTTGGCGGCAAACCGGCCGATTCAAATTTTTGTGCAAAATCGTAACCCGCAAATTCGCACCCGTACCAAATCGGCGGCGCGTCAGTTTAATCCTGCCACATACAGTAATGCACACCATATGTAAATAAATCCACTATCTTTAAAAACTCATTTATTATAATAATATTTTATTGTAATCTCCAACAAAACATGTGTTGTAGACTGCATTTCTTCACTTTTGAGTGGCTCTTCGACTCGTCCTTCTATCCTTCTCAAAAAACTTTTCTTTTCTGATTAAGTTTTCCCCAGTTGCTAGATTATATTTCTTCTTTTCTTCTTGTCAAAAACTTTTCTTTCGGGTGTTGATGCTCTCCATTGAAAAAAAATCCACTAAAAATGTTTTTATGGTTTACTGAAATGTTTTCCCTCACCATTCGGGTTTTTATACTCATGGCAGCTGAATTAGCTCTGTGCGAGTTAGATTCCCACATTTCTTCTTGTCATAAACCTTTTGCTCGGGTGTTGATGCTCTCCATTCCGGTACTACTGAAAAATGTCTTATACGTTTACTTTCAAAAGTTTTTACTTACCATTCGGCTTTTTTTTAAAAGTCAACGCAGCCGCAGCAGGTATTTTAATCTTCCATTTTATTTAGACATTGAAATAAAAGCGATTTATGCACTGAAATATAGTTGTAAAGCTATTTCAAATAGGTATAAATGGGATAAACGAGAGGTATCTACAGCGGGGCGTAGCAGATATGGGTGGGCGTCGCAGGAAGATATGGGAATGGCCTTGATTTATTCGGAGATAAGAAGGACAAGGCGGGATAGATTCAAGAAAGACGAGAGCGAAAGAGAGATCTAAAAAACGGCCTGAGGATGCCAACTGCAGTGAAAAGCGGCCTTAGAAGGTCATCTGTGGTCAAATGCGGCTGTCATCGGCGGTAACCTGCGCTAAAAAGCGGCCTGAGGCTGTCTTGTGCGCTAAAACGCGGGCTGAGGATGTCATCTGCGGTAACAAGCGGCTTGAGGTTTCCATTAGCGCTAAAAGCGGCCTGAGGATGCCAAATGCGCTAAAAGCGACCTAAGGATGCCAACTGCGGTAAAAGTGGCTACCATCCGTGATCATCTGTTGTTAAAAGCGGCCTGAGGATGCCCTATGCGGTCACCCCATTTTATCTTCATACTTTACTTTTTATGACCACAAAACATTTGAACAGACCACATTTCAATTTCATTCTGGGGTTTCTAGGCAAATCAATGTTCTTTTAAGCAAAATTTAAAGAAACCGTCAGGGACCTACTTTCTAATTTCATTTTTCTATGTTGTTTATTACTATATGCGGCAGACTACCCTTGCCGCGGCCGCCTATCTCGTACGGGTGCGAATCTCGCAGCCCTACTATGCCAGACAACCAGAGTTTTCTGCGTCTTTTCAGGCGGGAACATTGAAAATTTGAAAATGACGATCAAAAATCGATAAACCGATGGATTGGACAGGCGCGTAAACACCGTGCACGTTGTTCGTTAAAATTGGTTATTCACAGTTGCGTATCGCCTGAAAAGGCCAAAAAGCATTTTAGATGCAGATTTCTCCAAAACGACGTATTTAAACCCCTTTTCAGGCTTTTTAATTTGACTTTTCAGGCTTTTTAATTTGAGATAAAGTCAAAAAAGGTCCCTTACGGTCCCTTTAAATGAGAACATTCCATTTTTTATTAAATTAATAGGAATGTGGTATATTTTGTGTTCACCATAATTACAATAAATTGGCAGAAAATGTTTTTTGAAAAGTAAAAACTTCTTTTTTTTAATCTTTATCTTTTCCTAAACGTGTCCTGTGAAGATAAATCCTTCATGATTGCAGAGATCAGTAGAACAGCAGCAAAAGTTGTGCCAATTACCCTTTATGTACTCCTTTGTACACTTTCCGTCCTTCTGAAAAAGGTTTTTTTAAAATTAAGGAATTTTTGCAAACCTCAGGGGTACAATAGTTCAATCCATTGCAGAAACTGCCTTTAGTTGATGCACCGGTATTGTATCCAATGGCGCAATACTTAGGGCAGTCGACTACTTCGAGATTTGGATAATGGGTGCCGTAGTAGCACTTCACAGAGAGGGCAGAGGAGCAGAAGAGTAGCAGGAGGAAGGTCTTCAGAAGCATGGCGACTTCTTCTGAATTGGAGTGAAAAAGAAGCGTTTAAGGGGGTTTCTAGACACAACATTTGCGCTAGACAACAATATTTTGAACGTTAGTCAGAGTCTGCGGCAGAAAGAGAGAGAGAGAGAGAGAGAGAGAGAGAGAGAGAGAAAGAGAAAGAGAAAGAGAAAGAGAAAGAGAAAGAGAAAGAGAAAGAGAAAGAGAAAGAGAAAGAGAAAGAGAAAGAGAAAGAGAAAGAGAAAGAGAAAGAGAAAGAGAAAGAGAAAGAGAAAGAGAAAGAGAAAGAGAAAGAGAAAGAGAAAGATGGGAAAGAGAGAAAGAGAGAAAGAGAAAAGCGGCTGCGAACATCGGTCATCTGCGGTCATCTGCGGTAAAAAGCGGACCGGAGATTCCAGGCGGCCTGATGATGCCATCTGCTCTAAGAAGCGGCTGCCAAGCGGTTATGTGCGCTAAAAAGCGGCTGACTTCTGCGGTCATATGCGGTCTTCTGCCCTAAAAAGCGGCCTGAGGATGCCATCCGCGGTCAACCAAGGGAAATAGTTTTACTATTAGTTCAAATACAAAAAAACAACCCCAAAAGTGCTTCTATAAAAATATCCAAGAGTTTTAATCAATACAAAGCATTAAAAAGCTTGAAAAGTTGCTCAAAACATGACAGTTTGCAGTTTAAATGCGTCGTTTTGGAAAAATCTACATCTGAAATGCCATTTTTGGCAATTCCAGGCGCCAGGCCCCTGTGGATAACCATTTTAACGAACTACTTGCATGGTGTTTACGCACGTCCTTCCAATCCATCGATTTATCGATTTTTGGTCGTCACTTTCGAATTTTCAATTTTCCCGCCTGAAAAGACGCAGAAAACTCTGGTTGTCTGACATTGCTGACGGTTCACACCCGTACGAGATCGGCGGGCGCGGCAAGGGTAGCCCAGCCGCTTACAGTAATGAACACATAGGCAAATACAAGTCGAAAAGAGGTTTTCGAGGCTTTTATCAATACAATTGTTCTCAAAACAATCATTCAAAAGAGAAAAGATCACTTTGGTCATTTCTCAAAAGGCGGTAGTCATTTATATAAGGTCCCTGAAGAAAATCTTCCACGTTGCACAGATCAGTGTTACAGCAGCAACGGATGAAAAGTTTTGCTTGATTTCTCTTCTTATAACATTGTCCGTGAAACTAAAATTTTTAGAATTTTTTTTAAAATTTTTTTTTGAAAAAAAGAAAAAAAACGAAAATTTAAAATAATTTACCCTCCTTTCTGAGCATAGACCGTTCTTCCCTTCGCAACCACTTTGTATCGTTTTCCTCTTTTCTTCTCCTACAAAGGAAACATAGCAAGGGGTGGAGCATTCGACTTCTCACTTGATGGAGAGGGCGGATGAGCAGAAGAAGAAGAGGAGGAGGAGGAGGGCCTTCAGAAGCATGGTTCAGAAGACTTCTTCTCAATTGGATTGGAGATGAAGATGAAGTGATTCTTCTGTTGCAAGATGGACTTTGATTGGAGACGCAGAGTTGGCGGCAATTCAAATGACCATTTCCCCAAATTTCAAGTGCTCCTAAATGGGTTCATTTTTGTGCAAAATGGGTAAAAGAGGGATTTTTCGGAATCCTGGGAACGAGATCTGAGCTTTTATCACAAAATCATTTAGAAATAAAAAAAACATTTAGAAATCAACTTGTTTTATTTCTTCAACTGTCACTTTCAAAAACTTGGTCTGTAACCAAAATCGGTACATTCTGTGTCGAGGGGTAGACAATAATAGCATACACATGCACACATTCACACTTACTAGACCACACACTCACAAATACATGCACATATGTGCACATACACACAGACACACATACACTCAAAATCACAAACACGCGCGCACGTTCACACAAACACTCAGATCGACACAAACGCACACTTTTCCAATTTAAAATCGACACTGAGAAATACATGCTTTACACATAATTGATTTATTTTGGATTCACAACTTACTATGCACACATTAACTCTTTCGCTGTCTTTATTATTGGAAAACATGCCAATAAAGCATTCATACAGACACACACCCATGAACACAAACGCACACGTGAACGCACGCATAATTACACTTATATACAAGTCGAGGGGAGAGATGTCGCAAATGTTGAGTAAGCTGATTGAAGCCAGTGCTGCAGTGGGACTGAACGTACACCCGACAAAGAATGTATTGATATCATCATGTACTACAACAAGGAATGACATTATAATCAATGGACAACATTTCAAGTTCGTAGAAGGAGAAAGATACCTAGGAGGGTGGATCAGTTTTCCCCTGCAGCCAGCAGTTGAGATTGGAAGAAGAATATCATGTGGGTGGAAGGCGTGGAGTAAACTTTCCAATCTGCTACGCCATCGACGTGTCACAAATGAAGTGAAGAGGAGGGCATTTGATGCATGCATAATGCCAACACTGCTGTATGGGGCGGAGTCGTGGTCTTTAAGAGCATCAGACAAGGAGAAGATTTCCATAGCGCAGAGAAAAATGGAGAGACGTATGTTGGGTGTTACATGGACGGATAGATGGACAAATGAAAGAGTAAGAGCAGAGACAGGAGTGAAAAACTGGGTGAAGGAAGCCATACGTCGCAAAGCAGCTTGGGCAAACAAAGTGAGGACGATGGAGGAAGGACGATGGGCAAGATCAACCACAACATGGATACCCTACAACTACATCAACAGCCGAGGAAGAGGACGCCCGAGACTTCGATGGAGAGACGAGCTGACGACGATCTTTGGACAAACGTGGTGGTCGATGCCGCAAGAAGAATGGAAACATCGTCATGATCAGCATTTGAATCTCTGGTTTCATATGATTACTGATAAATATTATTATTATTATTATTATACACAAACACACATTATAAGGCTGTTAGAAAAAAACCTGTTTATTTTTTTAAACAAAAGCATCCCAATGTTTTGTCTTCGAAATCGTTGATCAATGGCTGAATATGCAAAACAATGGGCGTTTGCCTGTCTGGGAAAATGACTGTATATCAATATAAGAATAGCAAACCACTCGCACAAAAACGAAGTCGCCATGCTACTGAAGACTCTGCTCCTACTGCTCTTCGGCTCATCTGTGCTCTCCCTCACGTGCTATAAAGCCGAATTTTCCAACCGGACTCGTTATTTGGATGAAGAGACTTGCCAAACGTCTTATTGTGTAATAAAACGTATAACAAAAGGTCCTTCGAAAGGTATGTACCAGAACTGCGAAGTGACTTCACTCTGTACACCAAAGGTACTTTTCAAACAGTTGTGATTATTGAGG
This sequence comes from Oscheius sp. G VE-2021, assembly GCA_022343465.1. Lineage (NCBI taxonomy): Eukaryota > Metazoa > Nematoda > Chromadorea > Rhabditida > Rhabditidae > Oscheius > Oscheius sp. G VE-2021. Next base: position 818,703 of record JAJQXH010000044.1, on the reverse strand, counting down.
TTTTCAGACGGACGGAAAATGCTGGAGGCCCAAGCTAGAAGACACCCCTCGACACAGAATGTACTTCGATGATATTGTATGCTGCTGTTCAACTGATTTGTGCAACGACAGCAAATTTCGGTTGCACGCGCTGATAACGGCTGTTACAAAGACAAAACAGGAGTATAAAGAGAAAGGGAGCCCGGAGATAACTGCTGCTCTGCTTACTCACTGAAATGTCACACTTCCAAGAGTCTCTTATCCAGGAACTTGAAAATGTTCTTGCCCTAAAGGCAGAGCTCGAACTCAGATGTGGTCAGTTTTCATCAATTACCTATGGAACCAATTTCCCTTTTTAGATTACTTTGAAGAACATTGCCATATTCTTATGGTGCAAAACCAACTAATGGCCACTACTATCCAACAACAAGCTCAGCTACTAGAGGAGTTGAATAGTAGGTTTTCATGTTTAAAAAGTCTTAAAAATGAATTTTATTCCATTTTGCAAAAGAATGCGTGACAATTATATGAAAACGCGAAAATCTAGAAAAACGAAAAGAAAAATGTAGTTTTTGTTGTTTATTGTCGAAACTTTAAAAAAATTAAGCTTGAAAATTGTCTAAAATTATCAATATTTTATTTCAGACGGAACTTATCACAATTCGAGTTAAATAGTGGGTTTTGTTATCTTTAATACTGTTTTTATGCAACCTTTTTTGTTAAAACTGGCTGAAGAACATTCTTATTAATACGCGAAAACGCAGAATAAGACCATACTATTGGGATTATTTGGAGAAAATATTTAAATTCAGCTTCAAAAATGTTTATGAAATATCAATATTTGATTTCAGAAGGAACTGACCACAATTCGGTGACTGAAGGAGAGGCAAGTTTTTTTATAGGAATTTCACAATAGACCGTTTTTCAGGCCGGTGAAAGATGACGATTGTCGCGGTTTCCGATTGTAAATACTCATTTCGTCTATTTGTACTGGTTCTCCTTTTTCAGCTGACAATAAATTTAATTTTAAAAAATAACAAATTATTTTTCGGTTGTTCTTAGTTTTAATGAATTTTAATTCAACTGGAGTAACATGTGATGTTTATATGTGAAAATGTTTCTGAATGCAATTAAAAAAAATTTCCTAAAATTAGAATAACTTGGTACCGTATCGGGTCGAAATCGACGTTGTTACATTCCCATTTTCTAAACCCTCGAGAAAAACATTTACTTACAAAATAAATTGCTTTATTAAACGGAAAAATCGTATCACAAATTAAGATCACTAAAGAGAAGGAAAAGGCTCAGCTGTTGGTACAACGGGCTTCTCCACATGTGGATAACAGTGGGAGTGGCATCTAGGGGCTTTTACTATAACATAGGCAACGTTCTGGACTGATTATTCCACAAGCTGGCCATTTCGCTGATTCAATGAACGTGTCATATTCAGATTTCGTCACTCCCAGAGTCTCGAAAGATTTATACGAATTCGTCAAATTTAAATTTATTTCTGAATTTACCCTCCACAAACGCTCCTTAGGTATATAAGCTATGTCCAACATGGTGGCATTCAAGTTTTCGTAGAAAACAGACTCGGCTGGGTTAGTACGGGAGCAGTTTCTCAAGTCAGAAGAGTAGGCACATACATTAGCAGAGTTTGTTAAGGGATACCATGAGAGGGCAAATCGAACAATAGTATTATTGTCTTGATCTTGCAGATAAGCTTCCATTTTGAACGATTTTCCCGTAGTGTTCCTATGAAACAATAAATTATAGGGAAGCATTAAAAAAATTAAATTGTTTTAAAAACTCAAAAGAACTCATAGTAAAACCTCGTGAAAGCAGTGAAATCTGCGGAACTCATTACAAGGAAAGCTGTCAACGCATTTGATTTCAGGAACTTTCCTGACTTCCTGCAGAAAAAGTTTTTGTAATAATTTTAACAGAAACTTACACTTCCAGCGACATTCATAGAAAGGATGGTGAAGAAAACACCCAAAACGAAGGCATATTTTGCACACGGTGCAAAATTGACGGGGATTTGCAGAGTCCCAGCCTTCCAAAGCATCTGAACGAGGATTCAGTGGCAGTGCCACCATGACGACCCAAATTTCAACCGGGAAACGTCACCATAAACCTCATGGCTTTTAGGATTTATTGGTATTCAGATAAAGCTCGAAACCAAGGGCCCTACTTTACGAAAAAGTTATAAAGAAAAGTTGGTTAGAAATAGTAGTTTCAGAGACAGTGGAAAATTAAAAATTTAAACAAGGCGGACAACACCAAGCATTCCATCAAATTATTTCAAGTTTGCATGTCGAAATTAAAACATTCGACCAAAACTATTAAAACTTGTGGGTTTTTTTTGTGTTGAAGAAAACGAAAGAAAATTATTTATGCATAAAACAACCCAGTAAAGTATTGAACATACAGTAATGACAGGTAAAAATTCATCAATGCGTTTTGATACGGAGATTCTGTTTTTCACAAACATTGTGGCATAAACTTGAGAAACAAATCCTAATACAAAGCATGCAACACAACATCAAAACGCGTTTTATTAAGTGATTACGAACATTTTCACAACACCAACTGTGTTAGTTTACGACAATGGTATAAACAAAAGTATTTCTTTTAGAATGATTGCTTTCAAAAAAAAAATTTAACTTACAAAATAAAAGAGACCGGAGAGATTTCAACATCACAATAAACTTTTCGATTTTACATATGGATATTGAAGCATACAAGTGACAAGAAAAACTAATAAAAATAAAAATCTAGAAGAAAAAAAATTAAAACTTGAAATTTTTTGTCCAATTTGTTCACACCTCAAATACAAGTATCATATTCGGGGTTGGTCATTCCAAGAGGCTCGAAAGACTTGTATGTATGAGTTTATGGAAGCCTAAGCCTGGCATCTAAAAATGTCACCATAAATCATAACGTGTGCTGAATTTATATTGCCCATTCTGGTGAACAGCAAAACATTGAGGCGACTTTATTAAATTTTCATAGGGATTTTTTAAAATTGTTGCTTTGAATGTGATGTTGTTGAGAACCAGTGGAACTCAATAGATAAACAACAGAACTCGTATTTATGAAACATTCACTGAGACAAGAGAAACCCGGTAGACGTGTTTACGTTTGTAGATTTTGACGGTCTCTCTATCGATTGGCTGGATGAATTAGTTTGGCTATCGAGCATAGAAGATTGGGATCAGGAGCGCGCCTGCTTCTTTTTCTTTAGCCTTTTTGTACAAAACTAATCCCCTTCCCTATAACTGGTTTCAATTCGTAACATTTTTTTCTCGAATTGTTCAAGTTTTAAGGTATCGTTAATAAGTACTTAGGGTCCTTAATATCGTAGACCGATCAAGAAAGTTTTTTATTGAAATTGAAATTTTTAATTAATTTTTGAAAGTTCAGTTTTGCAATTTTATTAATTAAATAACTTCAGAACGCGCAATGATAGAGATTTGAATCTTTGCAGCATGGTAGAGTATCTGAAGTAGTAAATGAGAACTCTGTAAAAGCTGAGGTTCCTGCAACGAAAGCGCGCCAGATTGCAATTTTTCGCTCTAAGTTCTGCGCTTTTGATAATTTTCAAACCAAATTTGGTAGGTCAAGAGAGTGTCTCAAGACTCAATTTTAGAAATTTTAAAATTTTGGGGTCCCACAGCGAAAACGCGCCAGATAGCAATTTTTCGTTGTAACAAAAGATTTTTCTGTTCTTTCGCAGCCAAACTTGACAAGTCAACCATAAACAAAGATTAGAAAATTTTCGAGTGTCAAAAGCGTTCGGTCTCATCGCGAAAGCGTGCCAGATTGTAATGTTTAGTATAAAATGCGGTATTGTCGGCATTTTGCAACCAAACTTGACAAAACAATAGGAAATAAAAGTCTATATCAATGAATCGTTAACAAGGATCAGGTCTCGCAGCGAAAGCGTGCCAGATTGTAAAGTTTTGAAATAAATTACGTTATCGTCGACATTTTGCAATCAAACTTGGCGTGTCAATAGTCGATTAGAGTCTGCATCGATCAAACGTAAAAACCGTTGGGTCCCGCTGCGAAAGCGTGCCAGATTGTAAAGTTCAGTAATAGAATCCGTTTTTGCCAGCATTTCTCAATTAAACTTGACAATCAATGGTAGATTAGGGTCTCCATCAGTCTAACGTCAAAAGCGTTGGGTCCCATCGCGAAAGCGTGCCAGATTGTAATGTTCAGTAATAAAATGCGGTTCGATCACCAGATAGTAAAGTTTGTTAACAAAATCAGAATAGTATATTTTTCAAAGCCAAAGTCAATGTCCAAAATCATTAGGTTTAAAAAAATGAAAGATCGCAAAGTTTTGTTCAAATTTATGAGAGCGTCTATGTAAAGTAATCAAGGCGAATTTGCGTTTCGGAGGGGGTGCTGGCGAGCGCCGCGAGCGAAGCGAGCGGCGCGAGTCAGCACCACCGACGCTGAAAAATGTTAAATTCTGAAAAGATGTTCAAAGTAAATAAAGATAGTTTTGAACAAAGCTGTTGCTATTCAAAAAAACTACCTTGATTCTATGGAAAAAATGTTTCAAAAAAGTTTTTGTCCAAAACTATTTCAAGATTTCAGGGGGTCTGGGGGGCGAAGCCCCAGCTAGGTCGCGGCGCGCGCCGCAGGCGCGCGCCGCGGCCTAGTCCCCTTCCCTATAACTGGTTTCAATTCGTAACATTTTTTTCTCGAATTGTTCAAGTTTTAAGGTATCGTTAATAAGTACTTAGGGTCCTTAATATCGTAGACCGATCAAGAAAGTTTTTTATTGAAATTGAAATTTTTAATTAAATTTTGAAAGTTCAGTTTTGCAATTTTCTTAATTAAATAACTTCAGAACGCGCAATGATGGAGGCTTGAAATTTTGCATTAAGGTAAATGATCTGAAGTAGCAATTAAGAGCTCTATAAAAACTCAGGTTCCTGCCACGAAAGCGTGCCAGATTGCAATTTTTCGTTCTATCTTGCGCGCTTTAGAATTTTTCAAACCAAATTTGGCAGGTCAAGAGAGTGTCTCAAGACTCAATTTTAGAAATTTTAAAATTTTGGGGTCCCACAACGAAAACGCGCCAGATAGCAATTTTTTGTTGTAACAAAAGATTTTTCTTTTCTTTCGCAGTCAAACTTGACAAGTCAACAATAAATAAAGATTAGAAAATTTTCGAGTATCAAAAGCGTTTGGTCCCATCGCGAAAGCGTGCCAGATTGTAATGTTTAGTATAAAATACGTTATTGTCTTCATTTTGCAACCAAACTTGGCGTGTCAATAGTCGATTAGGGTCTGCATCGATAAAACGTAAAAACCGTTGGGTCCCGCTGCGAAAGCGTGCCAGATTGTAAAGTTCAGTAATAGAATCCGTTTTTGCCAGCATTTCTCATTTAAACTTGACAATCAATGGTAGATTAGGGTCTCCATCAGTCTAACGTCAAAAGCGTTGGGTCCCATCGCGAAAGCGTGCCAGATTGTAATGTTCAGTAATAAAATGCGGTTCGATCACCAGATAGTAAAGTTTGTTAACAAAATCAGAATAGTATATTTTTCAAAGCCAAAGTCAATGTCCAAAATCATTAGGTTTAAAAAAAATGAAAGATCGCAAAGTTTTGTTCAAATTTATGAGAGCGTCTATGTAAAGTAATCAAGGCGAATTTGCGTTTCGGAGGGGGTGCTGGCGAGCGCCGCGAGCGAAGCGAGCGGCGCGAGTCAGCACCACCGACGCTGACTTCCCTATAACTGGTAAAATGTGGTAACATTTTTTTCTCGAATTGTTCCAGTTTTAAGGTATTATCAATTAGTACTGAGGGTCCTTAAGAACGAGTTTAGGTTAAGAAGTAAATGAGAACTCTGTAAAAGCTGAGGTTCCTGCAACGAAAGCGCGCCAGATTGCAATTTTTCGCTCTAAGTTCTGCGCTTTTGATAATTTTCAAACCAAATTTGGTAGGTCAAGAGAGTGTCTCAAGACTCAATTTTAGAAATTTTAAAATTTTGGGGTCCCACAGCGAAAACGCGCCAGATAGCAATTTTTCGTTGTAACAAAAGATTTTTCTGTTCTTTCGCAGCCAAACTTGACAAGTCAACCATAAACAAAGATTAGAAAATTTTCGAGTGTCAAAAGCGTTCGGTCTCATCGCGAAAGCGTGCCAGATTGTAATGTTTAGTATAAAATGCGGTATTGTCGGCATTTTGCAACCAAACTTGACAAAACAATAGGAAATAAAAGTCTATATCAATGAATCGTTAACAAGGATCAGGTCTCGCAGCGAAAGCGTGCCAGATTGTAAAGTTTTGAAATAAATTACGTTATCGTCGACATTTTGCAATCAAACTTGGCGTGTCAATAGTCGATTAGGGTCTGCATCGATCAAACGTAAAAACCGTTGGGTCCCGCTGCGAAAGCGTGCCAGATTGTAAAGTTCAGTAATAGAATCCGTTTTTGCCAGCATTTCTCAATTAAACTTGACAATCAATGGTAGATTAGGGTCTCCATCAGTCTAACGTCAAAAGCGTTGGGTCCCATCGCGAAAGCGTGCCAGATTGTAATGTTCAGTAATAAAATGCGGTTCGATCACCAGATAGTAAAGTTTGTTAACAAAATCAGAATAGTATATTTTTCAAAGCCAAAGTCAATGTCCAAAATCATTAGGTTTAAAAAAAATGAAAGATCGCAAAGTTTTGTTCAAATTTATGAGAGCGTCTATGTAAAGTAATCAAGGCGAATTTGCGTTTCGGAGGGGGTGCTGGCGAGCGCCGCGAGCGAAGCGAGCGGCGCGAGTCAGCACCACCGACGCTGAAAAATGTTAAATTCTGAAAAGATGTTCAAAGTAAATAAAGATAGTTTTGAACAAAGCTGTTGCTATTCAAAAAAACTACCTTGATTCTATGGAAAAAATGTTTCAAAAAAGTTTTTGTCCAAAACTATTTCAAGATTTCAGGGGGTCTGGGGGGCGAAGCCCCGCAGGTCGCGGCGCGCGCCGCAGGCGCGCGCCGCGGCCTAGTCCCCTTCCCTATAACTGGTTTCAATTCGTAACATTTTTTTCTCGAATTGTTCAAGTTTTAAGGTATCGTTAATAAGTACTTAGGGTCCTTAATATCGTAGACCGATCAAGAAAGTTTTTTATTGAAATTGAAATTTTTAATTAAATTTTGAAAGTTCAGTTTTGCAATTTTCTTAATTAAATAACTTCAGAACGCGCAATGATGGAGGCTAGAAATTTTGCATTAAGGTAGATTTGGCAGGTCAAGAGAGTGTCTCAAGACTCAATTTAAGAAATTTTAAAACCCTGGGGTCCCACAGCGAAAATGCGCCAAATAGTAATTTTTGTGTATTGAAAGCTGTTCTCCTCTTAAACTTTAAATTCTAAAATTATTATCACGTTGTGTATTAGTTTATCTTCCATAGAACATTTTAATTGCTGGAAACTCACAGCGAAAACATACCACATTGCAATTTTTCCGTTTAGAAATTGTTTTCCCTGTAAACGTTTAAGCCAAAATGGTTTTCAATATTGCGTCTTACGTAAAACATAATAAATGATTAAAAAAGAGCTAAATGATTAAAAACATTTCGAAAAATGAAATATTTGTGGCGAAAACAAAAAAATACCGTCTTACGTAAGATATCACTCGCACCCGTATAATTGCGGCGGGTGCCGCATTTGGTAAGGTGGCTGCCGGCGCAATTTTGGTTTAATTACCCAATTTTGAGGTACTAAACCAAACATGCACCGTAAGCGAACGGCTTCGCGTTCTGCGTCCGATGATGAGGACTACGATCCTAATGGTTTGTGGACTCTTTATTGTGACTGTATAAGATTTTGAAGTTTTAAAATTTTTAGTTAAGTTTTGAAATTTTAATTTTTGAAATTTTAATTTTTGAAATTTTAATTTTTGAAATTTTAATTTTTGAAATTTTAATTTTTGAAATTTTAATTTTTGAAATTTTAATTTTTGAAATTTTAAGTTTTGGAAATTTTAAGTTTTGAAATTTAATGTTTTGATTCAAGATTTATTTTTTTTAAGTCAATTCAACGTTTGGTTTGTAAATGTTTTCGAAAAAATTTAACATCTAATATTTTGATTTTTAAGCAATCCAAAGAGAGGTTAGGCGTAGGCAGCAACGGGTGAACAGACGTCCACAACAAACAGAGCGAAGAGGCTTTGAAATTGAAGAGACAGGTTCAGCAAAGACAAAATATCAATGTTTCGGCGTTTTAGATTACAGCACGGGGTTCGGACAGTCAAAACTGGGCGAAAGAATGCCTATGTGCAAGTTCTGTCATTCCATCCATTTCCCTGGACCGTTCTCGTGTTGTAAGCAAGGGAGGGTCTTCATTCCTCCTTTTCCGAAGCTTCCTCCTCCTCTGCAAGCTCTCCTCTTTGATGTGAACGACATCCGTAGGCGCCTCTTTATGGACAACGTCTTGCGCTATAACACTCTCTTTCAATTTGCCTCCATCCAGTACGATCACGCATCGGTCAACAAGTTCGGCGTCCCTGTGGCCAAGGCAAGAGGGGGGGTTCGTCATTTTGCATCGGCGACGCGTCCAAACCGTCCTGGAGCCTTCGGTTTCGGGAACTTCTACGTTTATGAGGGAGAAGAGGCTGCAGACCTTCGTATGCAAAATTTGTACCTTTCTCAGGATTTAGACAAAGAGGTAGATTAACTATAGAAACCATTCTAAACAAACCATTAGTTGGTCTGTGATCTGACAGCATGTCTGGATAGAAACCCCCTGGCGCGCTTTTACAAAACGATGGGACAGCTGATGAAGGAAGAGCAACACAAACAACTCGACCCCTACCTTTTGCGCATGAGAATCGTCAACCCAAATGAAATGGATCCCCAACAACTTCAAGTAAGATTACTCTCTCTCTCTCTCTCTCTCCACTCCCCTTTATTTTTCTGTCTCTCTCTGTCTTTTTTCTTCATGAGACGCTTTGATGCTTTCTCTTTTCAATCGCCGCTTCTAGGGGCATCCGGGCATCTACGGTTACAGAAGGGAAGGCGAGTTTACGTCTGTCTTCTTCTCAGCCACCGTCGACCAGCGAGTCCTTCCTCGAGGCCTAAACGTCTACGCTCATTTGGGATTTAACAACGTCCCCCAGCCGCTTTTCCCTTGGATGAATACAGTCGATCCACTGTGTTACCCTCTCCTTTTCCCCCGTGGAGAGCCTGGATGGTCTCCGAGAACCTACACTTACGTGGAGCCAAAGGATTTCGTAGAAACCCTGTCAGCCTTCAAGCAGTTCCGCTTGGATCAAGGGGAAAACGTAGAGGAAACATGGGATTCGGACCACGAACAGACTCGTGTTCACGCTAATACCAGATTGCAAGGGTAGAGAAAATTATGAAATGTCGTATTGAGTTCATTTAAGAGATCCTAATTTGGAAACTAGCGATGATGAGGACGATAACAGTGATGAAGCAGACAATTTCTCCAATTCAGATATCGAGGTAAACAAATTCATAGTTTAAATTACTCTTCATAGCAGGGTTCTAATCATGAATCGGAAGGTTTCATTAGATTCATTGAACGGGGCGGGGAATTGTATCCTGAACGAGACTATGACGAATCTGTGGTTGACACAGCGGAGGAATCCGACAGTGGAGAAGAGGATAGCGCTCACGAAGTAAATCAAATTTTTTAGTAAGTAAAATGAGTATTAGATTGACCAATCCACCCGCCTTCCTCTGGGAACTCCCATGTTAGCCACCAATCCAGGAACACCGGAAAATGACGAAGACCTGCAGAGTGGTAATGTGTCTGATCCAGAGCCCGCAGATTGGGAGCGTCACTTAGAAGAAGAAGTGAGAATTCTATGATATACCCGTAAAATACAACTATTAGGACGACGAGGAAAGTATAAATCGTAGCAGAGATGATGAGGAAATCCTGGATGTTACCGTTGAGCAAGAGGAGCTCCACGAGTTTCGTCGAAAAGTGCGGAAACCAACACTATGTAGTCATATTTTACTTTAGACTCACAGAACATATGTGACTCTGCGCGAATACGCCAATTACATCATGCAGGATAGAACCCGCTTTCGTAACCGAATTTCTGCCGGCGGAAAACTTGGTCAGCTGTTTTTGATCGATCTTTTCACGAGAATCCAACATCGCGAGTACGAGATGAAACAACAGCACAACATGGAACACATGCGATCCACAAAGTATGAGCTGTCAAAAAGAAGATAATTAGTTCCATTTAGGAAAAAGTTTCTGAAAGCTTTTCAAGCAGCAGCAAATCGCAGAAACAGACAGATCGGAATCGTATGCACTATTCCTTCAACCGTTCCTGGATCACCTCGCTACATGCACAAGAAGTTCGAGGAAACCGTGACTATGGCGAAGGAACTCGGACCTCCGGATCTCTTCATTACGATGACAGCGTCACCCAGCTGGCCTGAGATTACGGTATTCGATTGATGTCACGGTTTGGTATTTGGATTGATTAGGATCATCTTGAGCCGGGCCGAACCTGGGCAGATCGTCCTGCCCTGATGAATGAGGTTTTCAAGAGAAAGATGGAACATATGCTTGATGATGTTGTTGGACAAAGGTTGGAAAGCAAAAGCCATACTAGAAAGCCAGGTAGTAATCAAAAAATGACGTCATCTACTAATTCCACAGGTATTTTTGGACCAGTTAAATGGTACGGATACAGCATCGAATTCCAACAAAGAGGTCCTCCGCATATCCATTTGGTCGTTTCTTTGGTTCATCACGTTTCTACCATTCAAGAGGTTTTAGTTTTAGTGGATTGATTTTAAGCTCAATATTAGGTTGATGCAATTTGCAAGGGCGTTATTCCGGTTGTTCCAGAGGAGGATCACCCAGAATTTGAGAAAATACAGAAACTGAGAGATTTTGTGGATAGGTACATGATCCACACTCCTTGCGAAAATCAACCAGAGGTACTTCAGTTATTTGCTAATGGAATTTTTAAAAAAACGTATATAGGCCTATTGTAACGAAGGTCGAAAGGAGAGCTGGAAGCAGTGCCGAAAACATTTCCCCAAGCCCTTTGCCAATGAGACGGAGCTGGGCGACCGCACCTACCCGAACCTCAGAAGGCCTGATGACGGGGAATTCGTTTGGAGAAAGACGGCCGATGGATCCATGGTGAAGGCCACAAATCAATACGTCGTTCCCTATAATCCCTTCCTTTTGGCCAAATACGAGTGTCATCTCAACGTAGAAGTCATTTCTACTCTAAGGGTACTTAAGTATATCTTTAAATACCTCTACAAAGGTTTTGACAGAGCCCTTGTAGAGTGTATTGAGAGAGTTGGCCGTGGTGATGAGGCAGAGGGAATTGGGGAGATGACGTTTGATGGGCACATAATTCACCCCAAAAACACCAAAATTCCACCTGGAGTAAGAAAAGTAAGATGCCTTAAATGAAAACTCATAAGAGAATTCAGCAACGAAAACAGGAAGCGCGTAATCTTCTTCGTAAACACCAAATTCCAACGTAATTGAGGCAAATTATAATACTGCATTAGCTAATTTAGCACCGATGACCAGGGAAACCCGACTTTGGTGTACAATGAGTTTCAAATTGTGGAGGACATGAGAGCTGTCACAGCAAATGAAGCTGCATGGGAAATCGCCGGATACAGACGAAACGGGAAGAGCCACACTGTCGAGTTTCTGAACGTTCACCGTCCCGACGAAGAGCCCATCAGCTTTGAAGAAGATGAAGAGGAAGCCATGGCTGAGCGCCTTCGAACCACCGATGTCAAGAGCAAGCTCAAGGCTTGGTTCGCTCTGAATCAAGCGCATGATCAGAAAGCTAGACATCTCACGTATGACAAAATCCCTAAGTATTTTATATATAAGGATGGGGTTTTTGTGAGAAGGCAGTACGATCTGAGCGATGAAATACTTGGGCGAATCTGGAGTGTGAGACCCACCCGAACGGAGCTCTTCGCCATCAAACTCCTCTGCGAAAATAGGACTAATGTGAAATCCTTCGAGGAGCTGAAAACAGTTGACAGAATACCACATCCTACGTTTGCAGAGGCAGCAGCGGTTAGAATTATTATTTGATTTAGCTCAAAGTTACATATAGGCTCTCGGACTAATGAACTGTCAGACCGAGTGGGAGTACGCAATGAGGGAAGCATCGCTGACCGAGAAACCTCCCGCTTTGAGACGGCTCTTTGTCAGCATTCTCCCCTTCCCTATAACTGGTTTCAATTCGTAACATTTTTTTCTCGAATTGTTCAAGTTTTAAGGTATCGTTAATAAGTACTTAGGGTCCTTAATATCGTAGACCGATCAAGAAAGTTTTTATTGAAATTGAAATTTTTAATTAATTTTTTGAAAGTTCAGTTTTGCAATTTTATTAATTAAATAACTTCAGAACGCGCAATGATGGAGGCTAGAAATTTTGCATTAAGGTAGATTTGGCAGGTCAAGAGAGTGTCTCAAGACTCAATTTAAGAAATTTTAAAACCCTGGGGTCCCACAGCGAAAATGCGCCAAATAGTAATTTTTGTGTATTGAAAGCTGTTCTCCTCTTAAACTTTAAATTCTAAAATTATTATCACGTTGTGTATTAGTTTATCTTCCATAGAACATTTTAATTGCTGGAAACTCACAGCGAAAACATACCACATTGCAATTTTTCCGTTTAGAAATTGTTTTCCCTGTAAACGTTTAAGCCAAAATGGTTTTCAATATTGCGTCTTACGTAAAACATAATAAATGATTAAAAAAGAGCTAAATGATTAAAAACATTTCGAAAAATGAAATATTTGTGGCGAAAACAAAAAAATACCGTCTTACGTAAGATATCACTCGCACCCGTATAATTGCGGCGGGTGCCGCATTTGGTAAGGTGGCTGCCGGCGCAATTTTGGTTTAATTACCCAATTTTGAGGTACTAAACCAAACATGCACCGTAAGCGAACGGCTTCGCGTTCTGCGTCCGATGATGAGGACTACGATCCTAATGGTTTGTGGACTCTTTATTGTGACTGTATAAGATTTTGAAGTTTTAAAATTTTTAGTTAAGTTTTGAAATTTTAATTTTTGAAATTTTAATTTTTGAAATTTTAATTTTTGAAATTTTAATTTTTGAAATTTTAATTTTTGAAATTTTAATTTTTGAAATTTTAATTTTTGAAATTTTAAGTTTTGGAAATTTTAAGTTTTGAAATTTAATGTTTTGATTCAAGATTTATTTTTTTAAGTCAATTCAACGTTTGGTTTGTAAATGTTTTCGAAAAAATTTAACATCTAATATTTTGATTTTTAAGCAATCCAAAGAGAGGTTAGGCGTAGGCAGCAACGGGTGAACAGACGTCCACAACAAACAGAGCGAAGAGGCTTTGAAATTGAAGAGACAGGTTCAGCAAAGACAAAATATCAATGTTTCGGCGTTTTAGATTACAGCACGGGGTTCGGACAGTCAAAACTGGGCGAAAGAATGCCTATGTGCAAGTTCTGTCATTCCATCCATTTCCCTGGACCGTTCTCGTGTTGTAAGCAAGGGAGGGTCTTCATTCCTCCTTTTCCGAAGCTTCCTCCTCCTCTGCAAGCTCTCCTCTTTGATGTGAACGACATCCGTAGGCGCCTCTTTATGGACAACGTCTTGCGCTATAACACTCTCTTTCAATTTGCCTCCATCCAGTACGATCACGCATCGGTCAACAAGTTCGGCGTCCCTGTGGCCAAGGCAAGAGGGGGGGTTCGTCATTTTGCATCGGCGACGCGTCCAAACCGTCCTGGAGCCTTCGGTTTCGGGAACTTCTACGTTTATGAGGGAGAAGAGGCTGCAGACCTTCGTATGCAAAATTTGTACCTTTCTCAGGATTTAGACAAAGAGGTAGATTAACTATAGAAACCATTCTAAACAAACCATTAGTTGGTCTGTGATCTGACAGCATGTCTGGATAGAAACCCCCTGGCGCGCTTTTACAAAACGATGGGACAGCTGATGAAGGAAGAGGAAGAGAAACAACTCGACCCCTACCTTTTGCGCATGAGAATCGTCAACCCAAATGAAATGGATCCCCAACAACTTCAAGTAAGATTACTCTCTCTCTCTCTCTCTCTCCACTCCCCTTTATTTTTCTGTCTCTCTCTCTGTCTTTTTTCTTCATGAGACGCTTTGATGCTTTCTCTTTTCAATCGCCGCTTCTAGGGGCATCCGGGCATCTACGGTTACAGAAGGGAAGGCGAGTTTACGTCTGTCTTCTTCTCAGCCACCGTCGACCAGCGAGTCCTTCCTCGAGGCCTAAACGTCTACGCTCATTTGGGATTTAACAACGTCCCCCAGCCGCTTTTCCCTTGGATGAATACAGTCGATCCACTGTGTTACCCTCTCCTTTTCCCCCGTGGAGAGCCTGGATGGTCTCCGAGAACCTACACTTACGTGGAGCCAAAGGATTTCGTAGAAACCCTGTCAGCCTTCAAGCAGTTCCGCTTGGATCAAGGGGAAAACGTAGAGGAAACATGGGATTCGGACCACGAACAGACTCGTGTTCACGCTAATACCAGATTGCAAGGGTAGAGAAAATTATGAAATGTCGTATTGAGTTCATTTAAGAGATCCTAATTTGGAAACTAGCGATGATGAGGACGATAACAGTGATGAAGCAGACAATTTCTCCAATTCAGATATCGAGGTAAACAAATTCATAGTTTAAATTACTCTTCATAGCAGGGTTCTAATCATGAATCGGAAGGTTTCATTAGATTCATTGAACGGGGCGGGGAATTGTATCCTGAACGAGACTATGACGAATCTGTGGTTGACACAGCGGAGGAATCCGACAGTGGAGAAGAGGATAGCGCTCACGAAGTAAATCAAATTTTTTAGTAAGTAAAATGAGTATTAGATTGACCAATCCACCCGCCTTCCTCTGGGAACTCCCATGTTAGCCACCAATCCAGGAACACCGGAAAATGACGAAGACCTGCAGAGTGGTAATGTGTCTGATCCAGAGCCCGCAGATTGGGAGCGTCACTTAGAAGAAGAAGTGAGAATTCTATGATATACCCGTAAAATACAACTATTAGGACGACGAGGAAAGTATAAATCGTAGCAGAGATGATGAGGAAATCCTGGATGTTACCGTTGAGCAAGAGGAGCTCCACGAGTTTCGTCGAAAAGTGCGGAAACCAACACTATGTAGTCATATTTTACTTTAGACTCACAGAACATATGTGACTCTGCGCGAATACGCCAATTACATCATGCAGGATAGAACCCGCTTTCGTAACCGAATTTCTGCCGGCGGAAAACTTGGTCAGCTGTTTTTGATCGATCTTTTCACGAGAATCCAACATCGCGAGTACGAGATGAAACAACAGCACAACATGGAACACATGCGATCCACAAAGTATGAGCTGTCAAAAAGAAGATAATTAGTTCCATTTAGGAAAAAGTTTCTGAAAGCTTTTCAAGCAGCAGCAAATCGCAGAAACAGACAGATCGGAATCGTATGCACTATTCCTTCAACCGTTCCTGGATCACCTCGCTACATGCACAAGAAGTTCGAGGAAACCGTGACTATGGCGAAGGAACTCGGACCTCCGGATCTCTTCATTACGATGACAGCGTCACCCAGCTGGCCTGAGATTACGGTATTCGATTGATGTCACGGTTTGGTATTTGGATTGATTAGGATCATCTTGAGCCGGGCCGAACCTGGGCAGATCGTCCTGCCCTGATGAATGAGGTTTTCAAGAGAAAGATGGAACATATGCTTGATGATGTTGTTGGACAAAGGTTGGAAAGCAAAAGCCATACTAGAAAGCCAGGTAGTAATCAAAAAATGACGTCATCTACTAATTCCACAGGTATTTTTGGACCAGTTAAATGGTACGGATACAGCATCGAATTCCAACAAAGAGGTCCTCCGCATATCCATTTGGTCGTTTCTTTGGTTCATCACGTTTCTACCATTCAAGAGGTTTTAGTTTTAGTGGATTGATTTTAAGCTCAATATTAGGTTGATGCAATTTGCAAGGGCGTTATTCCGGTTGTTCCAGAGGAGGATCACCCAGAATTTGAGAAAATACAGAAACTGAGAGATTTTGTGGATAGGTACATGATCCACACTCCTTGCGAAAATCAACCAGAGGTACTTCAGTTATTTGCTAATGGAATTTTTAAAAAAACGTATATAGGCCTATTGTAACGAAGGTCGAAAGGAGAGCTGGAAGCAGTGCCGAAAACATTTCCCCAAGCCCTTTGCCAATGAGACGGAGCTGGGCGACCGCACCTACCCGAACCTCAGAAGGCCTGATGACGGGGAATTCGTTTGGAGAAAGACGGCCGATGGATCCATGGTGAAGGCCACAAATCAATACGTCGTTCCCTATAATCCCTTCCTTTTGGCCAAATACGAGTGTCATCTCAACGTAGAAGTCATTTCTACTCTAAGGGTACTTAAGTATATCTTTAAATACCTCTACAAAGGTTTTGACAGAGCCCTTGTAGAGTGTATTGAGAGAGTTGGCCGTGGTGATGAGGCAGAGGGAATTGGGGAGATGACGTTTGATGGGCACATAATTCACCCCAAAAACACCAAAATTCCACCTGGAGTAAGAAAAGTAAGATGCCTTAAATGAAAACTCATAAGAGAATTCAGCAACGAAAACAGGAAGCGCGTAATCTTCTTCGTAAACACCAAATTCCAACGTAATTGAGGCAAATTATAATACTGCATTAGCTAATTTAGCACCGATGACCAGGGAAACCCGACTTTGGTGTACAATGAGTTTCAAATTGTGGAGGACATGAGAGCTGTCACAGCAAATGAAGCTGCATGGGAAATCGCCGGATACAGACGAAACGGGAAGAGCCACACTGTCGAGTTTCTGAACGTTCACCGTCCCGACGAAGAGCCCATCAGCTTTGAAGAAGATGAAGAGGAAGCCATGGCTGAGCGCCTTCGAACCACCGATGTCAAGAGCAAGCTCAAGGCTTGGTTCGCTCTGAATCAAGCGCATGATCAGAAAGCTAGACATCTCACGTATGACAAAATCCCTAAGTATTTTATATATAAGGATGGGGTTTTTGTGAGAAGGCAGTACGATCTGAGCGATGAAATACTTGGGCGAATCTGGAGTGTGAGACCCACCCGAACGGAGCTCTTCGCCATCAAACTCCTCTGCGAAAATAGGACTAATGTGAAATCCTTCGAGGAGCTGAAAACAGTTGACAGAATACCACATCCTACGTTTGCAGAGGCAGCAGCGGTTAGAATTATTATTTGATTTAGCTCAAAGTTACATATAGGCTCTCGGACTAATGAACTGTCAGACCGAGTGGGAGTACGCAATGAGGGAAGCATCGCTGACCGAGAAACCTCCCGCTTTGAGACGGCTCTTTGTCAGCATTCTCCCCTTCCCTATAACTGGTTTCAATTCGTAACATTTTTTTCTCGAATTGTTCAAGTTTTAAGGTATCGTTAATAAGTACTTAGGGTCCTTAATATCGTAGACCGATCAAGAAAGTTTTTTATTGAAATTGAAATTTTTAATTAATTTTTGAAAGTTCAGTTTTGCAATTTTATTAATTAAATAACTTCAGAACGCGCAATGATGGAGGCTAGAAATTTTGCATTAAGGTAGATTTGGCAGGTCAAGAGAGTGTCTCAAGACTCAATTTAAGAAATTTTAAAACCCTGGGGTCCCACAGCGAAAATGCGCCAAATAGTAATTTTTGTGTATTGAAAGCTGTTCTCCTCTTAAACTTTAAATTCTAAAATTATTATCACGTTGTGTATTAGTTTATCTTCCATAGAACATTTTAATTGCTGGAAACTCACAGCGAAAACATACCACATTGCAATTTTTCCGTTTAGAAATTGTTTTCCCTGTAAACGTTTAAGCCAAAATGGTTTTCAATATTGCGTCTTACGTAAAACATAATAAATGATTAAAAAAGAGCTAAATGATTAAAAACATTTCGAAAAATGAAATATTTGTGGCGAAAACAAAAAAATACCGTCTTACGTAAGATATCACTCGCACCCGTATAATTGCGGCGGGTGCCGCATTTGGTAAGGTGGCTGCCGGCGCAATTTTGGTTTAATTACCCAATTTTGAGGTACTAAACCAAACATGCACCGTAAGCGAACGGCTTCGCGTTCTGCGTCCGATGATGAGGACTACGATCCTAATGGTTTGTGGACTCTTTATTGTGACTGTATAAGATTTTGAAGTTTTAAAATTTTTAGTTAAGTTTTGAAATTTTAATTTTTGAAATTTTAATTTTTGAAATTTTAATTTTTGAAATTTTAATTTTTGAAATTTTAATTTTTGAAATTTTAATTTTTGAAATTTTAATTTTTGAAATTTTAAGTTTTGGAAATTTTAAGTTTTGAAATTTAATGTTTTGATTCAAGATTTATTTTTTTTAAGTCAATTCAACGTTTGGTTTGTAAATGTTTTCGAAAAAATTTAACATCTAATATTTTGATTTTTA
Source organism: Oscheius sp. G VE-2021 (assembly GCA_022343465.1). Classification (NCBI taxonomy): domain Eukaryota; kingdom Metazoa; phylum Nematoda; class Chromadorea; order Rhabditida; family Rhabditidae; genus Oscheius; species Oscheius sp. G VE-2021. The sequence goes on along the minus strand of JAJQXH010000044.1, from coordinate 800,247 downwards.
AGCAATCCAAAGAGAGGTTAGGCGTAGGCAGCAACGGGTGAACAGACGTCCACAACAAACAGAGCGAAGAGGCTTTGAAATTGAAGAGACAGGTTCAGCAAAGACAAAATATCAATGTTTCGGCGTTTTAGATTACAGCACGGGGTTCGGACAGTCAAAACTGGGCGAAAGAATGCCTATGTGCAAGTTCTGTCATTCCATCCATTTCCCTGGACCGTTCTCGTGTTGTAAGCAAGGGAGGGTCTTCATTCCTCCTTTTCCGAAGCTTCCTCCTCCTCTGCAAGCTCTCCTCTTTGATGTGAACGACATCCGTAGGCGCCTCTTTATGGACAACGTCTTGCGCTATAACACTCTCTTTCAATTTGCCTCCATCCAGTACGATCACGCATCGGTCAACAAGTTCGGCGTCCCTGTGGCCAAGGCAAGAGGGGGGGTTCGTCATTTTGCATCGGCGACGCGTCCAAACCGTCCTGGAGCCTTCGGTTTCGGGAACTTCTACGTTTATGAGGGAGAAGAGGCTGCAGACCTTCGTATGCAAAATTTGTACCTTTCTCAGGATTTAGACAAAGAGGTAGATTAACTATAGAAACCATTCTAAACAAACCATTAGTTGGTCTGTGATCTGACAGCATGTCTGGATAGAAACCCCCTGGCGCGCTTTTACAAAACGATGGGACAGCTGATGAAGGAAGAGGAAGAGAAACAACTCGACCCCTACCTTTTGCGCATGAGAATCGTCAACCCAAATGAAATGGATCCCCAACAACTTCAAGTAAGATTACTCTCTCTCTCTCTCTCTCTCCACTCCCCTTTATTTTTCTGTCTCTCTCTCTGTCTTTTTTCTTCATGAGACGCTTTGATGCTTTCTCTTTTCAATCGCCGCTTCTAGGGGCATCCGGGCATCTACGGTTACAGAAGGGAAGGCGAGTTTACGTCTGTCTTCTTCTCAGCCACCGTCGACCAGCGAGTCCTTCCTCGAGGCCTAAACGTCTACGCTCATTTGGGATTTAACAACGTCCCCCAGCCGCTTTTCCCTTGGATGAATACAGTCGATCCACTGTGTTACCCTCTCCTTTTCCCCCGTGGAGAGCCTGGATGGTCTCCGAGAACCTACACTTACGTGGAGCCAAAGGATTTCGTAGAAACCCTGTCAGCCTTCAAGCAGTTCCGCTTGGATCAAGGGGAAAACGTAGAGGAAACATGGGATTCGGACCACGAACAGACTCGTGTTCACGCTAATACCAGATTGCAAGGGTAGAGAAAATTATGAAATGTCGTATTGAGTTCATTTAAGAGATCCTAATTTGGAAACTAGCGATGATGAGGACGATAACAGTGATGAAGCAGACAATTTCTCCAATTCAGATATCGAGGTAAACAAATTCATAGTTTAAATTACTCTTCATAGCAGGGTTCTAATCATGAATCGGAAGGTTTCATTAGATTCATTGAACGGGGCGGGGAATTGTATCCTGAACGAGACTATGACGAATCTGTGGTTGACACAGCGGAGGAATCCGACAGTGGAGAAGAGGATAGCGCTCACGAAGTAAATCAAATTTTTTAGTAAGTAAAATGAGTATTAGATTGACCAATCCACCCGCCTTCCTCTGGGAACTCCCATGTTAGCCACCAATCCAGGAACACCGGAAAATGACGAAGACCTGCAGAGTGGTAATGTGTCTGATCCAGAGCCCGCAGATTGGGAGCGTCACTTAGAAGAAGAAGTGAGAATTCTATGATATACCCGTAAAATACAACTATTAGGACGACGAGGAAAGTATAAATCGTAGCAGAGATGATGAGGAAATCCTGGATGTTACCGTTGAGCAAGAGGAGCTCCACGAGTTTCGTCGAAAAGTGCGGAAACCAACACTATGTAGTCATATTTTACTTTAGACTCACAGAACATATGTGACTCTGCGCGAATACGCCAATTACATCATGCAGGATAGAACCCGCTTTCGTAACCGAATTTCTGCCGGCGGAAAACTTGGTCAGCTGTTTTTGATCGATCTTTTCACGAGAATCCAACATCGCGAGTACGAGATGAAACAACAGCACAACATGGAACACATGCGATCCACAAAGTATGAGCTGTCAAAAAGAAGATAATTAGTTCCATTTAGGAAAAAGTTTCTGAAAGCTTTTCAAGCAGCAGCAAATCGCAGAAACAGACAGATCGGAATCGTATGCACTATTCCTTCAACCGTTCCTGGATCACCTCGCTACATGCACAAGAAGTTCGAGGAAACCGTGACTATGGCGAAGGAACTCGGACCTCCGGATCTCTTCATTACGATGACAGCGTCACCCAGCTGGCCTGAGATTACGGTATTCGATTGATGTCACGGTTTGGTATTTGGATTGATTAGGATCATCTTGAGCCGGGCCGAACCTGGGCAGATCGTCCTGCCCTGATGAATGAGGTTTTCAAGAGAAAGATGGAACATATGCTTGATGATGTTGTTGGACAAAGGTTGGAAAGCAAAAGCCATACTAGAAAGCCAGGTAGTAATCAAAAAATGACGTCATCTACTAATTCCACAGGTATTTTTGGACCAGTTAAATGGTACGGATACAGCATCGAATTCCAACAAAGAGGTCCTCCGCATATCCATTTGGTCGTTTCTTTGGTTCATCACGTTACCGATCAAGAAAGTTTTTTATTGAAATTGAAATTTTTAATTAATTTTTGAAAGTTCAGTTTTGCAATTTTATTAATTAAATAACTTCAGAACGCGCAATGATGGAGGCTAGAAATTTTGCATTAAGGTAGATTTGGCAGGTCAAGAGAGTGTCTCAAGACTCAATTTAAGAAATTTTAAAACCCTGGGGTCCCACAGCGAAAATGCGCCAAATAGTAATTTTTGTGTATTGAAAGCTGTTCTCCTCTTAAACTTTAAATTCTAAAATTATTATCACGTTGTGTATTAGTTTATCTTCCATAGAACATTTTAATTGCTGGAAACTCACAGCGAAAACATACCACATTGCAATTTTTCCGTTTAGAAATTGTTTTCCCTGTAAACGTTTAAGCCAAAATGGTTTTCAATATTGCGTCTTACGTAAAACATAATAAATGATTAAAAAAGAGCTAAATGATTAAAAACATTTCGAAAAATGAAATATTTGTGGCGAAAACAAAAAAATACCGTCTTACGTAAGATATCACTCGCACCCGTATAATTGCGGCGGGTGCCGCATTTGGTAAGGTGGCTGCCGGCGCAATTTTGGTTTAATTACCCAATTTTGAGGTACTAAACCAAACATGCACCGTAAGCGAACGGCTTCGCGTTCTGCGTCCGATGATGAGGACTACGATCCTAATGGTTTGTGGACTCTTTATTGTGACTGTATAAGATTTTGAAGTTTTAAAATTTTTAGTTAAGTTTTGAAATTTTAATTTTTGAAATTTTAATTTTTGAAATTTTAATTTTTGAAATTTTAAGTTTTGGAAATTTTAAGTTTTGAAATTTAATGTTTTGATTCAAGATTTATTTTTTTTAAGTCAATTCAACGTTTGGTTTGTAAATGTTTTCGAAAAAATTTAACATCTAATATTTTGATTTTTAAGCAATCCAAAGAGAGGTTAGGCGTAGGCAGCAACGGGTGAACAGACGTCCACAACAAACAGAGCGAAGAGGCTTTGAAATTGAAGAGACAGGTTCAGCAAAGACAAAATATCAATGTTTCGGCGTTTTAGATTACAGCACGGGGTTCGGACAGTCAAAACTGGGCGAAAGAATGCCTATCAAGAGAGTGTCTCAAGACTCAATTTTAGAAATTTTAAAATTTTGGGGTCCCACAGCGAAAACGCGCCAGATAGCAATTTTTCGTTGTAACAAAAGATTTTTCTGTTCTTTCGCAGCCAAACTTGACAAGTCAACCATAAACAAAGATTAGAAAATTATCGAGTGTCAAAAGCGTTCGGTCTCATCGCGAAAGCGTGCCAGATTGTAATGTTTAGTATAAAATGCGGTATTGTCGGCATTTTACAACCAAACTTGACTAAACAATAGGAAATACAAGTCTATATCAATGAATCGTTAACAAGGATCAGGTCTCGCAGCGAAAGCGTGCCAGATTGTAAAGTTTTGAAATAAATTACGTTATCGTCGACATTTTGCAATCAAACTTGGCGTGTCAATAGTCGATTAGGGTCTGCATCGATCAAACGTAAAAACCGTTGGGTCCCGCTGCGAAAGCGTGCCAGATTGTAAAGTTCAGTAATAGAATCCGTTTTTGCCAGCATTTCTCAATTAAACTTGACAATCAATGGTAGATTAGGGTCTCCATCAGTCTAATGTCAAAAGCGTTGGGTCCCATCGCGAAAGCTTTGTAATGTTATTGTAATGTTCAGTAATAAAATGCGGTTCGATCACCAGATAGTAAAGTTTGTTAACAAAATCAGAATAGTATATTTTTCAAAGCCAAAGTCAATGTCCAAAATCATTAGGTTTAAAAAAAATGAAAGATCGCAAAGTTTTGTTCAAATTTATGAGAGCGTCTATGTAAAGTAATCAAGGCGAATTTGCGTTTCGGAGGGGGTGCTGGCGAGCGCCGCGAGCGAAGCGAGCGGCGCGAGTCAGCACCACCGACGCTGAAAAATGTTAAATTCTGAAAAGATGTTCAAAGTAAATAAAGATAGTTTTGAACAAAGCTGTTGCTATTCAAAAAAACTACCTTGATTCTATGGAAAAAATGTTTCAAAAAAGTTTTTGTCCAAAACTATTTCAAGATTTCAGGGGGTCTGGGGGGCGAAGCCCCCCAGCTAGGTCGCGGCGCGCGCCGCAGGCGCGCGCCGCGGCCTAGTCCCCTTCCCTATAACTGGTTTCAATTCGTAACATTTTTTTCTCGAATTGTTCAAGTTTTAAGGTATCGTTAATAAGTACTTAGGGTCCTTAATATCGTAGACCGATCAAGAAAGTTTTTTATTGAAATTGAAATTTTTAATTAAATTTTGAAAGTTCAGTTTTGCAATTTTCTTAATTAAATAACTTCAGAACGCGCAATGATGGAGGCTTGAAATTTTGCATTAAGGTAAATGATCTGAAGTAGCAATTAAGAGCTCTATAAAAACTCAGGTTCCTGCCACGAAAGCGTGCCAGATTGCAATTTTTCGTTCTATCTTGCGCGCTTTAGAATTTTTTCAAACCAAATTTGGCAGGTCAAGAGAGTGTCTCAAGACTCAATTTTAGAAATTTTAAAATTTTGGGGTCCCACAACGAAAACGCGCCAGATAGCAATTTTTTGTTGTAACAAAAGATTTTTCTTTTCTTTCGCAGTCAAACTTGACAAGTCAACAATAAATAAAGATTAGAAAATTTTCGAGTATCAAAAGCGTTTGGTCCCATCGCGAAAGCGTGCCAGATTGTAATGTTTAGTATAAAATACGTTATTGTCTTCATTTTGCAACCAAACTTGGCGTGTCAATAGTCGATTAGGGTCTGCATCGATAAAACGTAAAAACCGTTGGGTCCCGCTGCGAAAGCGTGCCAGATTGTAAAGTTCAGTAATAGAATCCGTTTTTGCCAGCATTTCTCATTTAAACTTGACAATCAATGGTAGATTAGGGTCTCCATCAGTCTAACGTCAAAAGCGTTGGGTCCCATCGCGAAAGCGTGCCAGATTGTAATGTTCAGTAATAAAATGCGGTTCGATCACCAGATAGTAAAGTTTGTTAACAAAATCAGAATAGTATATTTTTCAAAGCCAAAGTCAATGTCCAAAATCATTAGGTTTAAAAAAAATGAAAGATCGCAAAGTTTTGTTCAAATTTATGAGAGCGTCTATGTAAAGTAATCAAGGCGAATTTGCGTTTCGGAGGGTGCTGGCGAGCGCCGCGAGCGAAGCGAGCGGCGCGAGTCAGCACCACCGACGCTGAAAAATATTAAATTCTGAAAAGATGTTCAACGTAAATAAAGATAGTTTTGAACAAATCTGTTGCTATTCGGAAAAACTACCTTGATTCTGTGGAAAAAATGTTTCAAAAAAGTTTTTATCAAAACTATTTCAAAATTTCAGGGGGTCTGGGGGGCGAAGCCCCCCAGCTAGGTCGCGGCGCGCGCCGCAGGCGCGCCGCGGCCTAGTCCCCTTCCCTATAACTGGTTTCAATTCGTAACATTTTTTTCTCGAATTGTTCAAGTTTTAAGGTATCGTTAATAAGTACTTAGGGTCCTTAATATCGTAGACCGATCAAGAAAGTTTTTTATTGAAATTGAAATTTTTAATTAAATTTTGAAAGTTCAGTTTTGCAATTTTCTTAATTAAATAACTTCAGAACGCGCAATGATGGAGGCTTGAAATTTTGCATTAAGGTAAATGATCTGAAGTAGCAATTAAGAGCTCTATAAAAACTCAGGTTCCTGCCACGAAAGCGTGCCAGATTGCAATTTTTCGTTCTATCTTGCGCGCTTTAGAATTTTTTCAAACCAAATTTGGCAGGTCAAGAGAGTGTCTCAAGACTCAATTTTAGAAATTTTAAAATTTTGGGGTCCCACAACGAAAACGCGCCAGATAGCAATTTTTTGTTGTAACAAAAGATTTTTCTTTTCTTTCGCAGTCAAACTTGACAAGTCAACAATAAATAAAGATTAGAAAATTTTCGAGTATCAAAAGCGTTTGGTCCCATCGCGAAAGCGTGCCAGATTGTAATGTTTAGTATAAAATACGTTATTGTCTTCATTTTGCAACCAAACTTGGCGTGTCAATAGTCGATTAGGGTCTGCATCGATAAAACGTAAAAACCGTTGGGTCCCGCTGCGAAAGCGTGCCAGATTCTAAAGTTCAGTAATAGAATCCGTTTTTGCCAGCATTTCTCATTTAAACTTGACAATCAATGGTAGATTAGGGTCTCCATCAGTCTAACGTCAAAAGCGTTGGGTCCCATCGCGAAAGCGTGCCAGATTGTAATGTTCAGTAATAAAATGCGGTTCGATCACCAGATAGTAAAGTTTGTTAACAAAATCAGAATAGTATATTTTTCAAAGCCAAAGTCAATGTCCAAAATCATTAGGTTTAAAAAAATGAAAGATCGCAAAGTTTTGTTCAAATTTATGAGAGCGTCTATGTAAAGTAATCAAGGCGAATTTGCGTTTCGGAGGGGGTGCTGGCGAGCGCCGCGAGCGAAGCGAGCGGCGCGAGTCAGCACCACCGACGCTGACTTCCCTATAACTGGTAAAATGTGGTAACATTTTTTCTCGAATTGTTCCAGTTTTAAGGTATTATCAATTAGTACTGAGGGTCCTTAAGAACGAGTTTAGGTTAAGAAAGTTTTTTATTGCGTTTTAATTTTTTAACAATATTTTGAAAGTTCAGTTTTGCAATTTCCTTAATTCGATAACTTCCGAATGCGCGATGATAGAGATTTGAAACTTTGCAGCATGGTAGAGTACCTTAAGTAGTAAATAAGAACGCTGTAAAAACTGAGGTTCCTGCAACGAAATCGTGCCAGATTGCAATTTTGGTTTATAACTTCTGCGCTTTTGATTTTTTCAAACTAAACTTGGCAGGTCAATAGAGTGTCTGAAGACTCAATTTTAGAAAATTTAACAACCTGGGGTCCCACAGCGAAAACGCGCCAGATAGCAATTTTTCGTTGTAGCAAAAGTTTCTTCTTTTCTTTCGCGGTCAAACTTGACAAGTCAGAAATAAATAAAGATTAAAAAATTTCGAGCGTTAAAAGCGTTGGTTCCCGCAGCGAAAGCGTGCCAGATTGTAAAGTTGAGTAAGAAATTACGTTTTCGTCAGCAATTTGCAACTGAAATTAAGAAGTCAATAGTAAATAATTTTCTGCGTCGATCAAACCTCAAAAAGCGTTGGGTACCGCAGCGAAAGCGTGCCAGATTGTAAAGTTTAGTAATAATATGCGTTTTCGTCAGCACTTTGCAACTGAGAGTGAGAAGTCAATAGTAAACAAGGTTTTGCGTCAATCAAACGTCAAAAAATGTTGGGTCCCGCCGCGAAAGCGTGCCAGATTGTAAAGTTTTGTAATAAAATGCGTTATCGTTAGCATTTCTCAGCCAAACTAGATGTTTGAGTGATTTATAAAGCACTGCATCGATCAAACCTCAAAAATCGTTGGGTCCCGCAGCGAAAGCGTGTCAGATTGTAAAGTTTAGTTATAAATTACGTTTTCGTCAGCACTTTGCAACTGAAATTGAGAAGTCATTAACAATAAAGAGTCTGCATCAATCAGATGTCATAAGACTTTGAGTCTCGCCGCGAAAGCGTGTGGAGGGGGTGCTGGCGAGCGCCGCGAGCGAAGCGAGCGGCGCGAGTCAGCACCACCGACGCTGAAAAATGTTAAATTCTAAAAAGATGTTCAACGTAAATAAAGATATTTTTGAACAAATCTGTTGCTATTCAGTAATTCCTTAATTCTCTTGAAAAAACTGTTTCAAAAAAGATTTTATCCAAACTATTTTAAAATTTCAGGGGGTCTGGGGGGCGAAGCCCCCCAGCTAGGTCGCCGCGCGCGCCGCGAGCGCGCCGCGGCCTAGTCGCCTGCTCTATCACTGGTAAAATGTGGTAACATTTTTTTCTCGAATTGTTCAAGATTTAAGGTATCTTCAATTAGTACTAAGGGTCCTCATTAGCAAGTACCGATCGAGAAAGTTTTTTATTGCGTTTCAATTTTTTAATAATAATTTGAAAGTTCAGTTTTGCAATTTTCTTAAATCGATAACTTCAGAATGCGCAATGATAAAAATTTGAAACTTTGTAGCATGGTAGAGTACCTGAAGTTGTAAATAAGAAAGCTGTAAAAACTGAGGTTCCTGCAACCAAAGCGTGCCAGATTGCAATTTATGTTCATAACTTTCGCGCTGTTGAAGATTTTCTAATCAAGTTTAACAGTTAAGTAGAGTATCTAAAGACATATTTTTAGAAATTTTAAAACTCTGGGGTCCCACAGCGAAAACGCGCCAGATAGCAATTTTTCGTTATAGCAAACGTTTCTTATATTCTTTCGCGGTCAAACTTGACAAGTCAGCAATAAATAAAGATTAAAAAATTTCGAGCGTTAAAAGTGTTGGGTCCCGCCACGAAAGCGTGCCAGATTGTAAAGTTTTCTAATAAAATGCGTTATCGTCAGCATTTCTTAACCAAACTTGACATGTCAGTAATATTTAACGTTGTGCGTCGATCAAACGTCACGAAACGTTGGGTCTCGCAGCGAAAGCGTGCCAGATTGTAAAGTTTAGGTATAAATTACGTTTTCGTCAGCACTTTGCAACTGAAAGTGAGAATTCGATAGTAAATAAGGATCTGCATCGATTCCCCTGCTCTATCACTAAGAAAATGTTGGAACATTTTTTTCTCGAATTGTTCAAGTTTTAAGGTATCATCAATTAGTACTAAGGGTCCTTAAGAACGAGTTTAGGTTAAGAAAGTTTTTTATTGCGTTTTAATTTTTTAATAATAATTTGAAAGTTCAGTTTTCAAATTTCCTAAATTCGATAACTTCAGAATGCGCAATGATAAAAATTTTAAATTTTGTAGCATGGTAGAGTATCTGAAATAGTAAATAAGAACGCTGTAAAAACTGAGGTTCCTGCAACGAAAGCGTGTCAGATTGCAATTTTGATTTATAACTTCTGCGCTTTCGATTATTTTCAAACCAAATTTGACATGTCAATAGAGTGCCTAAAGACTCAATTTTAGAAAATTTAAAAACCTGGTGTCCCACAGCGAAAACGCGCCAGATAGCAATTTTTCGTTGTAGCACAAGTTTCTTCTATTCTTTCGTGGTCAAACTTGTCAGGTCAACAATAAACAAAGATTAAAAAATTTCGAGCGTAAAAAAGCGTTGGGTCCCGCAGCGAAAGCGTGCCAGATTGTAAAGTTTAGTAATAAATTGCGTTTTCGTCAGCACTTTGCAACTGAGAGTGAGAAGTCAATAGTAAACAAGGTTTTGCGTCAATCAAACGTCAAAAAGTGTTGGGTCCCGCCGCGAAAGCGTGCCAGATTGTAAAGTTTTGTAATAAAATGCGTTATCGTTAGCATTTCTCAGCCAAACTAGACCCCTGCTCTATAACTAAGAAAAGGTGGGAACATTTTTTTCTCGAATTGTTCAAGTTTTAAGGTATCATCAATTAGTACTAAGGGTCCTCATTAGCAAGTACCGATCGAGAAAGTTTTTTATTGCGTTTCAATTTTTTAATAATAATTTGAAAGTTCAGTTTTGCAATTTCCTTAATTCGATAACTTTCGTTAGCGTAAAGATAAAAATTTGAAACTTTGCAGCATGGTAGAGTATCGGAAGTAGTAAATAAGGACTCTGTAAAAACTGAGATTCCTGCAACGAAAGCGTGCCAGATTGCAATTTTGATTTATAACTTCTGCGCTTTTGATTATTTTCAAACCAATTTTGGCAGGTCAATAGAGTGTCTAAATACTCATTTTTAGAAAATTTAAAAACATGGGGTCCCACAGCGAAAACGCGCCAGATAGCAATTTTTCGCTGTGAGAAATGATTCTTCTTTTCTTTCGCGGTCAAACTTGACATGTCAGCAATAGACAAACATCAAAACAATTTGAGCGTCAAAAAGTGTTAGGTCCCTTTTAGTAATAAATGACGTTTTCGTTTTTAGTAATAAATGACGTTTTCGTCAGCACTTTGCAGCTGAAATTGAGATTTTAATAGTAAATAACGTTCTGCGTCGATCATACCTCAAAAAGCGTTAGGTCCCGCAACGAAAGCATGCCAGATTGTAAAGTTCAGTAATAGAAAGCGCTTTTGCCAGCATTTCTCAATTAAACTTGACAATCAATGGTAGATTAGGGTCTCCATCAGTCTAACGTCAAAAGCGTTGGGTCCCATCGCGAAAGCATGTCATTGCGTTTCGGAGGGGGTGCTGGCGAGCGCCGCGAGCGAAGCGAGCGGCGCGAGTCAGCACCACCGACGCTGAAAAATGTTAAATTCTGAAAAGATGTTCAACGTAAATAAAGATAGTTTTGAACAAAGCTGTTGCTATTCAGAAAAACTACCTTGATTCTGTGGAAAAAATGTTTCAAAAAAGTTTTTGTCCAAAACTATTTCAAGATTTCAGGGGGTCTGGGGGGCGAAGCCCCCCAGCTAGACCGAGATCGCTTCGCTCGCGGCGCTCGCCAGCACCCCCTCCACACGCTTTCGCGGCGGGACTCAATTCCTATGACATTTTATTGATGCAGACTCAATCAGATGTCATACGACTTTATTGTTATTGACTTGTCATGTTTGGTTGCGAAATCCAGACGATAACGCTTTTTATTACAAAACTTTACAATCTGGCACGCTTTCGCTGCGGTACCCAACGCTTTTTGAGGTATGATTGACGCAGAACGTTATTTACTATTGATTTCTCAATTTCAGTTGCAAAGTGCTGACGAAAACGTCATTTATTACTAAACTTTACAATCTGGCATGCTGCAAAGTTTCAAATCTCTATCATCGCGCATTCGGAAGTTATCGAATTAAGGAAATTGCAAAACTGAACTTTCAAAATATTGTTAAAAAATTAAAACGCAATAAAAAACTTTCTTAACCTAAACTCGTTCTTAAGGACCCTCAGTACTAACTGATGAAACCTTAAAACTGGAACAATTCGAGAAAAAAATGTTACCACATTTTACCAGTTATAGGGAAGTCAGCGTCGGTGGTGCTGACTCGCGCCGCTCGCTTCGCTCGCGGCGCTCGCCAGCACCCCCTCCGAAACGCAAATTCGCCTTGATTACTTTACATAGACGCTCTCATAAATTTGAACAAAACTTTGCGATCTTTCATTTTTTTTAAACCTAATGATTTTGGACATTGACTTTGGCTTTGAAAAATATACTATTCTGATTTTGTTAACAAACTTTACTATCTGGTGATCGAACCGCATTTTATTACTGAACATTACAATCTGGCACGCTTTCGCGATGGGACCCAACGCTTTTGACGTTAGACTGATGGAGACCCTAATCTACCATTGATTGTCAAGTTTAATTGAGAAATGCTGGCAAAAACGGATTCTATTACTGAACTTTACAATCTGGCACGCTTTCGCAGCGGGACCCAACGGTTTTTACGTTTGATCGATGCAGACCCTAATCGACTATTGACACGCCAAGTTTGATTGCAAAATGTCGACGATAACGTAATTTATTTCAAAACTTTACAATCTGGCACGCTTTCGCTGCGAGACCTGATCCTTGTTAACGATTCATTGATATAGACTTTTATTTCCTATTGTTTGTCAAGTTTGGTTGCAAAATGCCGACAATACCGCATTTTATACTAAACATTACAATCTGGCACGCTTTCGCGATGAGACCGAACGCTTTTGACACTCGAAAATTTTCTAATCTTTGTTTATGGTTGACTTGTCAAGTTTGGCTGCGAAAGAACAGAAAAATCTTTTGTTACAACGAAAAATTGCTATCTGGCGCGTTTTCGCTGTGGGACCCCAAAATTTTAAAATTTCTAAAATTGAGTCTTGAGACACTCTCTTGACCTACCAAATTTGGTTTGAAAATTATCAAAAGCGCAGAACTTAGAGCGAAAAATTGCAATCTGGCGCGCTTTCGTTGCAGGAACCTCAGCTTTTACAGAGTTCTCATTTACTACTTCAGATACTCTACCATGCTGCAAAGATTCAAATCTCTATCATTGCGCGTTCTGAAGTTATTTAATTAATAAAATTGCAAAACTGAACTTTCAAAAATTAATTAAAAATTTCAATTTCAATAAAAAACTTTCTTGATCGGTCTACGATAAGAATT
>JAJQXH010000044.1:770000-777500 GCA_022343465.1 Oscheius sp. G VE-2021 | reverse complement strand
TCTATGTGTGCATGTGTCTAAATGTACATGAATGTGTGGATGTGAGGACGTGTCCGTACATGTAATTGTGATTTTAAATCCCACTTACAGTAGCATTCATGTTCACATAAATATACAATGCTCGTCCCTCTTGCTCAAAAAGTGCTCCAATTCGAAATCTCGAATTTTCCACAAAAGTGTCCATACTTTTGCTAAGTCTGTCTCATTCTGCACAGTGCTTGTGCTTTCATCTGTAAATAATGTTTAAACCATTTAAAAAAAAATTTAAAAAATTATTTTAACTAAACATACTTTTTGAAAAGCCAGTAGCTTCATTTCATAAGGCAGTTTTTCAATCGACATTGATGGTCCCTGGAGAAATCAAAATTCCTGAAAATGTAAACGTTTAAAAAAACTTTTAAACTGGTTTTAAGGGTATAAGAAAAAGATTTAAGAAAATAGGGTTAAAAGGGATTTCCAACACGCATTTGAGACAATTTAGGCCATTGCGCGCGTTGCGTAGCTATGGTAACCATCCAAACAAACAACGAATGCTTTCAAATATCGATTTTTTGGAGAGTTATTGCGGGAGCGCCCGGATGGCGGTTACCACTAAACTAAGAAAACACTTAAAAACAAACTTTTAACTTTCATATTCATCAAACAATCCAAAAGAACCAAATTTTCGTTTAAAAAAAACCAATTTTTAACAAACGCCCTGCGTTTAACAGCAGTTGCGCGCTGGCTGCAATGGCCCTCGCAGAGAATAAGGAAAAAGTCAAAAGAATTGGCTTAAAGCTTGCTTGTGATCTCCCTATGACCCAAATATGTTATTCTGAAAATTTTGGGCCGAGGTCAGTTTTGGGCGCCGGTTTACGGTAGGCGAAAGTTGAATACGGTAAGTTTTTCAAACATGCCCAAAAAAGGAAAGTATATACATAAATCGATTGGAAATTGTTTTCTAAGAAACAATGGCAATTAGGGCAAACTTGATTTCTCAACAAAAAAACAAGGTTTTTGGCAAAAAAACCTTTAAAACAGCAGTTTTTCTGTTTCTCCATCCTATTGCCATAACTTTTCTTTTGGGACCATTCAAAAAGCGCATTACCATTGTTCTCAATTCGCAAATCCGTAAAAAAGCGTTTCTTCGCACCTGTCCTGCGTTTAGCAGCGGTTGCGCGCTGGCTGCATTGGCCCGCGCAGACAACGAGACCGCCGTCACTTCACAAAAATCACTGTAACTTTTTCTAAAATCATTCAAAATTTACTTTTAAAAAACAAAATGATATATAAAACCATACTTCATTAAATTGTTTACAAATTACAAACAATATAATTGATTATCAAGTTTAAATTAAATTAAAATGGTATGATTTCGGTTAAAATAAAGCAACACAGCTACAAAAACACAGATTACAAGTACACTCAAGTATTAATATCGGGTAAATTTGGTGAAGGCTTCTTTGTCATCAGTAGCAGAAAAGAAGGCTTCTTTGCCTTCCGGGTGACCAGCGTTACAGTTCTCATACAGCCATAAAGCAGCCAGATTGTACAGAACTTGTCGATTGAAGTCTTTCACGAAATGAATTTCGTAGGTACACTGAAAAATGTTAATTTTTAAAAACAATGTAAAGAAAATATACCTTGTAGTTATTGATGATGCAGTATCCGTCTGCGATCTTCAGTGTATAAATTGATGTTAGTTTAGCCTGAAAAATATATTTAAAATCTCATTTATTGAAAATAGAAATAGTAGAAAAAATAGATAAAGAAAAAAAAAGAGAAAAAAGGCACACCCTGCATTTGACATAATTGTCTCCTCTTCCGGTGAATACTTCTTCAAGACCAATTATATTGGAAAGTTGGCTTTCATCAGGCCATCCCTTTTGGAATTTGAGGTATTTTAGGTTTCCTCGGGCTGATCGATTGATTTGTATGTCCTGAAATTGATTTTAGAGAGAGAGGGAGAGAGAGAGAGAGAGGAAGAGAGAGAGAGAGAGAGAGAGAGAGAGAGAGTGAAAGAAAGGAAGAGAGAGAGGAAGAGAGAGACAGAGAGAAAGAGAAAGAAAAAGAGACCGAGAGAGAGAGAGAGAGAGAGAGAGAGAGAGAGAGAGAGAGAGAGAGAACTTACGCCAAGGAACTGCTCCAAAACCCGGAATGAATCTCCACCGAACTCAATCGATGCTTTTTCTAGGTGGCTAATCATTGGAGCCTAAATTGATTTTTCATCTTTTTTGAAATCTCAATTTCAAACCTTGAATGGAATGTAGTCAGCTTTCCAGACGCAACGTTAATGAGCTTCTTGTGGATTTTCACAATTTCGCGGATTCGATAGTTAAAGTCGACTCTTTCACTCATAAGCTCCAGAGTGTCACATTTTAATCCCATTCGCTCCAAGAAATCGAATATTGGCTTCAGCTTGTCGATGCCGAACCATGAGGTAGCTTTATAGTTCTAAATCAATCTGCACTTTAATATTTTGTAGTTTCAGTCTCACCACGCAAATTTTGACGAATTTTACGCCAGAGAGTTGTTGGTAAGGGTCTTGGAGTTGAACTTTAGGAGCCCTGTATCTGCGAAGTGCAGGCTCCAGAGATTCATTTTTTATATCCGAGTAGTCCATAACTGAGAGGGAAACTTTATTCTGAAAAGAATTAACAAAGTGTGAGTGTGATTGTGTGGATGTGAATGTGTGAGTGTGAATGTGAAAGACGTGTGAATGTGAATGTGATTGTGTGTAAGTGTGACTGTAAGTGTGTGTGAATGTGAATGTAAGTATGAGTGTCGATATGAATTTAAGTGTATATGAGTGTAAATGTGAATGTGAGTGAGTGAGTGACGTGTTAGTGTGATTGTGAGTGTGTGAGTGAGCGTGTGAATGTGGGTGTGTGTGACTGTGACGGTGAGTGTGTGTGAGTGTAAATGCGAATGTGAATGTGAGTGTGTGTAAGTGTGACTGTAAGTGTGTGTCAATGTGAGTGTGAATGTGTGTGAGTGTGAGTGACAGTGTCAATGTGAGTGTCAATGTGAATGTGAATGTGACGAGTGTGTATGAACGTGTGTGTGTGTGTGTGTGTGTGTGTGTGTGTATGCAAATGTGAAGGTGATGATGAATGTGTGTGAGTGTCAATGAGAATTTGAGTGTATGTGAGTGTGTGTGATGTGTGAATGTGAGTGTGTGTGCAAAGTGAATGTGATGATTAATATGTGTGAGTGTGAGTGTGAGGGTGAATGTGTGTGAGTGTATGTGACTATGACTGTGAATGTAAGTATGAGTGTCAATGTGAATGTGTGCGAGTGTGCGAGTGTGAGAGTGTGAGAGTGTGTGGTGTGTTTGTGTGTGTGTGCGTGTGTGTATGTGTGTATGTGTGTGTGAGTGTGAGTGTGAATGTGAGTGTGTGTGAGTGTGTGTGTGTATGCGTGTATATATGTGCGTATGTGTGTATATGTGTGTTTGTGTGTGAGGGTGAGGGTTAGGGTGAGTGAGTGAGTGTGAATATGAACGTGAGTGTGTGAAAGTGATTAAATGAATGTGAGTATGTGTGTATGTGTATGAACTCACCGTGTCTCCCAACTTCACAGAAATATACAGTACTCGGTTTCCTTCCTCATACTTTGCTCCAATTCGATATCTCGCTTCCTCAACAGCCCCATCCATGTCTTTACAAGTCTGTCTTAACCGACAAAGGGTCTGTGCCCTCATCTGGAAATTTCATATTTATCAATAATTCAAAACAAAAAAATCACCTTCTGAAAAGCCAACAGCTTCATGTCATAAGGCAGAGTTTTAATTGACGGTTTTTGCAAAGTTACCGACATCTTTCTGAAGCTAAAACTTTATAGTTAAAGATTTTTTAATTTAAAGTGGAATTTTGAAGTTCAAAGAGAAAGCTGGCTGCGAATTAGGTGGAAAGAACCCAGTGTGCTCGCGTAGATCGATTGGAAGCGGCAAAAAGTGTAATTAAAAAAAACCTGAGGTCAATCAAGAATAGCTCAAAAGGGGCAAATGTTGGTTGTTTGTGGGTTCAAATAATAAACAACACTGCCGCTTGATGGACAACATCGAGGGTTCGGATCTGACACTGGGGGGCGCATAATTGGATAGCAAGGCCACCCAGTGAGGACCAAAGGTCGTCCGCCGGGCAGGAGGAGGCGGAAACGCGGATGGCGAATAATCTTTATTGCTTGCTTTATAATTAGAAGGCAAGCTAGTAAGTTTCACGTACAAACGTACAGACACACATGCACACATACACACAAGCACA
Organism: Oscheius sp. G VE-2021; assembly: GCA_022343465.1. NCBI lineage: Eukaryota > Metazoa > Nematoda > Chromadorea > Rhabditida > Rhabditidae > Oscheius > Oscheius sp. G VE-2021. The sequence continues at coordinate 773,256 of JAJQXH010000044.1, read as the reverse complement.
CACGCATAAACAAACATACACATACGCATGTACACACATACACACATACTTACATACACACATACACAAATATACACACATTCACACATGCACACGTACTCACAGACACACGTGCATATGCACATATACCCATGCACACTTACTCACAGACACATTGTGCATTGGTTCACCTTCAAACAAACACAAGTACACATAGACATACATACACAAACGTACCCACATTCACACATTCACACGTACTCACACTTGCGCACATGTTCACATAAAGGTAAACACGCATTCACGCATACAAAAAAGGACAAAAAATCGGACAAACAGACCCTCACACACTCACTGACTCACACTCACACAAACACATACACAGGCACACATGTACACAGATATGTACATGCAAACACACATCCACACACTCACACATTCAGTCCGATCCGCAAGTCTTCGATGTTGGAAAGGTTTTTCTTCTTCAGATTGTCGTACTGTTAATCTTTTTGAAAGTAGCGTAAACTGAACTGCTTTCAAAATAGTATGTGAATGTGTGCACGTGTGTATGTGTGTATGTTTGCACGTATTTGCGTGTGTTTAAGTGAGTGTGCAAGTGTGTTTGTGTGTTGGTGTGTATGTGAACGTGAATGCGATTGCGATTGCGCTTGTGAATGTGTATGTGTTAGTTAGCCTGTAAGTGTGTGCACGTGTTTAACTGTTGTCGCCGTTTCCGGTAGGAACGTCGAATTATAACCAGAATCTGGTTATATTTGCGTTAAAGAGAACTCAGCTAGACCAACTGATTAAAGGTCCCATTCTTAAGGGCGCTCCGTTGCGAATGATACCGTAACCCCCGGAGCCCGCGAACTGACGCAATTCAAACGCCCCAGTCGAGGTTCTGCGCTGACGTTGACCGGTCGTCTGTTGAATTGCTGATGGTTTTCCTGCTGAGTAGTAAGGTTAGTGTTTACTGGTTATTCTCGCCATTTGGGCAACTTAAAATGTGTTTATCTGATTTAACCCGTGAGATCTCCAATCTCACAGGTCCTAGGCTTCTGACTTATGGCAATTGACCCTTGGGGAAAATGTTCCGTTGTTCCGTTGCTCATTCTTCCATTTCAGAACTGCTCTACTGTTCTGTGGAAGACTGACGCATTCCTGAAGCCTGCTGTCCTGCGCCGACCCGTCATGCTGATCACCTGCCCTATCGTCGCCCATTTGCTGTCTGTTTATTTGTGTGATGAGTTTTTAGTAATAAACTTCGAGCGCAAGCTGAGTTCCGTGGGGTTTGGGGACGTCACTCTGCTTGAATAATCACTACGCTCTTCTACGGTTGATACGAGGGAACCACCGCTCCGCATTTGTAGGCCAACCTCGAACCGCGTGGCACCTTAACATCTTATTATGGCGAGCACAGCCGGGAGAAGATAGCGCCTGAAACATAAACTATCCCCACATGGAGATAAGTGCGTGAAAGTAGCGATAACTGTTTCTATGTGTAAGTGTGCGTGTATGTGATTGAGTGAGTTGGTGAGTGTGTACGTGCTTGTATGTATGCATGTGTGCGCGTGTGTATGTGAATGTGTGTATGTATGCATGTGTGCGCGTGTGTATGTGTATGTGTGTTGGTGGTGTTTATGTCATGTGTATGTGTGTGAGTGTGAGTGACCGTACACACAAACACATGCACATTATCTACACAGACATAATTTTATGTGAATCAGTTTCGAATAAAAACCCTTTCTAGGTAGATCATGTTTTACCAAGAAATCATGTACGACTCGGGCGCGCACACGATATCCCGAGTCGAAAAATCGATATTGCCACAGATCTTTCAAAAATGGGTTTGGGTTCGCAGTTTTGTTCACTTCAATGTGTCTTCGCCAATCCTGCCAAACTATTTAGTTGCTTTTGGGTTTGCGCGGTTTGACTAAGCGGTCTATATATACCGTGCAAGCGGCTCGTCCACGCGTGATCAGGTGGCCGAGTGGTTAAGGCGATGGACTGCTAATCCATTGGGATTTTCCCGCGTGAGTTCGAATCTCTTCCTGATCGAATTTCTTTTGCTTCATGTGAAAATGATGTTATTGATAGGGAAAAACGAAAATACTAACGAAACTTTTCTTTTTCTCCAAGTACATCCTGCGGTAAAGTGGTAACGTTCTCTCTTACAAATCTCGCGACCTGAGTTCGAATCCACCCTGGATTATTTTACTTTTTCCTTATTTAATAGGCAATGTAGACCGTTTCCAATTGCTGTTTTTCAAATTTTAGTGAAGAAATGTCTAAAAATCAGTAAAATACCATTATCGACCATTTCAAAAGTCAAACTTCAACCAGTAAAACCGTATAGAATTTATTTCTCAATAAAATGTTATATCACAATCCCGCGCAGTTTGGATGAGAAGGAAATTGGAAGACTTGGAAGTCTAAACTCAGTCTTTCCCTTCTTTCCGTCCTCAGATAGCCGAGAGAGGTACTTGTTTGGAAGGCCCTCACGGCTTCTGCTCCACAGTGGTCGAGGAGTTGTTTGAGGACGCATAATCGGGTCTGAAAAGTATAAAATTAATATTTTTGCTATCGGTTTCTTTTTTCAGTCACGCTATCTAATATTACTGTCACACAAACACACAGTCACAGACACGGTCACACGGTCACACGGTCGCACGGTCACACACAATCAGAAACACACTATCGATTTTTTATTTTTTCCGAGTTTTGGATTTTCAGGAGAAGGAAGTGAGCATGTTTTGGAACTTTTTCGGGAAAACTCGATTTTTCGCTTTTCTTCGGAATTTTCTCAGCTGCCCTTTTGATTTAAATTCAAAGTTTTGAGACAATTTTTAAAAATTTTGGTAGAAATTTAAAAAAAAAATTGCGATTTTGGTGCTTTGTAATCCGAAAACGGCTATTTTTAGGCACTTTTAAGCCTGTAAATTTTTTTTTTTACTTCATACACAGAAACACAGACAGAGATACACACACTCACACATTCACACACACTCACATACACACATTCATGAATACAGATTATATATGCTGATGCACACATAAACATTCACGGATACACTCACACACGTATACTTACACACCTGCGCACACATGTACACATACAGACACACTCACACATTAACACAACCACACATACACACGTCAACACATCAACACATTCACACATACACAAAAACACAACACTCATTTACACTTCCACACGTACACACATGCGTTGACAAAGTCTCATACTCTGATAAACTCACGTACACACGTACATTAC
>JAJQXH010000044.1:595000-767500 GCA_022343465.1 Oscheius sp. G VE-2021 | reverse complement strand
TAAGTGAGTGTAAGTTTGATTTCGTGAGCGTGATCACGTCAAGGTAGTACTCATTTCTGAAAGAGGAACGTGTGAATGTGTGTTCGTAAAAACGTGAATGAATTTGTTTGATTGTGAGGGCGTGAGGAAGTGTGACTTTGAGAAATTGTGAGCACGTGGGAGTGAGAGAGTGAGTGAGTGAGTGAGTGAGTGAGAATATGTGTGCGTGTGTTTGCGTGTTTGCATGTGTGAGTGTGTGAGTATGGGAGGGTGATTATGAGTGTAAATATGAGTGAGTGTGAAAGTAAACGAGTGTGAATAAGTGTGGTCTTATAAGTAAGTGAGTGTGAGCGTGAGCACGTGTGTGAGTTATTGAGGTTGAGTGGGTGTGAGTACGTGAATAAGTGTGGATGAGTGTGACCACGTGAGTTAGTCTGTGATTTGACTACGTGAATGAGTGTGAGTTATCGAATGAATGAGTGGGTGAGCGTGACCACATGTGTGTGAATGAGTGCGTGAGTGAGTGACCCCGTGACCCTGTGAGGCATTGAGTGCGTGACTTTCCCAATCACCCCAATCAATCTATTTTCTCTTCCTTCTCTAAAAATAGCCCTATTTCCGCCGTCACACACCGTCCGCTAGTCGTGGCCCCATCCATCACAGAAACAAGTTTATCACTCCCCGCCAATCACAATTTCGCTGTATTCCTTCCGACCCCGGAAAATCGGAAACTATGGAGATCATATGAACGATTCCGATGTGATTTTTAAAAGATTGTGGGCGTGGTCTAATTTTATCACATAATTTTCCATGAAGTCAGAAAAAAATTAAAAAAAATCTCACCTTAGGGCAGCATCACTGACTCCATTGACCCTACTGATGTACTCAACTCGCGCTGAAAATAGAATTTGAAAATTTTGAAAAATTGTTTTTTTTATATTTCTAAGTTTAAATTTTAAATTTTTCATGACAGCGTTTATTTTTTAATTAATCACATGTTCAGAAATAGAAATGACGTAGAAAACATAAAGTTTACATATTTTCACTGCGTGTAATTATTTCCTGTTATCGATATCATTGAATATTTTTGCAGTTGGCCTATGATGTTCTAAAGTTCGTCTGGTAGATTATGAACGTGTTTATTATTTCATTGGCTTCCTTTTGGGCTTCTTTATTGCAATCTGCAAAAAATTTCTGGAAAAGAAAAATAACGAAGGAGATGTGGTTTGTAGCAAAAATGGGTTAAAAGCGGCCTATGGTTGCCAAAAGTGGATGTTAAAAGCGGCCTTCTGTTGGCAAAAGCGGCCAAAAACAGATGTGAAAAGCGGCCTAGGTTGCCAAATGGGATGTTTAAGCGGCCTAAGGCTGGCCACAGCGGATGTTAAAAGCGGCCTAAGGCTGGCCAAAGCGGATGTCAAAAGTGGCCTTCTGCTGGCAAAAGCGGCCAAAAGCAGATGAAAAAGCGGCCTTATGTTGCCAACATCAGTTGTTAAAAGCGGCCTTAGGTTGCAAAAAGCGGATGTTAAAAGCGGTCTAAGGTAACCAAAAGCAAACGTTAAAAGCGGCCAAAAGCAGGTGTTAAAAGCGGCCTAAGGTAACCAAAAACAATTGTTAAAAGCGGCCTTCTGTTGGCAAAAGCGGCCAAAGGAGATGTGAAAATGCGGCCGTAGGTTTCCAAAAGCGGATGTTAAAAGCGGCCTAAGGTTGTCAAGAGCGGGTGTTGAAGGCGGCCTTAGGTTGCCAAAGCGGATATAAAAAGCGGCATGAGGTTGCCAAATGCAGATGTCAAAAGCGGCCTTAGATTGCCAACATCAGAAGTTAAAAGCGGCCTGAGGTTGCCAAATGCAGATGTTAAAAGCGGCCTTCTGTTGGCAACAGCGGCCAAAAGCGGATGTAAAAAGCGGCCTAAGGTTGCCAAAACAGATGAGAAAAGCGGCCTAAGGTTGCCAAAACAGATGTCAAAAGCGGCCAAAGGCTGTCAAAATCAGATATGATCAGTAATCACGCTCCATTGCTAACGGCTCACTTTTTGCTTTCATAAAGTTTGTTATTTTGGTCTGTTTTTCAAACGCAAGAAAAGCCCGTGTTTTTCTGCTCAGTAATTGCGCCCCATTGCAAAGCTGCAGCAATTATCTTTTCCAAAGTGTGTCTGGAAATGTGCTCCATTGCTAACGGGTCAATTTTATTGATTTTAAACTGATTTACTTTAATGACTAGTTTTTAATCCATTTTATCGATTTTTGATTGTTTTCAATTTTTTTCTTTTTGTTGAATGTTGAATGTACCCAACTCGGTGGACAAAAGTGAGTTTTATAGGTGGCGGTATTCGCGCCCCATTGCAAAAAAGCCGCTTTTTCGGGCTCCCATTCCAGAATTGGCAGGTTTCCAGGCGCGTTGCCCTGGGTGGTCTTGCCCCTCGGATAATCCGTGGATGGGAGTGATGTCATCACTCTATCACCCTCCAGGCCCCGCCCACCTCGCTCGCCAGTGCTCCTCGCCTCGTCGATCGCCGCGTCGTCGACGCCGCTGTAGATCCACTCAGACACGGTGAGACACACAGCCTGGAATTAGCGTAATTGAGGTGTTCTTTATTGATTGCACGGAAACAGGAACACTGATTATACCCCTTTGCCGGGTGTGTTTTCGTCCAAAGGAACACCACTGTGAAAACAAACGGGAAGGACAGATTAAAGAGGGGAAAACAAAATGATTCTTTAGTTTTTTTTAAATGTATATTTTTAAACTAATTTTAAAACACAATTTTATTGGCAAAAAAGAACAGCGCCCGCGGGGATCGAACCAGGGTCGTAAGTTTCGCCGATTAGCCCTTTACCACTACACTAGACCGATTTTTTTTTTGGGAAAATTAATAGAATGGAAAGTTTACTTTCTATACTTGTAAGCGGAAAAATTGTAATTTGGGCTTCTTTGAATTTAAGTTAGGAATTATAAAATTAAAGCTATTTTTTCTTAAAAACTTTTCAATTTTGTGAAAATTAATTTTTTTTTAAATTTCAAAAATCTTACAATTAAAAATAAAAACATATTTTTTTAGACAAAAACTGTTTGGACGCAATGGGTATCGAACCTTGGTCGATTGTGTCGTAATAGAGTCATTGTTCCACTGCGCCATTGGGATATTGGATATTCGTATTTTTAATAAAAATTATTTCTTTAAAAAATATTACTATTTCAAAAAAATTAAAGTTTTTAATTTTTGGAAATATCATTTTGAAAAATTTGGCCGCGGCGGGTGCCGAAACAGGGTCGTTTGTGTCATAATAAACTCATTTACCCACTACACCGCTAGAATATTCTTTTTTTAAAAATTTTAATATCAATTTCAAAACAAAGAGGTTTTTTTTAAATTTTTAATCAATTTGAAAAATTTGGCAGCTGCGGTGATCGAACCAGGGTCGCGCGCATCGAAATTATTGAACTTCCAACTGCGCCACAGCAGAAAAGCTCCAATTCAAATAATTTTAAAAAAATTTAAATTTTATTTTAAAAAATATATATATTAAAAACTCTCTAAATTGGATTGTAATAGATTTAAAAACATAGATTTTAGGCAAAAAAGACTGAAACTAAGGGGATCGAACTTTTGTCGTTAGTCCGAAGACAAGCTTTTTATCCACGGTACCTTAAATTGAAAAAAAATTAATTTTTCCTTTAAAATTCCAGAAAAATACAGTAAATTGTTCTTTTTACATAAAGCTATAAAATATCTTAATTAATGTAATAGCAAATGATATCACTTGATGACAGAATCCGGAATTAGAGGATTTTCGGATCAGGAAACCCTTAATCTCCGGGTCAACATTTCTGCCGTCATGAAAGAGCAAAGTCTGCTCTTTTACTAATCCTCATAAGGAATTATCATTTATCACGGAAAATGCAGTTATAAACATTCAGATTTCGTTAAATTCTTGGTATTTTTCATAATTTTGTTTATAAAATCAAATTTCAAACAGGGAGAGGGCGGTGCGCGCTTTTGTGGGCGGGGCTAAACTTATCTCGTTCTAGGACACCGCTTAAACGTTAAAGGGGAAGGACCGCTTAAAAATAATTTTGCTGATTTTGTGATAAAAGTGTAGATCTCATTCCCAGGATTCCGAAAAATACCTCAATTACTTATTTTGGATCAAAATGAACCGATTTAGGAGCGCTTGAAATTAGGAGATATTGTCATTTGAATTGCCGCCAACTCTGCGTCTCCCCATTTCCCGCACTCTCTCGCCCACTCTGGCCGTGATTTCGTGCGGCAAACGCGTAAAACGGCCGTGTAAACGCGCCCCTTTTGCAGTCGAAATAATATGATAGGAGTATGTTTCAGAATTGTGGAAACGACATCTATTCGATGAAATTATTGTAAAGAAACTTTAAAAAAGTAATTTTACGGGGTCCTTCCCCTTTAAATTAAATTAAAAAAAGGGGGGGGGGGCTAAATTTATCCCGCTCCAGAACGAGGCTTAAAAGTAAATTATAAAAATAAATATGGAAAATCTTTAAATTTAATTTTTATTGAACACTTTGTAAAATGTTCTTATTTTGAATTGAATTTCCAGTGATTGTCTGCGTATCATTCAAAAAATCAATAACAAAAGTTGTGTTTTGACTAGTTCGGGGAGATAAAAAATTGGGGAGAAAATGAAATATCGATTGATTGTAATGTTTTACAGTAACTTCAAGTGTTTTTAAAAACAAGAAAACTGATTTAGAAGTGTACCTGAAGGAGGAGGAGCGCTAGCGGACACAGCAGCATGCCGACTCTCGGCCTTCGAGGCCCGCCCCCCAGTCAGCCGGTTCCACGCACAGGTACGCTTACGTCATCTGGCCAGTGATCTGTGGGCGATAGAACGGTCCAAGTGGTGGGGGAACAGTCGATTAGGGAAGAAAAGGAAGTGGAACACACACCCACAAACACACACACGTTCTGACTCACCCATATGATCACATTCACGAACTCACAAACTCACATTCACACTCTGACACACGGATAAACTAACATGCTCACACATACACACATACACAGTCACACACTCATTACCTCATACTTTCACAAACTCACACTCACACACTCCCACACATAAATTTACACACACATGAACACATATACACATCCACATACAGTCTTAGACGCACACATTCACTCCCTCACTCACTCACTTCTCACTCACACACATACACACATACAGTCACACAAACACACATACTTTCATACTCACACACTCACACTTTCACACAATCAAACTATCACACATTTAAACACTTACCCACATCTACACACACCCACTCACATACACTCACACACAATCAAACAATCAAACGCTCACACACTCACCGAATCACACACACACATAAATTTACACACATACACACGCACACAAACACATATAAGTTCATTCACAAATTCACACATATACACACACATTCACACTTACACATACACACATTCTCACATGCACACGTGCACACATGTCACGCACATTCACAAACTCACATATTCACACTCACACACCCACATTCTCAAAAAACACACTTTCTGTAAATTTCTTGTGGTTTGGTTCGTGTCTGTGTCGCCACTTGGTCGAAATAGCCGTCGTAAATTCTCTTAAACCGTGCGCGGTGTGATCGTCTGTCGATAAACCAGCGCCAGGCAAATTTATGACTCCGCGGAGTGTTCTTTAAAAAGCAACGGGCTTTCCTTCAAGGTTGAAAGCGACTGATTGCAATAAAACATGTTGCGAACAATAGAAAACACTCTTTTTCGCTTTGATTGGGCTTCTGGTGCCACACCACGTTTCTGAAGGGAACTGTTTCGCGAGGCCTAAAAATAGTAAGCCAAAGTTGAAAGTTCAATTGCTAACTTTCTTGGTTCCTTTTTGCGATGGCGGCGCTAATCGACATTAACGCGCTAATTTGGAAAACGGAGTCTGCTGACGTAGAACAAGCGGAAATGCTTTAAAGAGGGGTGGTAGATGCATAGATCAAGTTAAGTGGGTGGGAGAGAGAGAGTGTGAGAGAGAGAGAGGCAGCGAGACAGAGAGAAAGACAGAAAGAGAGAGAGAGAGAACCAGAAAGAGAGAGAGAGAGAGAGAGAGAGAGAGAGAGAGAAGGAGAGAGAGAGGGAGGGAGAGAGAGAGAGAAAGAGAAAGAGAGGGACAGAGAGGGAGAGAGAAAGAGAAAGAGAAAGAGAGACAGAGCTTTTTTTATTCTGGCAGCCTCAGGCCGCTTTGTTGGATTCTGGCAGCATCAGGCCACTTTCTGCGTGTTTTTTTTTGCTTTTTTTCTTTACATGTTGGGTATAAAAGTTTCGAAAGATTGAAATTAACCAAAACAAAAACCACTCAAAAAAAAGAAAAAAACTTTTCACTTTTGAGGTTTCTTGAGAGTTTTAATTAGAATTCTGCGACTTTTTCAATTTTAAAATGCACTTTGTTTAAAAAATACGCATCCAAAATGTAACCAAAAAACCGTCGACAGCTCCCTGTGGATAATAACAGTTTTTTTTCCAACGGTCTGCACTGTGTTTACGCGTTCGCTTTCTTTTGGCGGGAAATTGAGAATTTCGAAAAATAGTAGCAAGTGGGCCCTTATGCAAAACGCATTTAGCTGTGAGCAACTCAAACCAAGACGAAATCGGCGGCAGCACACAGTTAATACCGGAAATGGACAATATGGGTGGTCTTCAAAGGAATGGACTTGTAAAAATAATTTCACAGTCTCTTAATTGTTTTATTGAATAGACATCGTTTCCACGATTCTGAAACATACCCTTTTTATATGATTTGGATTGCAAAAGGGGCGCATTTACACGGCCGTTTTACGCGTTTGCCGCGCGGAAACACGGGTAGAGTGGGCGAGAGAGTGTGGAAAATTGAGAGACGCAGAGTTGGCGGGAATTCAAACGACAATTTCCCCATAATTTCAAACGCTCCTAAATCGTTTCATTTTGAACCAAAATGGGTAAAAGAGTTATTTTTCGGAAAGCTGGGAATGAGATCTAGACTTTACCGACCAAATCGAAAAATTGTTTTTACGCGGTCCTTCCCCTTTAGCCACCGGAAATGGCCAATATGGGTGGTCGAAAGGTTTCTGGCGGTTCCTTGGATTCACATCTAGAATGGTGCCAAATTTAGCATTTCTTCACTGTATTCCACGTCATGCAAGATCAAAAGAATGACTTTTCCATTGCAACTATCTAATTACTTTTGACATCTGTCCTTTGCAACCAAAAAAAACAAGAACACCGATGCTGAACTGTTCTCCCCATCAATCACTGAGCATTTTCCTTCAATTGGCATTCTTTTGTCACTGAACTGGAAAATTCGATGCGGAAACTACGTGGCAGTCTTTGATCGAGAACCCTTCATCTATTACCTTATAGTGATCGACTATCGATGAAGGGCGCTCGGCGTTATTACGAAAAACCACGCGATTTCTCAGAAATCGAAGAATGGATTTTCGGTTCGTGGAAATCACGTGGAAAGGAAAAGTCTTATTTTTCTTTGTTTCTGTTTTTTTGGTTGCAAAGGACAGATGTCAGAAGTAATTATACCTCTCGCCAAATCTAGTTTTTGGAAAAATGCTAATTTGTGCCGAAATTATGATGTCGAAGTTAGAATTTCTAACTTCAACATCATGATTTTGGCACAAATTAGAATTTTTCCGAGAACTAGGATTGGCAACAACTATAGGTAGTTGCAATAGAAATGTCATTCTTTTGATCTTGAATGACGTGGAATACAATAAACAAGTGCTAAATTTGCAACATGCACTTAAATGTTCCTCTCGAGGTAGATCAAAACAATCGTGGCGGGACCAAGTGCGTGCCTTTGAAAACGCCGATTTCGTGTGGGTTTGAGTTGATCACTACTAAATGAGTGTGGCATAAGGGCGCACTTGCTACTTTTCTTACTTCTAAATTTCTAAATTCTCAATTTCCCGCCAAAAGAAAGCGAACGCGTAAACACAGTGCAGATAATGGGCCTGAAACTGTAATTATCCACAGAGGGATCTCGACAGTTTTTGGTTACATTTTGGATGCGTATATTTTAAACGCGTCTATTTCATTATTGAAAAAGTTCCGGAATTCTGATTAAAGTGCTCAAGAAACCTCAAAAGCGGAACGTTTTCTTTTTTGAGTGGTTTTTGTTTTGGCCAATTTTAATCTTTCGAAACTTTTATCCCCAGCAAGTGCAGAAAAAAAGCAGAAACGCAGAAAGCGGCCTGATATAGCCAGTATCCAACAATGCGGCCTGAGGCTACCAGATTCAAAAAAGCGGCCTGAGGCTACCAGAATCCAAAAAAGCGGTATGAGGCGACCAGAATAAAAAACTGACTCAGGCTGCCACAATCCGAAAAAGCGGCCTAAGCCTACCAGAATTCCACAAGCGGCTAGCGAAAAACAGCGAAATCCGTAGAAAGCGGCCTAAGGCTGCACGGATCCGGAAAAAGCGGCCTGAGGTTACCAGAATCCAAAAATGCAACCTAGGGCTGCCAACATGTTATATTTGACATGTTTCACTACTTTTGGCAACATTTTTGTCGAACAAAAGAGCTAATCACTCTATTTTACTCGCTTTCAAGGTTTTTACTCATGATCTGCACTGCGTTTACGCGTTAACGTTCCTTTGCGTTAAAATATTTTGTTTCTGGAGCTTCTTGGAAACTTCTTGGAAAAGCGATATAATTTCGTAAGCAGATGCAGTCACAAAGCCAGATCTCTGCAAACGAAACAGTCTGTGCCATCCCACGCGTGTCACCAATTTTCGATTGAGTAATCATTCTCTGCCCCAAATAGCCCCCTCATCCCCTGGAGATAACTCGTTCCGTGCCTCATTTCCTATGCGTCGAACATGACAAACACAGGGCTGTTGCTGCTGGGCTGGCGCCTTCCCTCCCTCGTCGCCACGCCCCCCGACGGAGACCTCCAGCTTTTGCCACTGGTCATGCGCTCTCCGTGCAACATCGTCGTCGATCCGAGACTCTGTAAAGGGAGCGTTTTTGCGGAGAGGAGGAAGAAGGCTCAGGAGTATGTGGCTTCGGCTAAGGATAGTGCAAAGGAGGAGAGATACAGGTAAAGAGAGAGAGAGACAGAGAGAGAGAGAGAGAAGGGAGAGAAAGTGAGAGAGAGACAAAGATACACAGAGAGAGAGAGAGAGAGAGAGAGAGAGAAAGTGAGAAAGTGAGAGAGAGAGAGAGAAAGTAAGAAAGTGTGTGAGAGAGAGAGAGAGAGAGAAAGTAAGAAAGTGAGAGAGAGAGAGAGAGAGAGAGAGAGAGAGAGAGAGAAAGTAAGAAAGTGAGAGAGAGAGAGAGAGAGAGAGAGAGAGAAAGTGAGAAAGTGAGAGAGAGAGAGAGAGAGAGAGACAGAGAAAGAGACAATATTTTCGCTATGGGACCCATTTTTTTCAATTTCAGAGTCAGCGTCCTCAGAAGTCGTCTGGAACATTCCCTACCTCAAGTCCCTTCAGCTGGATCTACCAGAAATGGCTACAAAAATGGAATCACCTCTGCTCAAAAATCTCCCTCACCTAAGCTACCGGTCCAACTACCTCAACTATCCCCCGCCTCGATTGACAAAGGATTCAGGAAGATCAAATTCGTCCCGTTGACCAATACGACAAATTTCGTTGAAGAAAAGAAAAGTGGGTTTTTAGTTTTGAAACTAAAATGGGTGGTTTCAGAGTTACCTTCGAGGGTGGTCCCGGCTTTAGGGAGGGTTAGGGTAAGACCACCTCAGGTGGTTGAGGAGGCAGTGACCCCTCCCTGCTCGCCGAGGAAGGAGTATCCGATTGTGGAATCAGGTGTTCAGACAGATGATGTGGGTCCTCTCTTTCTCTCTCCCTCTCTCTATCTCTCTCTCTCTCTCTCTCTCTCTATCTATCACGTCACACCAATCTCAGTCTATTCCCAGTTCTCTTTCCCAGTACCCTCTGCCTCGATCTCTGTCCATCATTGCGTCGGAAGTCCGCATTTCCAGGTCTTCGATGACGAGTCCTCCCAACTTGTCGCTGAACTAGCCCAAACGGCCATCTCTCAAGCTATTCATAACCTCCAGCTAGAAGACACTGTCCTCGGTCAGTTTATTTTAAAGGGGAAAGACCGTGTAAAAATAATTTTTCGGATTTTGTGATAAAAGCCTAAATCTTATTCCCAGGATTCCGAAAAATACCTCTTTTACCCATTTTGGATCAAAATGAATCCATTTAGGAGCGCTTGAAATTTGGGGAAATTGCAGTTTGAATTGCCGCCAACTCTGCGTCTCCCCATTTCCCACACTCTCTCGTCCACTCTAGCCATGTTTCCGTGCGGCAAACGCGTAAAACGGCCGTGTAAACGCGCCCATTTTGCAGTCCAAATCATATAAAAAGGGTATGTTTCAGAATCGTGGAAACGGCATCTATTCGATGAAATAATTGTAAAATGACCTTGGAACTTCAATTTTACGAGGTCCTTCCCCTTTAAAGCTCCAATGTTTAATTGAGTCCGAAAGACGTTGGCAATAGTAGAGTAAACACGGTCATCGGTTGCCTAGCGACCGACGCCAAAAACCGGATGTGCTCCTGGGTCCGGTAGAGAACATTAGGCTTTGCTTCAACGCGCACGTGCGATTATTAAAGGGGAAGGACCTCGTAAAATTGGATTTTCAAAGTTTCTTTAAAATTATTTCATCGAATAAATATCGTTTTCACGATTCTGAAACTAACCCCTTTTATATGATTTGGACTGCAAATGGGGCGCGTTTACACGGCCGTTTTACGCGTTTGCCGCACGGAAACACGGCTAGAGTGGGCGAGAGAGTGTGGGAAATGGGGAGATGCAGAGTTGGCGGCAATTCAAATGACAATTTCCCCAAAATTTCAAGCGCTCCTAAATCGGTTTATTTTGATCCAAAATGGATAAAAGAGGTATTTTTCGGAATCCTGGGAATGAGATCTAGGCTTTTATCACAAAAAACAGCAAATTTTTTTTTACACGGTCCTTCCCTTTTAAGGTTTTCAATGGAACGAGAAGTACATTCTAAAAGAGGAACCACAGTGTTTGTAAACAAGATTTTATTTCAGATCTGAAGAAGAAAACAGAAGATTTTCGGTTGAAGTTGGAAAAAGAGCGTCGGCAGAAGCAGGAGATGGAGAGAACAGCTTTGGCGACAATTAAAGAAAAGGAGAAGGAAATTGCTGAGAGCAAGAAAAGAGAAGAGGAGGCGTTGGCTAGCAACAGACTAGCTGTCTTAACTTGTAAAGAGGTAAGAGAGAGAGAGAGAGAGAGAGAGAGAGAGAGAGAGAGAGAGAGAGAGGGAGACAGATAGGCAGATAGACAGACAGACACTTCCGTCAAATTCAGATTTCAGGGAGTGGATTAAACAGTTTCAAAGGGTATATTTTTCAAAATACAAAAAATTACAAAAAGGGACGTCACCGCATGGGTAGAAAGGGAACCCTCAGGAGACCATTTCTGGACCTCACCCCCGATATGACTTAACTTGGTAGGGAAACTAGCCCGCCACAGTTTTCACTGCGCAAAAAGGGGTGTTTCGAGGTCGCTAACATAACTCAGTGGATGTGCCGATGGTGTACGGGTTCCCGCCACAATCTCTCGCATAGAGGGAGCAGACTTACCATTCGACTGACACCCGTAAGGATGCGGTGACTGCCCGAATACTAGACCGGGCGAGTGAGCCACCATTAAACTTACCTGGCTGGGAGTTTCTCGGCGATCAAGAAGGCCGAGACTCCATGGTGAGGCTGATCCATTGCACATTCGGATCGGTTGACCCGTGAGGCAACTTCGAGTTGAAGTTAGCCTACAGCTAAATTTTTGCGTGAGGGGCTGCGTTCGCGCGGCCCTGAAAACCGAGAAAATCTCTCAAAACTGGTCTTTTCTGACCAAAATTAGTGAATTTCCAAATCAAAATTCAAGCAAACCCACTAAAACACACCTAAAACAACAAAAACTATTTTTTTTAAGTCAAAGTGCTTTTCAACTTTCAAAAAATTCAATTTTTCAATTTTAGATCACCGAGAAATCCCTCAGCCGTCTAAAACATCTGGAAGAAATGAAACCAAAAACCAGAAGTATCGGCCTAGATACCCGACAATTAAACAACATTAGAGAAAAAGTAGACCTCGTAACCGCCGGTAAGTTAAATTTTAAAAATCGTGTTAAAAGTTTTTTTTCAGAGCTTGAAAAAGATTTCTTCCCTTGGATTTTCGCCCACGCCGAGAATATTTACAGAAGAAAAGAAGCGGCAATCAGAATGCAAAGTAAGATTCAAGATTCAGATTTCCAAATTTCAAATTATATTTTCATTTTCATTTTTCAAAATTCCATTTTCAGATGATCAACGGAGGAGAAGAAGAATCGTCATGTGAAATGATCTTCAATCTATTGGCAGTTTTCACTTGTAATGTAGCTGTAAAAGATAGAATAAACATTAACATATACTTTTCATTTTCAATTTTTACTAAAAAAAATTCTATTTTCTAGCGTGCACTGCGTTTACAGGCCACCCAGGGTCTTCAATTATCACTGAAATGCCTTTTTCTGGCATGCACGGCGTTTACAGGCCACCCAGGGTACTCAGTTATCACTGAAATGACTTTTTCTGGCATGCACTGCGTTTACAGGCCACCCAGGATCTTCAATTATCATTAAAATGGCTTTTTCTGGCATGCACTGCGTTTACAGGCCACCTAGGGTCTTCAATTATCACTGAAATGACTATTTTTAGCATTCTCTGCGTTTAAAGGCCACCCAGGGTCGCGCGGCTGACTGGGTGGTCCAGGTGGTCCGAGTCGATTTTTTTGAACTCCGCCGCCAGGAGAGAAGGGAGAGAACAAAAGCAATAAAATCCGAAAACCCATTTATCCCCCATTTTTCGGCAGAAAACCCCCGTCTGCCGGCAAAACAGATGTCTGCATAGTTTAAACCCAGCCGTCCCTGCGGTCGCCATTCAACGTCTGGCTGGCCCCGATCATGCACATTGTAAAGCTATGTTTCATCTCAGCTATTCTTCTATCATCCGACGTCAATGGATATGTTAGGTGCTTTCAAGGTGGGGTTTCTTTATCTTTCAGCTTTGCCGTATGATGTGCACTGTGTTTACAACTGATCCAAATATGGGTATAGTTAAAAGTTGGCAATAAGCCGTAAACGCAGGACAGGATAGATGTTATCAAAGAAGTTGTAAACACAGTGAAACTTTACGTTTATACGAATGTCAACTGTGTTTTTTTGCGGAAACAAAGTGCAAGCCATGGGTAATCTTTGCAGTTTTTGTAAACGCAGTGCAAGGTAGTTGTTAATCATTGATTTTTGAGTTTGTACATGTGACGTGCACTGTGTTTACAAATTTATAGTTTAAGGTAGTCAATGACTCGTAAACGCAGGACAGGACACAATGTAATCGAATTTTTGTAAACACAGTGCAACGACACGCTTATATGAATGTCACCTGTAAACGTTGTACAACCTATGCTGACCTTCTGAGATGTTGTAAATTCATTATGCTCAGTTTTTTTTGCGTAAAGAGAGTGCAAGCCATGGATAATCTAAGCAGTTTTTGTAAACACAGTGCAAGGTAGTTGTTATTCTAGGAAGCTAATGTAAAGTTTCTTTTAAATGTATTGTAAACGTAGTGCAATCGCTAACTTTAGGTTAGTATATCGTGTAAACGAAGTGCAGCCTAACATTTAATCTTTAGGAGTACTGTAAACATAGTGCAAGTGATGCCTTGCTGTTTGCTGTTAAGTCCGAAAAAGAATAGATGCACGGCGGTTAAACGCAGTGCACGCTATACGGAAAGTTCGTTTCTCTCTCTGATAAGGTTGCAAACCACTAATTTGTTGAAAATAAAACTGAAAATTGTAAAGAAAGACGTTTTCCTGTGTTTACCGTAAACGCAGTGCACACTAAGCGTAGGGTGTTGCGTTTCGCGTAAACAAAGTATACGCTAGGCAATCATCCTTCGTCAACGTTAAACTAAAAAAACGGTTGACTATATGTACTAACCTTGTAAACGTAGGACAATCTACGCGTAGGTTTCTAAATGGCGTAAATCAGAAGTGATTACTGTAAACGCAGGGCCTGATATATGTAAAGTTTGTAAATACAGGGCATGCTACGCGTAAAACTTGTAAACGCAGGACAATATAGTCTTAAAGTTTCTAAACGACTTAATTAGAGTAGGTAGTAATTGTAAACTCAGTGCGTGCAAGATGTAACTTTGTAAACAAAGTGCAAGCTACTTGTAAACGTAGGGCAATCTAGGCTTAAAGATTGTGAATGACATACCTTTTAATCTAAAAATTTCAGGATTCGTGGCCAAGCACATAGACCATCTCTTCGAATATGAACCCCTTCAATTAGCTCTCTGTGCAAAATATTGCAAAATCAAGGCATTCAACACAACTTTTGGAAATGGAAGGAAGTTTCAGTGGATTAGGGCTGGATGTGCTGAGAGCGGGGCATGGATTTCTGAGGTAAGAATTAAATTTTTACTCAAATTAATTTGTTTTTTTAGGAAAAGTGTCATCCACAAGAAGCAGAGACAGTCAGGGAATGCTATTGTGCTGAAGACTTTTGTCAAAACTACAGTGATCTGAGGAGGAGGTTCCATGAGATTTTGGATTCTTGAAGAATTTTAAAGGGATTGGGTAGTTGAAACCGTTGATTTGTTAATTTAGTGGTAGTAAATTATGATTTTGTGCAGAATACTTTGTTGTTTGTAAACGCAGTACATGTTAGGCGTAAGCTTTGACCTGAAAGCTTGCCAATTGTAAGCACAGTGCAAACTGGCCGCACCTTCTCGGGATCACCGTAAACACAGTGCAGGCTTTGCTGTTTGTCCTTTGTGTAAACCCAGGGCAAGTAAGTTGTTTCTGTTCTACTTTACTGTAAACGCAGTACAGACCAGCCGGAAAGTGTTGTTCGTTTTTTTTAAATTGATCTGTAAACACAGAACATGGCAGATGTAACTTTTCTTGTTTACCGTAAACACAGTGCAATTTGATGAACTTCTCTCGTATCCATTGTAAACACAGTACACATTAGTTGGTACTGTTCTGCTTTACTGTAAACACAGTGCAAGGTAGCTGGAAAGTGTTGTTTCTGCCTTAGAGATCGGCAGAAATAGGGTACCTCAACCTTTAACTCAGCTGTAAACACAGTGTATGACACATGTAATGTTTTCTGTTTACCGTAAACAGAGTACAGTTCCAGATGGCTGTTTTCTAGGACGGTTGTAAACACAGTGCGAACTAAACGTTAAGAAACACAAATCAGTTCAGGCGTGATTTTTTGTTATCCACGTTGTAAACACAGTGCAAACAAGCTGAAAATTCACTCGTTAACCGTAAACGCAGTGCAAGGAAGTTGCTACTTTTTGGGTTTACTGTAAACGCAGGTCAAAGTAACATTTAAAGAGTTCTTTTAACGTAAACACAGTGCAGTGTAAAAGTCAGGTTTGCATATACTGTTAAAACAGTGCAAATCATTAGGAAAAAATGTTTCTTGCTAAACACAGGGCAGTTTATTTTTTATTTTTCGGGTTTACTGTAAACGCAGTGTACGCCAGTTGTCAAACCGTAAATTTACTGTGTTAGCAGTGCAATCTAACTGTAAAGATTGCTGTAAACACAGTGCAATATGGGTTTACTCTTGGCAAATCTTGTAAACACCGTGCAATCGATGATTTGGTTTTTTTGTGTAAACGCAGTGCAGTCTAGTCATGCATACTGAATTCCAGTTGAATTATACAACGTAAAATCAGTGCAATCCAGCCATACAAACTGTTTTTTGTTAAACACAGGACAGTTTCACTTTTCAGGTTTACTGTAAACGCAGGGCACGCCAGTTGTCAAATCGTAAACTTTCTGTATACGCAGTGCAACCTAGCCGTAAACTTTTGCTACTGCCGTAAACACAGTGCAATTTAGGTTTACTGTTGGCATATCTTGTAAACACAGTGCAATCTAGCAGTAAAGTCTGGTTTTTTCACGTAAACACAGTGCAAAAACCGTTTCAAACCCGTTTCAACTAGCCGTAAATTCTGAAGAAGAAAAAACTAAATTCTGCAATACATTAGTTTATTTCGTGAATCACATTTCACTCTTAATCATGCCTCCTTATGTAGATCAGAGCTGTCACCATGGGTACGGTAATTACAAAGAATCCGAAAACAGAGAGGGAAATTATAGCCCAAAGGGTCATAGAACTTCTAGCTTCGTAGGTCAAATCTTCGTTTTCCTTATTGCCCTTACCTTAAATAGGGTCATTAAGGTTAAGGTCTTTAAGTTCTAACCCGGTTTAGGTCTAGAATTCTTCTTTTTGGAATAATTTGGTGGGTCTTTAAGTCTTATCTGACGATTTATGGTTGGAACACCTGGAATTTTAAAATTAACTTTTTAGTTTTTTTTAAAAATTAAATTCTAAATTATGAATCTCACTTTCATTTAAAAGACGTTGTTTGGTAAATATGCAGTTATGAAAATCTTGGGGAATAAGGAATTCATTGCATATGGAGTCCCAGATTCTTGGCATTACGGCACATCCTTCCACAGCTCCGTAGTTCCCAGCTACGGTCTCTTTTAGGGTTATTCCATCGTCACTGCAGCCTTTGTCTTCTAGCCTGAAATTAAAAGTTAGAAAGAAAAATGTTGAAATTTTGGAAAAAGTAGCATTCGAACGACATAATATCAAAAAAATTAGATTTTGCCACACTCGGGATTCGAACCAGGGTCGCCAGGTGGGCGTCGACTTTGGCATTGCGCCACCGACTCACTTTGAGTAGGTGGCGCGCGACGGCGTTATAACAATTCGCAGGCCGATTCAGTGCATAGGGCCGCATTAAATGCAATATGCTCCACTATCAACATGGAATCTAGGGCAATTCGTTATAAAAGTCGAAAATCATTTCAAATTCAAACTTTAAAGTGAAAATGTTCAGCTTAGGCACTGAAAATTTTCAGGGATCTTCTTTTGTGTTTCTTACAGACAATAGTGGAATCACCCCAAAGATAATCAAATTCAATTTCATTTCCAGTTTTCAGAACTCAAAAAAGTTCTCTGTTTGCGCTTTTCTGCGTCTTTTCAGGCGGGTACATTGAAAATTCGAAAATGACGACAAAAAGTCGGTAAATCGATGAAGTTCGTTTAAATTCCGGTTATCCACATGTGCATATCGCCTTAATGGCCAAAAAATGGCATTGAATATGCAGATTTCTCCAAAACGACGCATTTAAACTATAAACTGTTATATAGTTTATTGAATAACTTTCAAGATCTTTAATATGAGTTTAATACTTAATTCACGTCCATCCCTCCATCGGTTTATCGACTTTTTGTTCGTCACTTTCAAATTTTCAATGTTCCCGCCTGAAAAGACGCTGATAACACTGGCTGTCTGGCATGGGAGCGCCGTGCGTTTCACACCCGTACGAGATCAGCGGAAAGGGTAGTTCCGTCGCGTACAGTAAGAGGTCCATATATTTTTATATTTTTTTCTTATCGAAAAAAAACTCACAACATTTCCCGAATTCCAGGATCAAGTAGAAATGCACAAGTCCATCGGGTGCCAACCCATTTTCCCTTCACACAGTCACAGGAGGGTCTATAAGTCACGGCTACGTAAGCTATCAGATCCTGAAGATGCCTATTATATTTTTTAGAGAGAGAGAGAGAGAGGGGGAGAGAGAGGGAGAGAGAGAGGGAAAAAGAGAGAGAGACAAAGAGGGGAGAGAGAGAGGGAGAGAGAGAGAGACTCACCTGAGATTTCAGGTTCCAATGAAGCCTATCTCCTACGGCACAGGCGACATTCTCCAGTTCATTGCAATTTACATTGAAAAGAGAGAGGAAAAGAAGAAACAACCGCCAGAAGAGCATAAAATGAGAAGATGAAGGACGAATTCATAAATTCTAATTGACTTGAATTACCATTTTTAAGTGCGACTATCTCATTTTCTTCTTTTCATGCTCCTCTGGCGGTTGCCTATCTACTCCTCCTTTCTTTTGGTTGTGTTTGGTAGTTTAGCCCCCTATGACAAACCGACAAAGGTTCAATGCCCAGATGGAGACAAACTAAATGAAGGGTTAAACGCTCAGGTAGGTCTCTCTCTCTCTCTCTCTCTCTCTCTCTCTCTCTCTCTCTCTCTTTAAAGGGAAATTTTTCTGATTTTGTGATAAAGCCTAGATCTCATTCCCAGGATTTCGAAAAATACCTCTTTTACCCATTTTGGATCAAAATGAACCGATTTAGGAGCGCTTGAATTATCGGGAAATTGTCGTTTGAATTGCCGCCAACTCTGCGTCTCTCCATTTCCCACGCTCTCTCGCCCACTCTAGCCGTGTTTCCGTGCTGCAAACGCGTAAAACGGCCGTGTAAACGCGCCCCTTTTGCAGCCGAAATCATATAAAAGGGGTATGTTTCGGAATCGTGGAAACGATATCTATTCAATGAAACTATAATAAAGATACTTTGAAAAATCAATTTTACGAGGTCCTTCCCCTTTAACTCTCTCTCTCTCTCTCTCTCTATCTCTCCTCTATTTCAGACTATCTACGAACGCTTGATCCTACCTCCAGACGACTCCTGTCTTTTGAGCATTGTTTTTCCCTCCAATTGCTCAACTGTAGAAGATGCTATGAAAATTACCATAAAATCAAAACACGAGCCATTCGAAGTCCATCCGGATGCAAAGAATCAAATGGCGATTTATTGGGTGTCAGAAGAAGAAGCTGAAATTCGATATCAACACGAATCATGGGGAGAATTAAGCCTATTGGTAGGATTATATAGGAACCTGTTTTAAGAAATTATAGGATTTGCTTGTGGTTGCAGCCACCGTTGAACCCGACAATAAGAATGTTTCATGGGACAGAATTGGTTGGAATGGTACCTATGTGGGTCACAGATGGACTTGTGCACTTCTTCTGGATCCGGGATTTAGAAAAGAGCTGTAAGTTTCTCTCTCTCTCTCTCTCTCTCTCTCTGTATGTGTCTTACCCCTGCCCCTCTATTTTTATCTCTGTCTCTGTCTCTCTCTTTTTTAACCGATATTCTCTAAGGGACAAGGGCGGTCCTAGACAAAATAGATTTGGCTGAAACTGTTAAAATTACTTGTTTATGACCCAAATAATCGGAAAACATACCTAATTTCGGTTGTTTGACGTTTAGGTTGCACGTAAGGCCTTAAAGACCCAAACTTCATAACTTTGTTCAAACTCAATATTTTTCATTTCTGAAAATTGCAATCGATAGATCTTTTTCGAAAAAACTTTGTTATTTACCAAAAAACAAAATAATGTTATCTGACCCCTGAAAATTTAAAAAAAAAACTTTGAAAACTATTGACAAAAACGGTTTTTTCAGCTGAAGCGCCTTCCCAATGTTACACCCTTGAATTCTACGTGTTATTTGCAACAGCACGGCTGATTTGGTTTTGATTTTCCGTTTACCTAAAGTTTCAGTCAGATGAACATTGCTTTTTCGGTCTTTTTTTGACAATCACCTTATCCTGGAAAAGAGTCAAAAATCCAAATTATCCAAAAAACATCTTTTCCATTAGAAAAAGCTTGCAATTTTACCATAAAAGCCTATTTTTCCAATTATAAGATGAAATATAATAATTAAAAATTCATCCAAACTAGATTTGAATGAATTTTTCATATCTTCAGCAATTTCTACCTCCCAAAACGCTTTTTTTTCAAAACTGAAAAATATTGAGTTTGAACAAAGTTACGAAGTTTGGGTCTTCTGGTCAAACAACCTTAAGGTCAAACAACCGAAATTAGGTATGTTTTTCGATTATTTGGGTCCTGAACAAGTAATTTTAACAGTTTCAGCCAAATCTTTTTTTCTAGGACCGCCCTGTGAACCGTATGGCTTCCCTTATAATGAATACGCGTCTAACTACCTCTCTCTCTTTCCTTCCTTCCTTGTATATCCGTCTCACTGTTTTTTCTCTATCCCAGTCTTTCTCTCTCTCTCTCCCCCCCTCTCTCTCTCTCTCTCTCTCTCTCTCTCTCTTTTTCTAACTATCTATTTTCAGTATGGAAGACGAAGGCTGCAGTGAAAATGGAAAACTACGAAAAGGCATCGCTGGAAAAATGGGAAGAGTGAAGGGCTGTGACGTCATGGAGAGACTGTGGCTCTACACTTGAAGCGACATTTTCCGAGATGGCTCCCCCTGCGATATTTTCTATCAAAATCCTCCAGTCCAAAGTGAAAAATCCCATTTTAAAGTTTATTTTGAGTTTTTTCAGCCAAACCCTCTCAATTGTTCACTGTGCATCCCAAAAACTTAAATTTGGCGCAACTAGTTCGGCTAAGAGCAAGTGAGTAATTTTTTAAATTTCAAAATAATTGATTAATTTTTAGCAAACAATGATACCGATAGTTCTGATTTCAATCCTAGAAGTTCTATGCCCATTTGGGCGATAATCTCCCTCTCTGTTGGTGGATTTTTCGTAATTACCGTACCCATGGTGGCAACTGTGATCTACATAAGGAAGCATGAATAGTGAAATGTGATTTACAAAATAAACTAATGTATTGCAATTTTTTGTAATTCAGACTAGATTGTACTGTGTTTACAGTGAAAATCAGACTTTACTGTAATATTGCACTGTGTTTACAACCAGGCAAACTTTAATTATCGGTTGCACTGTGTTTACAGTAACAACCACACTGTGTTTACGGAAAACATCAAACTTCTTTGCTAGCTTGGGATGGTTTAACGATAGGAACAAAACTTTACTGCTAGATTGCACTGTGTTTACACTTTACGCAAGGACTAACAACAAGCTTGCACTGTGTTTACAGGAGTAAGCAAATTTGGCAGCTGAATTGCACGTTGTTTACGATGGAATCCGAACTTTACCTCTTGTTGACTGCCCTGTGTTTACCGAACAGAATAACTTTCTGCTATACTGAAAGGTGTTTACGGTAGGAACCAAACTTTACTGCTATACTGCACTGTGTTTACTGAACCACAAAATATTGTTGCTAGGTTGTAATGTGTTTACGGTAGAATCCAAACTTATTGACCTATGTTTATCAAAAACAAAACATTACAGCTAGATTCAACTGTGTTTACGGTGAACACCAAACTAAACTGCTAGTTTGCACTGTGTTTACCATAGTAAACAAATTTGGCAGCTGCATTGCCATTTGTTTACTGAGGAGTCCACACTTTATTGCTAGTTTGCCCTATGTTTACCGAAAAACAAAACATTACAGCTAGATTGCACTGTGTTTACGGTAGGAACCAAACACTACTGCTAGATTGAACTGTGTTTACCTAAATCAAAACCTTACATCTATATTGCACTATGTTTACGACATAAACCAAACTTTGCTGCTAGACTTCACTGTGTTTACCAAAAAAACTAAACTTTACTGATTTGTTACACTGCGTTTACGGTAGAAGTCAAACTTTACAGATAGATTGCACTGTGTTTACGGTAGAAGACAAACTTTACAGCTAGAGTGCACTGTGTTTACCGAAAACGTAATCTTTACTGCTCGATTGCACTGTGTTTACGACGAAAACCAGTTGTTACTTGTAGCTTGTACTGTGTTTACGGTAAACAAAACAAATTCTAACTCTGAAAACATTTCTTTTTGTAACAGGCAAAGTTTTTCATCGGCAGGCCGATTATGGGAAATCTTTCCCCGTTTATGTTTTCGCCTCGTGAGACTTTCCTATGTTTTATGGATTTTTAACAGTTTTCAGCCCTTTAAATAGCTTCTTAGGCTGTAAAACGTGAACTTTTCTTTGTTTTGTCAATCTTTTAGCTCCAAAACTAATTTTCGGCCTCAAATCTCATTTTTCTAAGCTCCAACTCTCTTTTTAAACTTCCGACTCTATTTTTTTTCAGATGACCCCTCGTCTCAAACTCGTATTTCTTCTTTTGGTGCTATTGGTCTCCGTGGATTCGCTAGCAATCCGAGGAGATAACGTTTGTTTTTGCCGAAAACCCAATAAAACTGGTATTTTTCGGTAGTGGAACCATTTCCGGATGTGTACGGTCATCTGTAGATCGGGGGAGGAGTACGCTGACACGTGGGTCCATCCAGTCCATTCTCACGTGACTGGAGACGAATTTTGGAAGTGCATGTGAGATTTTTTTATTATTTTTTTAAAAGAAAAAAAGTTGATAACGACGAATTAAGGAAGAAGTGTGCAAAGGCAGCGACTGTGACTGAGCATCCTCCTGTTTCTGTTTAATAAAGTGGTTTTCAATTGGTTTTCAATTTTTTTTTAAAAATTAATTTCCCAGGAGCAAATTACATTTTAAAGGGACCGTCAGGGACCTCTTTTCGACATGTGTTTCCCTAGGGTGATCATTACTGTATGCGGTGGGACTACCCTTGTCGCGACCGCCGATCTCGTACGGGTGTGAAACGCGCGGCGCTACCATGTCAGACAACCAGAGTTTTCTGCGTCTTTTCAAGCGGGAACGTTGAAAATTTGAAAATGACGACCAAAAAGTCGATGAACCGATGAATTGGATAGGCGCGTAAACACCGTGCACGTAGTTCATTACAATGCCGGTTATCCACAGTTCCAGTAGCCTGGAATGGCCAAAAATGGCATTTCGGATGTAGATTTCTCCAAAACGACGCAATTTCTAAAATAACTTTTCAAGCTCTTTCATTCGATAATAAGTCAAAAAAGGTCCCTGACGGTGCCTTGGCGAGGTTGAAGTCTGTGTCCATTAGGGCCTGAGGTGCCATTTCGCAATTTGACAGAAGTAGACAGAAAGCCCGCTTTTAACAGACACCAGACAACCCAAGGCCGCTTTTGACAAACATCAGGCCGCGAAAAGCGTATTTTGACAAACAACAGGTCGCATAAAGCCGCTTTTGACAGAAAGTAGGCAGCCTAAGGCCGCCTTTGACAAAAAGTATGCCGCATTAGGCCGCTTTTGATAGAAAGCAGACAACCTCAGGCATCTTTTGACAGAAAACAGACAGTCTCAGGCCGCTTTTGACAAAAAAAGGCATTCTCAGGCCGCTTTTGGTAAACAGAATACAGCATAAGGTCGCTTTTGAGAAAAAGCAGGCAGCATAAGGCCGCTTTTACTAGAAAAAAGGCAGCATATGGCCCCTTTTAAGAGAACGTAGGCCGCATAAGACACCGCTTTTGATAGAAATCAGACAACCTCAGACCGCTTTTGACAGAAAGCAAACAACCTCAGGCCGCCATTACTTTGAACAACATGCCTGGGAATTGGGTCAAAATTCCTTAAACATGCCGATAAGTCGAAGCCAACATTTCAATCGCCAAACTGCTGCATATTATTCAATCCACGTGGCATCTTTTGAAATTCAATACGAAACCAGTCAGTTTTCAACATTGACAATGCGCTTCGCTTTCTTCCTTCTCTTCCCGGCCTTTATCGGCCTCACAACTGCTTTTGACGATGCCTTGGTTAGTGTTTCTACTACTATTTAAAAAATCTTCAATCCAGTACTCCAAATGCAAAGAAGCAGCCGCCACCTTTAATGAAATAATTGAAGCGTACAACTCAATGGGAGCAAATGGCCAAATTATGATCAACCGCTGCAAGGAAAAGTGTGAAACACATATCTACAAGTAAGTTTTTAGATTGTTTCTAATTTTATTTTATTAAGGTTGAAGAAAAAATGTTCCGAAGAGAATGCTCGTGATGTCATGTGGTGTATAAATCACACGTGTCAAAAGACGAATTGAAGTCGGTATATGATTTTAGTTGCTGTTTTCCTTGCTTTACTTGCAATGTTCATGTAATGGGATGAATACAATGGAAAACTGCATTATTCAATTGAATAAACGCTGTCGCTATGTGTTTGAGTGCGATTGTGTGTGCGTGCGTGCGTGTTTGTGTGTATGAGTGTGACTGTGTGACTGTGTGACAGTAAGAAAAAGAAATAGTTTATGTGTATGTGTACCCATTAAAGGGTAAGGACCGCGTAAAACTAATTTTTCTGATTTTTCGATAAAAGCCTAGATCTCATTCCCAGGAATCCGAAAAATACCTCTTTCACCCATTTTTGTTCAAAATGAACCGATTTAGGAGCGTTTGAATTTTCTGGAAATTGTCATTTGAATTGCCGCCAACTCTGCGTCTCTCCATTTCCCACACTCTCTCGCCCACGTGTTTCCGTGCGGCAAACGCGTAAATCGGCCGTTTAAACGCACCCATTTTGCAGTCCAAATCATATAAAAGGGGTCTGTTTCAGAATCGTAGAAACGACATCTATTCAATGAAATAATTGTATAAAAATAAATTTACGAGGTCCTTCCCTTTAATCGATGACAATAAATATGAAAACAAAAATACAAACAATAAACGATGAGTTAAAATAATGAATCAATTCTTCTGATGACACGAATGCTCTACACACCACATGACATCTCGAGAATTCTCCTCGGAACACTTCTTGTTCAACCTGAATAAAATGATATAAAACTAAATATATAATAAATGAAAAATAGAAAATTTCACAAATACATACTTTTCCACGTGCTTGGCGCACTCCTTCATGCAGCGCTCCCTCACAGTATGATCATTTCCCCTAGGGTTGTAGGCTTCGATTATTTCTTGGTAGGACATTGCTGCCTCTTTGCAATTCTTGAACTATATCACTTGTATTAAATTCAAATTGTAGGTAAAAGGCATACAGTTGGATCATCGAAGGCAGTTGTTTGGCTGAAACAGGCAAAGAAGACGAAGAAGATGGCAAAGCGCATTGTTAATGCTGAAGGCAGACTGATATCCTGTTAAAATTCAAAAGATGCCACGTGGGATGATACAGTTCATCTTGCTTTCGATTTTGGGGCAACACAGTTTTCGCCCACTGGACTTGCGTCAAATGTAGATTTCAGGGGGTTAAATAGATTAAACAGTTTTAAAATGATTTTTTTAAATACAAAAAATTACAAAAGTGGATGTACCGATGGTGTTCGGGTTCCCGCCACAATCTCTCGCCTAGAGGGAGCAGACTGCGAGCCAATTATGCGTAATTAGGTCAACCCGGGATCAACGGCCGATTGCCATTCGACTGACACCCGTAAGGAAGCGGTGACTGCCCGAATACTAGACCGGGCGAGTGAGCCACCATTAAACTTACCTGGCTGGGAGTTTCTCGGCGATCAAGAAGGCCGAGACTCCATGGTGAGGCTGATCCATTGCACATTCGGATCGGTTGACCCGTGAGGCAACTTCGAGTTGAAGTTAGCCTACAGCTAAATTTTTGCGTGAGGGGCTGCGTTCGCGCGGCCCTGAAAATACGAGAAAATCTTTGAAAAGTGGTTTTTTTCTATCTGTCACAATCCCACCGCCAATCTGCTTTCTTTGGACCAGTCGCCTCTCCAACGATTACGAACATCAATACGTTTTAACTCTGTTTCTCTCTCTCTTTCTCCCTATGTTTATCTCTCTCCCCTTTCTTTTCCCTTTCTTTCTCTCTTTCTCTCTTTTAAGAAAGAAAGAGAGGAAGGGAAAAGAAAAAAACTTTTATTAAAATACATTTCCAATCTTTTCATTAACCGATCTTCGTATCCATAATTCACAACATAATGTTGTCCCTTCTGATGTGGTCTTCGATGGCTTGAAGCTGGCGAAGTCGACGGCCAAGGAAGAAATACAATCCGTAGAACATCCGAAGATTCCAGTTCCAGCGGGGGGAGGAACAATGAGGCCACCCTAAAAGGGAATGATATGTGTTATTTTGCCTTGGGCACTTACTAGTGAAGTGTTTGATGTTCTTGGCTTGGTCCTGCCTCTTCTTCAACACACTGGTCCCCGTTGTAGATACCCGGGTTGTCTGGTAGAGTGTATTCCTCTTCTTGGGGAAGACTCCTTCTAAAGCCAAATTCACTGCTTTCAGTCCAACAGTTTGTGTACTGACGTCCGAAGAATAGATATCTGGAAAGGATGATTGAATCTCTCTCTCTCTCTCTCTTTCTCTCTCTCTCTCTCTCTAACTACCTTTGCCTCCATGACTAAGATTTTTAGTCCCTTCTAAGATGTTTAGGTTTTTAGGTTTTAGATTTCATGTCCGAGAATATATGCCTGAAATGTTTAATGGATATCCTTTGAAAAAAGAGACATTTAAAGGGGAAGGACCCCGTAAAATTGCTTTTTCAAAGTATTTATATTATAGTTTCATTGAGTAGACATCGTTTCCACGAATCTGAAATATACCCCTTTTATATGATTTGGACTGCAAAAGGGGCGCATTTACACGGCCGATTTACGCGTTTGCCGCACGAAAACACGGCCAGAGTGGGCGAGAGAGTGTGGGAAATGGGGAGACGCAGAGTTGGCGGCAATTCAAACGACAATTTTTCGAAAATTCAAGCGCTCCTAAATCTAATCATTTTGATTCAAAATGGGTAAAAGAGGTATTTTTCGGAATCCTGGGAATAAGATCGAGACTTTTATCACAAGAACAGTAAAAAAATTATTTTTACGCGGTCCTTCCCCTTTAACTGAAAAGATACTTAAATTTTGAGAAAACGGGCAGGTAAACAGTTTTAATAAACAAATTCACTTAGAGATCGCAGTTTTAGACAAAATATGGCGGATAAAAGCAACGATTCAGCACCTAATCGGCAGAGGGCGGATGGGGCAATGTTGGCCGGCTGCCAGCGGACAGTCTGGGGGCACAGCGGGGTACGACTGAGAATCGTAAACAACTGGGATTATAAACAAAACATGTTGACAATTGGAAGACAAAGGGAAGTGACGGGACGGCGAATATTCAGGGGGAGATTTCTCATATTCAGAGAAAACACAAAAAACCTCAAAATGAGGGTAAAAAGGAACAATTCAGCGCCTAAACGGCAGATGGCGGGCGGAGGGCGCCCACTTTGCGAAATCTTGGCCGACTGCCAGCGGACAGTCCTGCGGGACGGCTGGGATACGCAGCCAAATCGAAAACAACTGGCGAAATTAGCATATGAGGTGCTGATAATGAGAAATTTGGGCAGAAAGGAAGAGAAAGAGAATTAAATGAGACTGGAAAGAAATCCGGTGACAGGAGAACTTTTGAGTGGAAGGAATATCGAATTTTTGCGCAACCGCACGTAGTCAGCGGTTGGCGAACAGTCAGCTGGCAGATGTGCGAGGCGGACGAATCCGCGATTGTAAAAAGAGAGCAGGGAGAGAGGGAGAGAGAGAGAGAAAGAGAGAGAGAGATATTGAATGATAGAGACGGAGAGTTGTAAATACCGGGCAACGTGGAAATCGGGAGAAGACAGCTGGATGAGAAAAAGGGGATTAGTACTAATACAAGGAAAGGTCAGTCCCTCTCTCTGTTTCTTTCTCTCTCTCTGACTCTCTCTGACTCTCTATCTCTTTCTCTCTTTTTCTCTTTCTCTCTTTCTCTCTCTATCTATCTCTTTCTCTTTCTTTTTCTCTTTCTCTTTCTCGTTCTCGTTCTCTTTCTCTCTTTCTCTCTTTCTCTCACTCTTTCTCTCTCTCTAACTCGTTCTCTCTTTCTCTCTCTTTCGCTCTCTCTTTCTCTATGCCTCTATGCCTCTCTCTCTGTCTCTCTCTCTTTTTCTCTCTTTTTCCTCTCTCTCTCTCTCTTCTTTTCTTCTTTTCCCTTTTTTTCACTCTTCCTCTCTTTCTCTTTCTCTCTCTTTCTCTCTCTCTTTCTTTCTTTCTTTCTTTCTCTCTCTCTCTCACTATTTCTGTTACTCTTTCTCTTTGTAATCAAAGTACAAGTGACTAACGGTGTCAAAGTATCATAAAGAAAGAAAGATCACACACAAATACTGTATTTATAAAAATCACCATAAAAACATCAACAACATCATAAAATCATAAGACAACCTAATGAGTAAAATAAAGTAATTGTAATTTTAGACAAAAATCTGTCATAATTTCATAAAAGTGAATATAATAGATTTTCGATGGTTTAAACATCCTTCTTAAATTTGATGGAATGTCTTTCCGCAGAAAGTGAGAATTAGTTCCTGGTTAGTCTCCGGCTGTGCTCTTAAGAAAAAACTATTAGCATGTTTTAACATTAACCAACCGTAGTGGAGTTGTGAATTCCTCAAAGATGGCGCAAATGCGCCTGGCGTCATCCAAAAAGCCAAGTATTTCGTCATCAAGGTCCAACTTGACCAGCTAAAACGACTTTCAGAATTTGAATGCGTGGCCTATTTACCTTGGGATCCTTCTTGTCTCCCGTGTCTTCTCGAATGCTTCAATCATTGCGTGAAAAACATTCTCCTCCACAAATGGGAACAAATATAATAGTTGTTTTTAGGTTCAGTGTCCGAGAATATATGCCTAAAATATAAAAAGATGTATTTTGGAGAAAGAGCGATTTTTAATTGTAACTGAAATTGTGAGAAAAATAGGAGTAATGTTGGGTCATCATGAAATTGACAGGAAACAGTTTTATAAACAGAAACGAATAACGATGGGAATTTAGAGCGGAATCAGGCCTTTTAAAGCAACAATTCAGCGCCTAATCGGCAGAGGGCGGACGGAGGGCGCACGCGTGGTGAAATCTTGGCCGGCTGCCATTGGACAGTCCTGCGACACGGCTGGGGATACGCAGCCAAATCGTAAACAACGGGCGTAACGAAAGAACGAGGGACTGATAAAAGGAAATAATTGGAAGAAAGGGAAAGAATGAAAAGTTAAGAGACAGGAGAGATTTCGGTGGCAGGGAGAACTTGTGAATGATAGGAAATCGAATTATTGCGCAAGTAAGCGTAGTCAGCCGCCGGCGAACGGCGAACAGCCGCCATTGAAAAGGTCAAATTGGCTCAGAGCCCAGTTGAGCTGCGCAGATTTCCGTATTTTCAGGGCCGCGCGAACGCAGCCCCTCACGCAAAAATTTAGCTGTAGGCTAACTTCAACTCGAAGTTGCCTCACGGGTCAACCGATCCGAATGTGCAATGGATCAGCCTCACCATGGAGTCTCGGCCTTCTTGATCGCCGAGAAACCCCCAGCCAGGTAAGTTTAATGGTGGCTCACTCGCCGGGTCTAGTATTCGGGCAGTAACCGCTTCCTTACGGGTGTCAGTCGAATGGCAATCGGCCGTTGATCCCGGGTTGACCTAATTACGCCTAATTGGCTCGCTGTCTGCTCCCTCTATGCGAGAGATTGTGGCGGGAACCCGTACACCATCGGCACATCCACTGAATGGGGTTATGTAAGCGTCCTCAAAACACCTCTCTTTGTGCAGTGAAAACTGTGGCGGGCTAGTTTCCCAACCAAGTCAAGTAAAATCGGGGGTGAGTTCCAGAAATGGTCTCCTGAGGGTTCCCTGGCTACCCATGTGGTGACGTCCCCTTTTGTCATTTTGAGGTAAAAAAATCATTTTGAAACTGTGTTTAATCCATGGACCGCTGAATGTTGACGGTGGCTGCTGGAATGACTAGAAGACATAGAGAAGGAGAGAGAAAGAAAGAGAGAGAAGAGAAGAGAGAGAGAGAGAGGAAAGGGAAAGGGAAAGAGAAAGAGAAAGA
Source organism: Oscheius sp. G VE-2021 (assembly GCA_022343465.1). Lineage (NCBI taxonomy): Eukaryota > Metazoa > Nematoda > Chromadorea > Rhabditida > Rhabditidae > Oscheius > Oscheius sp. G VE-2021. The sequence continues at coordinate 738,034 of JAJQXH010000044.1, read as the reverse complement.
AAGAGAGAGAGTGTGAGAGAGAGAGAGGAAGGATGAAGTGCAATCTCTTGTTTATTAGAATGTAGCCCCTTTCCCACCAACAACATAAACTAATTTTATATTCGAGTGTAAATACAACCAAGGGTGACAAAACGTCATGTCCAGGTCAGTCGATAATGGGCAGTTGTACGTTTATCTGAAGGCTGAGAAGCGTCGCCTCGTTTGTAGCCTTTGTCATGAGAGCTGGAAAAATTAGAATTACTGAATGTCAATGTAAGAGAAATATGACTTCGATTTTTTTAAACAATCGATTTTGGCAACCTAAGGCCGCTTTGTCAACCCAAGGCCGCGTTTAACAACTTCTTTTGGCAACCCAAGGCCGCTTTTTACAATAGAGTTTGCATCTGCATCTGCATTTTTCTTTATCTGCTTTTGGCAACCTGAGGCCGCTCTTTGCTTCTGCTTTTATGGCCGCATATGGGTCCGAAGTTTTGGGTAAGTGGTTGAACGCGGCCTTAGGTTGCCAAAGGCAGAACCAAAGAGCGGCCAAAGGTTACGAAAAGCAGATACAAAAAGCGGCCTTAGGTTGCTAAAAGCTATGCTAAAATTTGCTCACCAAATTCTGTTCCACGGAAGTTTTTCATTTTAAAGTGGTTTATTCATAATTTATATTTGATCGAGGATTTATGCCTGAAATAGTTAGTTTTTTCACATAGAAGGGAAACAATTGTTGTCAAAGCAATCGAGAAAATGATATATAAGCGGTTTAAAGACAGGTGTCATTAAAATAGTGGAGTTGTGCTGCAAAAAGGGGCGGAAAGCGACACTTCTACGCCGAATCGGCAAAGGAGGGAGGACAGGCGGAGTTTGGGGCGCCCTTATGGCGCAATGTTGGCCGGCTGCCAGCGGACAGTCTGGGGGCACAGCGGGGTACGACTGAGAATCGTAAACAACTGGGATTATGAGCAAAAACATGTTGACAATTGGAAGAGAAAGGGAAGTGACGGGAGGGCGAATATTCAGGGGAGATTTCTGGATTTTCAGATTCGAGAAAACGTGAAATAGGCATATTCAGAGAAAACACAAAAGACAAAAAAACCTCAAAATTACGAAGCAAAAAGTAAAATGCTACAGAATTTAGCATGCAAAAGGTTTTGACCACGGCAGGATTCGAACCTGCAATCTTCTGCTCCGTAGGCAGACGCGTTATCCATTGCGCCACGCGGCCATATTATCTGTTCCGCCGCAACTGCCTTACTAATCACGGGGCGGCGCCTTGACTAACAGATCCCTCTTTCTCTCTCTCTCTCTCTCTCTCTCTCTCTCTCTCCCTCTCTCTAAATTGAATTGAATTTTAAATTGAATGCTCGAGAAAATATGCCTGAAATTTTTAAAGATGAATGTTTTAAACTAGCCGGAGAGAAAATGTAAAATTATGAAAGATTAAGAATTTCACCCGTAAGGAAGCGGTTACTGCCCGAACACTAGACCGGGCGAGTGAGCTACTATTAAACTTACCTGGCTGGGAGTTTCTCGGCGATCAAGAAGGCCGAGACTCCATGGTGAGGCCGATCCATTGCACATTCGGATCGGTTGACCCGTGAGGCAACTTCGAGTTGAAGTTAGCCTACAGCTAAATTTTTTGCGTGAGGGGCTGCGTTCGCGCGGCCCTGAAAGTCCGAAAAAAATCTTTCAACATTTAGTCTTTTCTGACCAAAAAAACTCACAACACCACTAAAACACTCCTAAAATAACAAACACCACCGAAAAAGTCAAAAAGCTTACGGCACTCAGGACCAAAGGCCGCTTTTTGCAAACAAATATACCTACTGACCGCTTTGTAGCAAGCGTGGTTTCCTTTTTTACCGTAACCAAATAGTAGCCAAAGGCCCACCCACTAGGTACAAGTCAGACACCTCTTTCCCGGGCGTATTCCCCTCCGCACGCGATTCTGTGGCCGATTCCTTCTGGCTGTCGCCGATTTCATACGTGTGCTGGCCACGAATCCCTGTATGTGTCTGTCACAAGCAAGGCCACTGCGAAATCTTCAAATTCCACAGACGTGGGATACAGAAGAAAGAGGGTGGTAAACACAGTGCTGGTCATTTGTAGAAACTGTCATTATCAGCAAATAGACTCATAAGCCCAAACACAAAAAACGTACCGTAATGTCATCGCGTTTCTGAGGTTACTATCTTGTGCCTGAAATAAAAGAATAAATTACTCACCTCCCTCCGGATCTCCAAATGATTAATCCTGTCATTTTGAAGATTTGAGAGTATCCATGTCTCACCTGTGAACATAAGTTTGACTAATTGTGATGAAAAAAGAGAGGAAAACGACTTACCTAAAGTTCACTTGTTTCAATGTTTCTGAAGAGAGATATAAAAGAGAGAGAGAGAGAGAGAGAGAGAAAGAGAGAGAAAAGAGAGAGAGAGAGAGAGAGAGAGAGAGAGAAAAGAGAGAGAGAGAGAGAGAAAAGAGAGAGAGAAAAGAGAGAGAGAGAGAGAGAGAGAGAGAAAAGAGAGAGAGAGAGAGAGAGAGAGAAAAGAGAGAGAGAGAGAGAGAGAGAGAGAAAAGAGAGAGAGAGAGAAAGAGAAAGAGAGAGAGAGAGCATCGTCATGGCGATGCTGCCTTGCTAGTGAAAACAGTGCCCATCTTACGATGATTGTTCGATCGTCCTGTCTGTGAATGTGTGCATGTGAATATGTGTGTCTATCTGTATCTGTGTGTCTGTGTGGACTTGTGGATGTGTGTATAAGACTGTGTGTCTGTATGTATATGTTCTGTATGTGTGTATGTATGCGTGTAGGTGTATGTGTGTGTCAGTGTCTTTCTGTGTATCTGGGTGTCTCTATGTCTGTGTGTCTGTGTCTGTGTTTCTGTGTTTCTGTATGTATGTGTGAATGTGTGTATATGTGCGTGTGTCTGTGTATCTGTGTGTCTGTCTCTCTCTATCTGCATCTGATGACTCTTTCATCGTGTAATCTCCAGGACGCTGGAGCTCTGCATCTAAATTATCGTATTACACTCCATTCAACAAGCAATTCAAACCTATCAACTATTCAATAAAATTGTCATCATCGGTCGGCGTCTATGTCATCCTTGCCAGGTCACGTCATACTGATTAGAGAATAATTCTTCCGAAGCCTTTCCGTACAGTTGCCAAGAAGTCCTAACTGACTTCCAAATCTGGTTCAAAGTTAAGATTCCTCCCATTTTTGCCAAGTCGTCTTCCACTTGCTGTTTCAAAATGTCTTCTGTCCATTGATCGTCGATGGCCTGACTCTGCCTAGCGTTTCATCCATTTGCCAATTCTGAAAAACTCGAATCATACAAGAAAGCAACCTTAGCCTACCTCCAAAGTAGTTCATTTTATCGTCAAGGCTCGTGCTGTTGCCACATTGGCTCATTCGTTGCTTTAGTGACTCCTGTCGTCTGGCTCTCTTCGTCCTCGTAAATGATGAGCGATGTTGGTTCGAAGAGTTGCCAGGTTTATGTATTCCAACTCTTCTTGGTGAGCTTCATTATCAGGTCATCCGGAGATACTTTGAAAATGTCTTCTGACGCCTCCTGAAGTACATCCATAAGAGAAAAAAAAATCTTATACACTAGGTGTTGTTTCCAGTTGGCTTCTGTAGATTAACCGTTGATGGCATCGTTTTGCCATCTCTTGTCCATCGTTCTTTGGTTGCTCAACTATGTCGGATTGAAGCGAGTCCACGAGGGTTGGTTTTGGAATACTCAAGGTAGGTCATTTTGGCGCGGTCGTGTCGCGGTTTGAACAGATGTCTTCTGAAGAACTTGTAGTTAACAAATAACCAGTTGTATCTCACATTCAAAGTTGTAAAAGAGAGAAGAACTGTTGCTATCTTCTGAGGCTTCGGTAGGTCAAAGAATAAAGGTCAATGCAGGTTGTTTCGAAGAGCTCAGGAGTGCCCTGCTCCCGTCATTTGTCTTCAGAAGGTTCGAGGTAGGTTGGCATCATTGATCGGCTCCAAGGTAGGTCAAACTGGTCAATCCACATCTTCGGTTTTCACATGTCTTCTGAAGCCCATCTTATACAAAGTAGGCAGTTTAAACTAACGTCCAATTTTGTGAAAGAAAATGAAATGCCGGCCTTCGTTGTCACGTTGTCTCCGGATGTTGCTTCAATTGCCTCGTCTTCTGGCCTCCTTGTTCGTCGTTGATGGTAAACGCAGCTGTTTGAAAGGCAGCTAGGTTGATGTCTTTCTGATGTTTTGTAATCCGTTGTCACTGTCAGGTCACTTGGAGTTTGTTTGAAGATGTTTTCTGAAGCTTTCTGAAGTACATCCATAAGAAAAGAATCAACCTTAACAACCTTTCAGAAGGCGTTGTTTCCAGATGTCTTCTGTATGTTGGCCGTGGATGGCATCGTTCTCTCAGCCTTTCTTCATCCTTCTTGTTTAGCTAGGCAGGATTGTAGAGACCATGGATGTCTTCGGAAGATTTAAGGTAAGTCATCTTGGCCTAGTCATCTCGGTTTGAACATAGCTTCTTCTGAGGTACTTTCATTTTACAAAGAAGCGGTCGCAACTCACATCCAAAGTCGAAGTGTGAAGAACTGTTGTTGTCTTCTGAAGGTGCAGTAAGTCATCACTCTCAGGTCACGCTAGATGGTCAATGTGGGTTGGTTCGAAAAGACGTCGGCTCTTTTGCTGCCAGGTTAATGTCTTCTGAAGCTTCGTAGTCAGATGAACCCGCTTGAATATGCCTTCTGGTCTTCTGAAGTACATCCATAAGTAAGTTATCAATCATGACAACCTTTCAAAATGGCCGTTTCCAGATGTCTTCTGTATGTTGACCTTCGATTACACCGTTTTCTCAGCCTTTCTCTTTCCTTCTTGTGCAGCTAGGAAGGATCGCAAAAGTTTCACGATGGATGTCTTCAGAAGACTCAAGGTAGGTCATCTTGGCCTGATTTGAACATAGTTTCTTCTGAAGTACTTTTGGCAACGGAACCGTCGCAACTGACATTCACAGTTGTAAAACAAAGAAGAACTGTTGTTGTCTTCTGAAGCATCGGTAGGTCATGACTGTCAGGTCACGAAGACTAAAGGTCAATGCAGGTTGGTTCGAAGATAAGAGTATCTTGCTACGGTTAGGTGTCTTCAGAAGCTTCGGGGATGTTTTCTGTAGCCTCCTGAAGTACATCCATGAGAAAATTTACAATCTTAACAACCTTTCAAAAGGCTTGTTTCCAGTTGGTTTCTGTAGATTGACCGTCGATGGCTTTGTTATGTCCGCCTTCCTTCATCCTTCTTGTTCAGCTAGGGTAGATCGATGACATTCCATGATTGTTGTTTTCAGAAGAATCAAGGTAGGTCATCTTGGCCCAGTCATCCCTGTTTGAACAGATCTATGCTGAAGTACTTCCATAAGGCAAGAAAACCGTCGCAACTTGCATTCAAATTGTCCAAATGTGAATAGATGTTGTCTTCTGTAGATCAATAGGTAGGTCGTGACTGTCAGGTCACGTAGACTGAAGGTCAATGCAGGTTGGTTCAAAAAGACGTCGGCTCTCTTGCTGCGAGGTTGACATCTTCTGAAGTGGGATGAACCTGCTTGAAGGTGTCTTCTGAGGCCTCCTGAAGTACTTTATAATAAAGGAATCAATCTTACCAACCATTCAAAAGATGTTGTTTCCCGTCTTCTGTGGATTGACCGTCGATGGCTTCGTTATATCAGCCCTTCTCCATTCTTCTTGTTCAGCTAGGTCAAATCGAAGCGATTCCATTCAGAAGAATCAAGGTAGGTCATCTTGCCCCAGTCATATCGACTCGGCTTTAAAGGATGTCTTCTGAAGCCTAATAGATACAGTAGACTGCCTTAACTCACTTCCAAAGTTGTCTAGATGGATGAAGACTAGAGAAGCATTCTATAGTCGCCACGTCATCCTTCTTTTCATTGCCTCGCTGACTTCTTCCAATTGACCGTTCATCTGAAACATCGCTTCTAAGGGGTATCATAAATATTCAACCGCCCGACATGCCGTCTGTGGAGAAGTAACCCATTCTTTGAGTTTTCCTCTATCCTTCGCACCCTCATTAGACAACCCTGAGTCCCACTCACACCCCAACCCCAAAACAGAGGTGGCTCCGATCCGGTTTTCCCCGGGAGAGTTTACCGGTCAGGGTGTTGTTAATCTTTTTTTGTCTAAAGGGAGTAGGACTCGGCCCCATACGACCCTGCTCGTGGGTGGCCATGTGGGAGGTCCTCGGGAGGGTGTATAGCCGGCAATTGGGCGGTTGTACCTTAGGTGGGTGAAGGAGGAGGGGCTTGGGAAGAAGGACATCTGGTAGAAGATCGTGCGACCGTGAGACCGTGATAGAATGAAGGCGACCGTCTGGAGCAAGAGAAGGCCAGCGAAGGAAGAGGAGGGAGAGGGGCGACCGCCGGCTGGAGGAGGGAGGGAGGGAATGAGGTGGAAGGAGGAGAGAATGACTTGCTAATTAGTATTCAAATTGGTATCTTATTCAAAAACCACATTAATTCAAATGAGAGACCGATTCAAATCTTAGGATAATTCAAATTAGAGCCACTCTTGGAAAACTTGGATATTCTAATTGGTTCGCTCATGGAGTCCGCCAGGAAGGCCTAAAAATCAGGTTCTTTAAAAAGTTTAGATAAGAATTCGTTGATTTATACCTTATAGGCATTAGTTTTTAAGTAAATAGTGGAAAAGCAAAAGATTTGCCGCCAGCAGGGGTCGAACCTGCGACCTTGGGCTTATTAGACCCACGCTCTAACCGACTGAGCTATGGCGGCGTTGCAGATTTCACGGCGCCGCTGGTTTATATATCAGGGAGTTGGGCACCGCGGGAGGCAATTAGGACATAAGGTAGTGGATTATCTATTTCTCTCTCGCTCTCTCTGTGTCTCTAGCTCTTTCTATCTCTCTCTCTCTCTCTCTCTCTCTCTCTCTCTCTCTCTTTCTTTCTCTCTTTCTGCTTCTCTCTCTCTGTTTCTCTCTATCTCTTTGACTCTATTTCTCTGTCTCTGTCTCTGTTTCTCTCTCTCTCTCTGTCTTTCATTCTCATTTTCCCACTCTAACTTCGTTGAAGGAACTCCAGTTTTTCAAAATTTCCAAATTTTTTTTATAAATATAACATATTTTTTAAATAAATTTTTAGAATTTATCTTTTTACAGAAACCTTTAAAACAGACAACACAGTTTATCCTTAGTGGTAAAGCTCATTTTATTTTTATATATTTCATTTTTCATTTTTTGCTAGACATTTTCATTTTTTTTAAAATTTTTATTTGTAAAATTATTATTTAATTTGTACAATTTATTTAACTAATATTTCCCTATTTGACCATTTTCAATGCCTAGCCCACCCAGCCAAGCCAAAAACACCTGCGTATTGCGCCCGCTACCGTATGCCTTAATCGACCTTGACCCATTTTCGCCCGCACGCAAGAATGCTTAATAATTTTTTCGAACTTGATATGACCTTATTATCGCTGGTGAGAAAAAGCAACTACAGTTTTCTTTAAATTTGACATTAAATAATTTTCCTCTCAATTTTCATTTGATTTTTGTTTAAAAATCTGTTTGAGACTAATTTTGAATGACAGTAAAGAGATTACAGCCAGATTTAATCGGGTTTTAATTTTTAAAAATTTATGTTTGGTTTGTGTTTATTTCAGAGGTGGTACAATTAGAAAAAAAAAGAAACAAAATATTCGTAAAACAGTCCCAGTGAACGAATTATTAGATTTTTTTGCATCAAATAAAGAATCTGGCAAAATTTACATGAGATTTTACATTTTATAAAGTAAAACATTTTATTTTTTGTTCTAAAATCGGATTGTAAATTTAAAAAAATTGATTAAAATGTGCTTCAACTGAAAAACGCTGATTTCTTATCAAAGCCTTGACCTGACCTGAATTACCTGGGAACCCCATCGATCTGCTTTTTTTATTTTTTCAAATACTGTTTCAACTTGCGGCTTTTAAATTTCTAATTCAATTCATTTTTTCCTCTGTCTCTCTGTCTATCTGTCTATGCCACTCTGTCTCTATCACTGACTCTGTCTCTGGCTATCTCTGTTTCTCTCTCTCTCTATCTCTCTGTCCCATTTTCTGTCTATGTCTCCTTTTTTCTCCATTTCTATCTGTCTGTCGGTCTCTGTTTCTCTCTCTCTCTCTCTCTCTCTCTCTCTCTCTCTCTCTCCTTTCTCTCTCTCTCTCTCTCTCTCTCTCTCTCTCTCTGTCTAACTTTTTCATTACAGATCATGCCACCCCATGATGGTGACACGGACCCACAACCTATGATATCTAATGAAAAACCCACTGCCTCCACTTCCACGACGCCTGTTCAATGGGACAACCTAGAAACTATGATTCTTGACTATTACGGTAATTAAAATATATAAATAACAATTTTTTTTAAAATGTTTCAGAAAATGTCAAACTGACCAAAGAAGAATATCTGGAAGCGGTGGCTTTCACCCAAAATTTACAAGAGGAGATTAGGAAAACTATGCCTGGGGCACGGCTTGAGGTAAGGTTTGAATAAGAAACTCACTCACTCACTCACTCACTCACTCACACTCACATAGTCACACAGTCACATAGTCACATTCATTCACTCTCCAACCCTTAAAGGGGAAGGACCGCTTCAAAATAATTTTTCTGTCTTTTTTTAAAATAAAAGTTTCGATCTTATTCCCAGGATTCCGAAACATACCTCTTTTACCCATTTTAAATAAAAATGAATCGATTTAGGAGCGCTTGAAATTTGGGGAAATTTTCATTTGAATTGCCGCCAACTCTGCGTCTCCCCATTTCCCACACTCTCTCGCCCACTCTGGCCGTGTTTTCGTGCGGCAAACGCGTAAAACGGCCGTGTAAACGCGCCCCTTTTGCAGCCCAAATCATATAAAAGGGGTATGTTTCGGAATCGTTGAAACGATGTCTACTCAATGAAACTATAATAAAGATACTTTGAAAAATCAATTTTACGAGGTCCTTTCCATTTAAAAAAAAACTTAATCATTCACTCCTTCACTCAATAACGCCCTCAATCACTCGTACACATTTACATATGTCTTTTCAGATCGGAGGGTCCCTTTGCAATGGCTTTGGTACCCATGACTCCGATGTTGATCTCTGTTTTAGGCTTGAAGAAGACAATAAACCAAAGGTAAGAAGTAAAAAAGGCTTTTTTCATAAAATTCACAATTCAGGGCTTCGACGAACTGAAAACCCTCTCAGATCTCTCAGAAATCCTAACTGGAATGGGATTGCAAAACAGAATCATAAGAGCCAAAGTCAAAATAATCAAGTGCAACGATAATAATTCCATGAAACGGTCGATTGAGTGAGTTTTTTGCTTAAATCTTCAAATCTGGGGGATATTTCAGTATCTCTTGCTATAATTCCCTTCCTCTCTACAATACAAAACTTTTGGCTAAGTACTGCGAATGGGAGCCGAAGAGACTCCCAGCCCTTGGAGTTTGGGTTAAGAAGGTAGTTTTCAAATAGAAATAGAAAGAAATGGAGGTTTCAGTGGGCCAAGGGTTGTGCTATCGGTGATGCTTCTGAAGGAACTCTTTCTTCATATGCTTGGATGATCATTTTGATTCACTATCTTCAGAATTGTAGTCCACCGGTTCTGCCGAGGCTTCAGGAGGTTAGTTAAAAGAAAACAAGGGGAGGGGGGTACTTACCGCGCTGTCGCCGATGTCGTTTAGGTTTGAGTCGCACAAAACTGTCTGAGGCAGGCAGACATACGGACAGCAAGGTTTCTCGCCTCTGGGCTTTCCAGATTCGAAATTTTCACTTCCCCGCCAAAAAAGACAGTTAAAAGACGGGCGCGTAAACACAGTGCAAGCTTTATGGAAAAATCAAAAACCTAGTGTCTCATAGTGTTGTCGGTCGCCTTAAGGTTAACTGTATATAGCTTGTGCCAAACTTGAAACCTGTGAAAAATAGCCTTAAAATAGCCGGTTTGACACGCACTTTTGCGTATTGCAAAGGCATTTTCGGCTGAACGCCATTTTTCATTTTGGTTTAAATACTCGAACGTTTTTAAGTTGTTTTTATTTGGGATTCCCATTTTAAAGAAACTATAAAAAACCAAATATTTTTAATATATTTTATTATAAAAATCAATAAAACAAGTTTTCAATATTTCTGACAGTACGCAAAAGTGAGCGAAAAAAAAATAATTCGCGCTTTCCGTGAAACTGTTGTATTTTAAAAAAAAAATTCACTTGTTACACTGGCAGTAATCAAAATACAGCATATTTCCATATCCAGGTTTAAACGAAGCGTCAAGGACCTCTTTTTAACTTACATATTGCGATCGGACTGCCCCAGCCGCGGCCGCCGATCTCGTACGGGTGTGAAACCCGCGGCGCTCCCATGTCAGACAACCAGAGTTTTCTGCGTCTTTTCAGGCGGGAACATTGAAAATTCGAAAGTGACAACCAAAAAAAAGATAAATCGATGAATTGGACGGACGCGTAAACACCGTGCACGTAGTTCGTTAAAAGGCCGGTAATCCACAGGTTCCTCGCCTGGAATGACCAAAAATGACATTTCAAATGCAGATTAAAAAAACGACGCATTTAATCACCAAACTGTTCTATCATTTTCAATAACTTTTCAAGCTTTTTAATGTGAGATAAACTCCATATTCAGTTTAGCTGAAAGGGGCCTTTTTTTACTTAAAAAAACTCTTTCATTTCCAGGACTTCCGAACCGCCGAAGTAGCTGTCCCCCACATGAATTGCGACGTCTACTTCTACGAGACAGTCCACAAAAACTGGTCTTCCAACAAAAAATCGGTAGCTGAATTATTCGCCGGCTTCCTCGCCCACCTCCGCTCCTTTGACTATCAAAATCTGGTAAGGACTCATCTTACTTAACTTTAAAAGCCTTAAAAACTTTAGGTTATGCAAATTCGTCGTAAAGAAGAACTGACAAAAGGGGAGAAGAAATGGAGAGGGCAGATGTGTGTGGAGGATCCATTCCTTCTGACGCATAACATGGCTCAGAGGAGGGGTAAAAACGGTAAGCTAGCTTTTTTGAATGTTAAGAATTGTATGTTTTAGTGATCACTTATATATGGAACACTGTGGAAAATTCTCAGAAGGCGTTTTTGATGACTGAAGATTTCGAAGCGGTTAGTTAATGTGGAATTTCTTAAAGGGGAAGGACCGCGTAAACACAATTTTTCTGATTTTGCGATAAAAGTTTAGATCTCGTTCTCAGGATTCCGAAAAATACCTCTTTTACCCATTTTGCGTAAAAATGAACCGATTTAGGAGCGCTTGAAATTTGGGGAAATTGCCATTTGAATTACCGTCAACTCTGCGTCTCCCCATTTCCCACACTCTCTCGCCCACTCTGGCCGTGTTTCCGTGCGGCAAACGCGTAAAACGGCCGTGTAAACGCGCCCCTTTTGCGAGGTCCTCCCCCTTTAAATGGTCACATGTTTAGGAAGAGGTGCTGGAAAGTTGCCGATTGGGAACTGATAGACAAACATTGAGGAGATGCGCCCTATGTGACAGTAGAGGATTATGTAAGGCGGAATGTGAGAATCGATATATAAGGTAAGAGAGAGAGAGAGAGAGAGAGAGAGAGAGACGGTTAGAGAGAGAGAGAGAGCTAGAGAGAGTAAGACAGTTAGAGACAGAGGGAAAAAAGAGTTAGAGAGAGAGAGACATAGAGAGGGAGGGACAAAGACAGAAAGAGAGTGAGAGAAAGAGAGAGGGAGACAGAGAGAGAAAGAGAAAGAGGGAGAGAGAGAGAGAGAGAAAGAGAGAGAGATCAACCTTCTTTCCAGGCACCCCAACTGGATTTCTAAAGAAGAACGTGCTAAAAGACGCCGTTTGAGAAAGGAGCAGAAAGAACTGGCAAAACAATCGGATCCGAATTATATCGATAAGCGCAATCGGTAACTTGTTGCCTCATATTTGACTGATTTCAACTTCAGAAGGCAAACAAACCAGATGACGGGTCAATTCGCCAACTTATTGATAGCCCAGCAGAATTTGGCTCCTCATCTACCGTACCCCATGCCTTTTCCACTGATGCCTCCACCGCCTCATGGATATCCCGTGCCTACTCACCTCCCTCCTCCACCAGTTGCAATGCCAATGGGAGGTTTTACACATCCTCCTCCTGTTTTCCCTCCTCTGATGACTAATGGAAGACTGCCGCAGCAGAAGGAGGTAAGGTTTTTAAAGATGAGGGACCTCGTAAAATTGATTTTTCAAAGTCTCGTTACGCTTATTTCATAGAATAGTTGCCGTTTCCACGATTCTGAAACATACCCCTTTTATATGATTTGTACTGCAAAAGGGGCGCGTTTACACGGTTGATTTACGCGTTTGCCGCACGAAAACACGGCTAGAGTTGGCGAGAGAGTGTGGGAAATGGGGAGACGCAGAGTTGGCGGCAATTCAAATGACAATTTCCCCAAATTTCAAGCGCTCCTTAATCGGTTCATTTTTATCCAAAATGGGTAAAAGAGGTATTTTTTGGAATCCTGGAAATGAGATCTAGACTTTTATCACAAAAACAGAAAAATTATTTTTACGCGGTCCTTTCCCTTTAACAGTCAATTTTATAACCCATGTTTCAGGCTTCCTTCAAGCCTTCAGTCACTAAGGAACTTAGGAGTCAGAAGCTTCAGAAGGGTCAAAGGCCCTTTACTGGAAACTGGACTTTCTACAACAGCAGCCACCAGCCAATTCCTCAGCAGGCACCCCCTGACTTCAACAACGAAGATGACTTCCCCGCCCTTTAAGATTCTTTGATCTACGTGTATCGAGCACGGTATTCGTGCAATTCAGGAAATAGTCCATGACCATTTCTGTGTCATTTGTTATGTGATAAACAGTTTACGTTATTTAAATCTGTTTTGGTTGAAATTGTCTAGTTAGACAAGTTTAAGAGCTCAAAATGTGCTAAACATGTTTGAGAGCTTAACAAATTCTTGCGGCTTCACGTTCTGTGTGCCCTGCGTTTACTTCTAAAGTTGCAAAACCATATTGGTCTCATTACTGAATGCGACAGGAATACTCCTGCCGCTGCTGCCGATCCCGTACGGGTGTGAAACTCGCGGCGCTACCATGTCAGACAACCAGAGTTTTTCTGCGTCTTTTCAGGCGGGAACATTGAAATTTCGAAATTGACGTCCAAAAAGTTGATAAACGATCGATTTTCGTTGAAATAGTTCGTTAAAATGCCGGCTTTCCACAGGTACCTGTTTCCTGGATTGGCCAAAACATGGCATTTAAATGCAGATTTTTCCAAAACGTTGCTATTAAACATAAAACTGTAATATGTCTTCTGAAATAACATTTCAAGCTTTTTAGCAAAATATAAAGCCAAAACAGGGACCTGAGTCCCTTTAAACTGAAAAAGCTGATAGAAAGCCAAGATGATCCTCGAATACTACGGTAGCACTTTTCCATACATACTAAGCTAAATATATATTGTAGAAAAGGTCCGTCTTACTGATGACGAATACCTCGCAGCTGTGGCTTTTACAAAATCTATGGAAGAGGAAATTAGGAAAAGTATGCCTGGTGCGCGATTGGAGGTAAGTCAAAGAATGAGAAACACACATTCGCACACTCACTCACTCTCACTCACAACCACACAAACAATCAGTCACATACTCACACGCTCAGACCTTTACATCTTCATACGCTCACAGTCACATAATCACACACTCGCAGAACCACTCAATCACATACGCACAAACGCTCACGCCCTCATACGCTCACATACTCACATTCACAGTATCACACACTCACATATTCACACGATCAAAGCCTCACACCCTCATACTGGAAGTAAGAAGTCAATGAGTGAAAAAAGCACACTCTCACGCATTCAGACACACACCGACTCACACATTCACTAAATCAAACTGAAACACACACAAACACACTACCACAGAATCACAGAATCACAATATCACTCAATCACTCACTCACACACTTCCACACTCACACTCTAACACATTCACACATTCACCCACCTACGCACTCACAAACTGACACACTCTCACACAATCACACATTCACACGTTCAGACCCTCACACCCTGATACGCTCATAAGCTTTCACGCTCAGACGTTCACACGCTCGCACACTCTCATAATGGGGAGATGGCACTAACCCGCGGTGTGTCAAACATTGGTTCTGTGAATTCTCGGTGTTAAAACTAGGTTTTCTTGCATGATTTTTGTTTGTCTTTTTCAAAATCAAGTTGAAAATGTTATTTCCAAGCGTGGGGCTGACATATTCACAAAAAGCAAAACGTTTGCAGCAGTAGGGGGTCGAACCAATGACCTTCAGCTCCACAAGCGCGGCGCTTGGCGCTGCGCCGCCGAGGAACATTTCGAGGCCCTTGCGCGCGGCTTATAAGGCGAGGCATGCCGCCGCCACGGAGACCCAGCGGAGAAAATCGATCGTTACTCGAATACCAGGGCCGTTAAGCAAAATTGAACTTCACAGGCCTTATCAGGGTCAAATGCCCTACTGACCGTAGTAGGTCTCACCTCGAACGGCGGGGGGCCGGTCAAGACCGTTCCCAGTTTGTCAGTTTTGGTGTGTGGTTCGATTTTGGGAGACTCTCTCTCTCTCTCTCTCTCTCTCTCTCTCTCTCTCTTTCTCTCTCTCTCGCTCTCTCTCTCCCTCCTTCCTCCCGTTTGTTCGCCAAAATCAATTCTACAATCCTGTGAAATGGCAGGTTTTTACATAGCATGCCCAAAGCGAGATTTGATCTAAGCAAGAGACCGATAAAGGCTAAATCCAGGACTTCGATTCTAGACTTCATAGTTTTCTGGAGATTCACGATGACTGCTAGTCATAAGCCATAAATGAGGAAATCTTGCTTAAAGTTATCCACGGCTCAACCATTCAAAACTGTAAAAAAGATAGAAAACAAGAAAGTATCAGTGCCTAGGTTTATTCGAGTATTTCGTATCAGTACCTCCTATTTCTGTCCCTCCTTCTTTTCCTCTCTCTTGTTGCAATTGCCACACACCGCTTGCTTACAGTTGGAGCGCATGGCTTTCTCCTTCGTCTTCTCCCCGTCTTTTTCCGCCTGCTGGTTCCTCGGCTGGGCCCTGTCGTCTCCTTCCGTAGCCCGCAACAGCTTCAACTTTTCGTTGAGGATCCTTGGCCAATCCTTCTTCCATTTGAGAATCATCCGCAGAATCTAGTTCAGTTGCTCATCTTTACATAAAATATTCCTACTTGGGTGCAGTCGAAGGGAGACAGAGGTCCTTCCAGAATCAAGGGAATCGCCTGTTTGAGATCATCCGGCCAACTAAGTGCACATCGGTAGTAGACGAACCAAAGTCCGTAATTTTTTATAGTCTTAATTATAAAAAGTATATGATAAAAAGAGATTCCTACCATGGTTTCCACAAACTCCACCGTCATCTGCCTTTGCTCTTCGGACACGAGGCCCACCAGTATCAGAGGAGCCTGGTCATTCGTAATGCCACCTTTCGTCTGGATCCGTGAGAAGCATTCAGAGGCCTCTTCCTTTGTCTGCTCCCTGTTCCACGGCCAAGTATTTTTTGCAATGTCGATGATGTAGTCGAGCTAAAAGTTTACTTCATTTAGTCTCTGTCGCTCGTCCTCCCCCTTTCACACCCTCTCCTCTCTTTCTTGTAACTCACGGTTCTGTGCTTAATGTCAATCTCCGCGTCCCTTTTGGTGTTTTCCTCATTCCCACCCGGGTTCTTCTCATTGTGGTCATCCGTAAAATTTTCATTTTTCTTTTCCGTCCCAGCTAACAGCTGCTTCATTCCATCCTTGATAATAATTTCCAATTTGTTCATCTTTCCAGTTACATCCTCCGTCTGCTTCTGCACATTTTTCAGCGAATTTTCAATCTTCTCGCACGCCTCCTTCTCTTCGGCGAATCCGATCTTGACGGTGTCCACCATTCTGGTGATGTTGTCGGTGTTGCACTTGTTGGTCTCCAGAATAAGCTGCAACAACTGCTCGTTTGTCAGCTTGATGGCCCTCATGTCCTTGTTGTTCTCCTCCACCGTCGCCTGAAGTTTAGCCAGGATGGGGAGAACCTCGTTGCATAAACAGCGCCCCAAAATCGGACCCCCCGCCCCTTGATCCATCTGGAAAAGAAAAATGTTTAAAAAAGAATAGAGCTCACTTCCGGTGCATCTGAAGCGATGCTCATGTTGTGTGTGCTTGTGTAGTGGGAACCTTGGCTGTCGTTGATGGAGGTGCTGTTGAAGGAATCTGAAACTTTTTATTACTGGAGAAATTGAGAAATTTGAAGGAGAGTGTGGACAAAGCAGTTCAAAAGAGGCGGCGAATTAGACAGGAAGAAGAAATGCGAAGAAAACATTATGAAACCAACTATTCATAAGAGTGTTGTCGAGACTTGATGGGATCTCCCACGATGAGGTTTCAGAGGCTGAGGGCATGCCGACCGGCGGAGGAGAGGAAGAGCGAGTGAATGAAGGGAGAAAGGAGGGGTCGGGTGAACGTCAATTCAAACGTAAACGTCAATGCATACCCTAATCTACTTAAATGGCGGAAAATGGCGGCCCTCATTTTCAACTTTTGGTGGTGTTTTTCGGTTTAAATGGGGATAGAGAGAGGGGAAGAGAGAGATAGGGAGAGAGAGAAGGAGAGGGAGAAAGATAGAGATAGAGAGAGAGAGATAGAGAGGGAGAGGGAGAGAGAGAGAGAGAGAGAGAGAGAGAGAGAGAAAGAGAGAGAAACAAGCATACCTTCAGTGAGAGTCTTCTGCGCCTTTGGCGCCAAGGCGGATGTTCTGTCAGTTCTGATATTGGCAACTTCCTCCCTGTTCCTATTCTGCATATCCCTTTCTTTGTTGTCGGTGGCTTCCATGCTTGTCTTCATAGGCTTCTGAGGCGCTATGATATTCTTGTTATCGCTTTCCCTTCCGATTACTTCTGCGCTGGTTCCCTTCATTGAGCGAGAACAGTCGTATAGGCCGTAAACGCCGTCGGGCTTTTGGGCCTTCTCGCACAACTCAGCGGATTTCACAGTTTTCCCTGCAATGACGCCGGGAAAGAAATTTACCTTCTGGTTTGATGATCTTCGACGGGTCTGCCGGTGTCCCAACAGATTCCTTGCTGGCTCCCATTCTGGATCTTTGAGAATGATGGAGTCCCGTAGTCCCGTCATTCTTTTTCTGACACAGTTCCACTGAAGAGGTCTTCTTCCCCTCACCGTCTCCTGCAATGAAATCGGTGTTAATACCTGGAAAACCAACCTTCTCTCATGGCAGGAAATTGGGAGAACCGTCGGCGGCTGTAGTTAGTGAAGAAATGAGGCGACCCGGATACATGAACCACGTACCTTCATTAATTATTCCACGCCCCTAAATTTCCCTAACCACCAAAAGTCACCGAAACCACCGTCAAGTTTCGAAACGGAACATATTTCATTCAAAAAGCATAGATTGGACATTATATCACAGGGGTTTAAACTTGGCTTTCGAGAAATCAGAGTTTTAGTCCGCCGCGCGAAGAAAAGCGGGCCCCGCCTTACAGCCGACAAGTGCCTGGATGGCGCAGCGGTGTAGGGTCACGACTGATAAGCCCGAGGTCTGGAGTTCGATCCCCGAAAGTGCTATTGTTTTGCTTTTTGTGTCCTTTGATGGTTTTGGAGTCTCCACATGATTTTTTGCAAACATAAAATGTTTTCTGAGACGAGGAAGTCAAATTGATTCTCCCTTTCTTTCTCTTTCTCTCTCTCTCTCTCCCATCTCTCTCACATCACCAATTCGAATCTCTTTACTCACTGGTCTATAATACAACACAACGCTGCTCACCAAAAAGGCCGAATCGAGACTTTGTACACTATGGACAGTGTGATAAAGGGAGGGCAAACATATACAACTAAAATAGCTACACGGGGGTGGTGGAATTATGAGGGGCAAGCACAGCGCGTGAACCCATAGAATCGTAAAGCAACAAAAACTTATTTAATGCGAAGACAAAGGGGGAGACTAGTTGGAAATGCCGCGTTCTCGAAGATCTCGTCCGCTTTCCGACTCTATGTACCTCCTGAAAAGGCATTTTAAGTGATTTTAAGAGACTTTTTAAGGGCTTTTTAAGGTTTCGGGGCTCCAGAAACCACATTTATCTTCAGAAGAAGAAGAAGACAAACCTCCTGTACTTGGCGAGCATCTCCCGCCGTCGGACGGCAAAGTCCGTGTTTTTGCCGTCGTCCAGGTGGAATCGGGCGTCTCCGGCGACCACGACGATCTCTTCCTCGTCGGCCGAGGGAGCCACCTCGTCGTCTCCGTGCCAGGACTCGTCTTCGCTCTGAAAATATGCTTTTTTTTAAAGAAAAATGAAATCTGCGTCTCTAACATGATATCTGCGTCTCTGACTTCCTGACTCTGCGTCTCTAACCTAGTATGGCTGTAAGCGGATTCCTGCTGCGTTTACGCCTCTCAAATTTTAGAAATTCCTAAATGTGTCCATTTTCATCTCGTTTATAACATTTGTATTTATTTAAAAATAGGGACATTTAAAAATCCGAAGGAATGAATAAGTTTTTGGATTTTCAAACCAACTACAGAATTTGGCAATTACTGAGTTTGACAAATTATTCATTTTAAAACATAATTTAACTTTTCTAAAGCAAAACGTTCTATTTTTGTTGTAAAATACTATTTGGCTCATTACTGAATGCGGCAGGAATACTCCTACCGCGGCCGCCGATCCCGTACGGGTGTGAAACTCGCGGCGCTTCCATGTCAGACAACCAGAGTTTTCTGCGTCTTTTCAGGCGGGAACGTTGAAAATTCGAAAATGACGACCCGAACGGGCGCGTAAACACCGTGCAAGTAGTTCGTTAAAACGTCGGGTATCCACAGATGCCTCTTGCCTGGAATGGCCAAAAATGGCAGTTCCAATTCAGATTTCTCCAAAACTTTACACTTAAAGTGGAAAGGCATCGTAAAATTTATTTTTCAAACGGTCTTTATTATAGTTTGTTTGAGTAGATATCGTTTCCATTATTTCATAGAATAGTTGCCGTTTCCACGATTCTGAAACATACCCCATTTATATGTTTTTGCCTGCAAAAGGGGCGCGTTTACACGGCCATTATACGCGTTTGCCGCACGGAAACACGGCTAGAGTGGGCGAGAGAGTGTGGGAAATGGGGAGACGCAGAGTTGGCGGCAATTCAAATGAAAATTTCCCCCAAACTTCAAGCGCTCCTAAATCGGTTCATTTTAATGCAAATTGGGTAAAAGAGGTATAGAAAAATTATTTTTACGCGGTCCTTCCCCTTGCTCAAATTGTTATGTGTCTTCTGAAATAACCTTTCAAGCCTTTTAACACAATATATAGCCAAAACAGGCACCTGAGTCCCTTTAAACTGAAAAAGCTAATTCCTTATAGAAAGCCAAACCTGACCTGAACCATATGGGAACCCCATCGATCTGCTTGTTTAAGTAACGATAAGCAGTTTTTCGAATCGTCGCTTTTTATTGATTTCTTATTCATTTTTTATATCTGGCACTGTCTCTTTCTTTATTTCTCTCTCTCTTTCTCTGCATCCTTCTACTTCTCTTTATCGTTTATCTTTCAGATCATGCCACCCCACGGTGATTCGCGGCCGTTCTTAGCTAACGAAACATCCACTCCTCCAGTTCAATGGAATCAACTAGAACCTTTGATTCTCGACTACTACGGTAATTTAAATAAAATAATGAAAATTAAAATATGTTTTAGAAAAGGTCAAACTAACGAAAGAAGAATCTCTTGAAGCTGTGGCTTTCACCCAGAATTTGGAATGTGAAATCAGGAAAACCATGCCTGGGGCACGGCTTGAGGTAAGGGATGAAAACACACAGATACACACGCACACAGATACTCACCCCCACACACTCACTCACTTACTCACACAGTCACACACACTCATATACTCACACAGTCACATACTAATTCACGCAGTCACTCACTCACATACTCACACAGTGCCACAGTGACACTGTGACACACACTCACATACTCACACACTCACTCACTCACTCACATATTCACACACTCACGGTCACCCACACTCCTTTCAGATCGGAGGCTCCCTTTGCAACGGCTTCGGCACACATGATTCTGATTTGGATCTATGTTTTCGGCTAGAGGATGACAATCCACCCAAGGTATGAAAATTGCCTTCCTGTAAAAAACCTGTTTTTAGGGTTTTAATGAACTAAAAACTCTCACAGATCTCTCAGAAATTCTGGCTGGAATTGGAATAAACAATAGAATCATTAAATCTAGAGTTAATATAATCAAATGTGAAGCTAATAATTCTGTAAACCGGAGTATGGAGTAACTTTTATGAAAAAAACGTTAAAAATATTGATTTTTAGTATTTTCTGCTATAATACCCTGGCTCTCTACAACACCAAACTCCTTGCCAAGTACTGCGAATGGGAGCCCAAGCGACTGCCAGCCCTTGGTGTCTGGGTCAAAAGGGTAGTTTTTCCAATTGAAATAACTAGAAATCCATGTTCCAGTGGGCTAAGACTTGTGACATCGGTGATGCTTCTGAAGGAACTATCTCTTCATACGCGTGGATGATTATTTTGATTCACTATCTTCAGAATTGTAGTCCTCCGGTACTTCCGAGACTACAGGAGGTTGGTTTGCTTTTTTAACATTTATTATTTTATGTAAACAATTAATACTGTGCCTCTTTGCAAATTTATTTGTGCCTTAGCGCGGTCTTTATGAGCCGCGCATGCGCCGTTTGAAAGCGTGATCAGGTGGCCGAGTGGTTAAGGCGATGGGCATTGGGATTTTCCCGCGTGAGTTCGAATCTCATCCTGATCGAATTTCTTTTGCTTGATGGAAAAATGATATTATTGATAGGGAAATACAAAATTGATCACTAATTGCACAATGCGGCTTACAAATCTATTCTCTTCCTTTCACTTGTAAATCAAAAACATATGATTTTTTGCTGGTTTTGAAATTTAAAGGGGAAGGACCTCGTAAACTTTATTTTTCAAAGTCTCTTTACAATTATTTCATCAAATAGATATCGTTTCCACGATTCTGAAACATACCCCTTTTATATGATTTGGACTGCAAAAGGGGCGCGTTTACACGGCCGTTTTACTGCCGCACGGAAACACGGCCAGAGTGGGCGAGAGAGTGTGGGAAATGGGGGTACGCAGAGTTGGCGGCAATTATATTTTCCCCAAGTTTCAAGCGCTCCTAAATCTGTTCATTTTTATGCAAAATGGGTAAAAGAGGTATTTTTCGGAATACTGGAAATAAGATCGAGACTTTTATTACAAATACACAAAAATTATTTTTACGCGGTCCTTCCCCTTTAAGTGAAGATTTTTAAATATCGAAGCTATATAAAAATGATTTATACAATTTTTTTATAACAATTTAAAAGTAAACTGGCACACCACCTATCCCATACGGGTTTCATACACTATGTTTAATGAACAGACAAGGCTCATATTGAAACAAACCCACGTTTTTACAACATGACTGCCCTGTGTTTACGGAGCTTTATAGGGGGAGGGGCAATAAAATCGCGTAAACACCGAGCAGTCCGGATGTCAAAACGTGGTTTTCTAGATTTTTCGGTTAATTATGTAAAATGTTGGAATTTTTTGATACTATAGTAAATTTTCTTTCATTAAAAATATTGTAAAAAAAAATTTTGTTACCCCGTTTAAAACATAACTACAAATATTTAAAATACGTCAAAAAGCCGCGGTAATCCCGCTCCATCGCCAAATTCCATTTTTTTTATCGTTTTCGGACTTTTTTACCCATAAATACCAGAATAACAGGATAAAAATATCGGTTATCTCGTTTCATTGTGGATATAAGTTGAAAGTTAAAAAATACAGCCAAAGTGGGTTTGGTCCGATTATTATCGATAAATAATTGAAGTTTTTACCTTTCAGGATTTTCGCACCAACGCCACAGTACCTTTTCTTCACATGGAATGCGATGTTTACTTTCACGAGACTGTTCACGTAACTATTTTCTATTAAACGAGCAAAGTTTTTTTTTTAGGAAAACTGGTCATGAAACACACAATCCGTAGCAGAGTTGTTCGCCGAATTCCTAACCTACATCCGTTGCTTTGATTATAAGAACTTAGTAAGGGCATTAAAAGATGTTCTTTTTTAATTTATTTTTAAATTTAATTGTGAACTTTAACCATTCAGATTGTTCAAATTCGACAGAAAGCGGAGGTCATGAAATGGGAAAAGGGTTGGGGGAGGAGTAGGATATGCGTGGAGGACCCTTTCCTTCTTTCTCATAATTTGACCGAAAGAAAGGAGAAAAATGGTATTTTATTCAAATTTTTACAAAAAAAATCGATTTAGTGATAACATTTATATGGAAAACTGTCTTTCATTCTGAGAAGGCGTTTCTGATGGCTGAGGAGTTTGAAGCGGTTCGTTGAAACTGGATTCTGTTGAAATTTTCAGTGTTTAGGAGAAAGTTTTGGAAAGTTGTCGATTGAAAAGTGAAAGAGGAATTGTGAAAAGATGTGTGATTTGTGATTGTAGAGGTTTATGTGATGATGGTTGTGAGAACCGATATGAAAGGTAAGAGAGAGAGAGAGAGAAACAGAGACACAGGGAGAGAGACAGAGAAAGAGAGAGAGAGAGAGAGAGACAGAGAGAGAGACAGACAGAGTAAGAGAGAAAGAGAGAGAGAGAGTGAGAGAGAGAGAGAGAGAGAGAGAGAGAGAGAGAGAGAGAGAGGGGGGATAGAGACAGAGGGAGAAAGAGAGAGAGAGAGAGAGAGAGAGAGAGAGAGAGAGAGAGAGAGAGAGAGAGAGAGAGAGAAAGAAAGAAGAGATTTTTTTAGGCATCCTAACTGGGTCCCTCGTGCAGACTATCCTGGAAGGCATCGTTTAAAGCTTTTGAATAATCAAGTGGTGAAAAGAGTTACAATCTGTCCTCTTTGTGAAATGTTAGGCCCTTGTAAAGATGGATGTGAAAATAGATATGAAAGGTAAGAGAAAATTGGAAACGGGAGAGAGAGAGAGAGAGAGAGAGAGAGAGAGAGAGAGAGAGGGGGGGGGAGAGAGACAGGCAGGCAGGTGGTTGCGTCAAATATAGATTTCAGGGTGTTAAATGGAAGAAATGAATAAAACACAGTTTAAAATGAATTTGTTTAAAAATTACAAAAGGGGACGTCACCGCATGGGTAGCCGGGGAACCCTCAGGAGACCATTTCTAGACCTCACCCCCGATTTCACTTAACTTGGTTGGGAAACTAGCCCGCCACAGTTTTCACTGCGCAAAAAGGGGTGTTTCGAGGTCGCTTACATAACCCCATTCAGTGGGTGTGCCGATGGTGTACGGGTTCCCGCCACAATCTCTCGCATAGAGGGAGCAGACAGCGAGCCAATTAGGCGTAATTAGGTCAACCCGGGATCAACTGCCGATTGCCATTCGA
Source organism: Oscheius sp. G VE-2021 (assembly GCA_022343465.1). NCBI lineage: Eukaryota > Metazoa > Nematoda > Chromadorea > Rhabditida > Rhabditidae > Oscheius > Oscheius sp. G VE-2021. The sequence continues at coordinate 714,584 of JAJQXH010000044.1, read as the reverse complement.
CTGACACCCGTAAGGAAGCGGTTACTGCCCGAATACTAGACCCGGCGAGTGAGCCACCATTAAACTTACCTGGCTGGGAGTTTCTCGGCGATCAAGAAGGCCGAGACTCCATGGTGAGGCTGATCCATTGCACATTCGGATCGGTTGACCCGTGAGGCAACTTCGAGTTGAAGTTAGCCTACAGCTAACTTTTTGCGTGAGGGCTGCGTTCGCGCGGCCCTGAAAATACGAGAAAATCTTTGAAAAGTGGTCTTTTCTGACCAAAATTGGGAGAAATTGTTTGTTGTGTGTGCGCGTGTGTGTGGGTGTGACAAAAAAGCACTCTCTTTTCAGGCACCCTAACTGGGTCTCAAATTCAGAACGCGTTGAAAGACGTCGTTTGAAGAAAGAATTGAAGGGTAAAGCTAGGATTTTGAGAGAAAACCACCCCACAAAGCGGCCTGAATTCAGGGAAAACCGCAATCGGTAACACTTGTCATACTTCTTAAGCTGATTTCAACTTCAGAAGACAAGTCAACCGAATGGCAAGCCAATTCTCCAACTTGATGATATCCCAGCAGAATTTGGCTCTTCACCTACAGTACCCCATGCCTTTTCCATGGGTACCTTCTGCAACTCAGACCTATTATTACCCTGCCCCTACTCACCTCCCTCCTCCTCCACTTGGATTACCCTTGGGTTCTTTTACTTTGCCTCCTCATGTATTCATTCCTCAGATCTCTAATGAAAAAATGCCTCAACAGCAAAAGGTAAGCTTTTCTACCTACATTTCTATTTTCTAATCATGTAATTTCAACATTTAAAGGGGGAGGACCGCGTAAAATCAATCTTTCTGTTTTTGTGATAAAAGCCTAGATCTCATTCCCAGGATTCCGAAAAATACCCTATTTTACCCATTTTGGATCAAAATGAACGGATTTAGGAGCACTTGAAGTTTGGGGAAATTTCCATTTGAATTGCCGCCAATTCTGCGTGTCTCTATTTCCTAAACTCTCTAGCCCACTCTAGCCGTGTTTCCGTGCGGCAAACGCGTAAAACGGCCGTGTAAACGCGCCCCTTTTGCAGTCCAAATCATATAAAAGGGATATGTTTCAGAATCGTGAAAACGATATCTATTCAATGAAATAATTGTAAAGATACTTTGAAAAATCAATTTTACGAGGTCCTTCCCCTTTAAACAACTGTTTCAGGCTCTTTTCAACCCTACAGCCACCAAAGTGCCTAGAGTTCCAGAGCTTCCGATGAAGAATCAGAAGCCTTTTAATGGCACCTGGGCCTTCTACAACAACAGCCACCAGCCAACTTCCCAGCAGGCACCCACTGATTTCAACAATGAGGATGACTTCCCCGCTCTTTGATCTACCATTGATCTGTTTGTATCAATTATGGCATTCAGAAAACAGTCCATAACCATTTCTATGTCAATTGTGATGTGATAAACTGTTTTAATTCATTTTGTAGTGTCTCGTTCGGCCGAAAATGTCTGTTTCGAAAGCGATTATGTTCAAAACGGCCAAATTTGGTATTTTTATCTAATTTTGGGGCATTAAGCTCGGAGCGCCCTGCGTTTACGCATTTCAAATTTGTGTGAGTTTCCCCAGCGTCTCCACTGTTATCTCTATGAAACACACGAAGCAGTCTTCGATTTTCCCGCAAGCTTATCAGCTAGTATTCTTGGCGAAAACGTATTGGTTTCTCATAAAATCCCCTATCCCTCCCTTTTAATCTCTCTCTCTCTCTCTTTCTCTCTCTCTCTCTCTCTCTCTCTCTCTCTCCGTCTAACGTTTACACTTAGACCATGTCACCCCATGAAGGTGAAGATGATCCTTCTTTGTCACCTTCTGAAACTTCCGATCCACCTGCTTCCATCACTACCCCTACTGTCCAATGGGACAAACTAGACAAGATGATCCTCGAATACTACGGTAGCATCTTTTCATACATAAAAAATTGAAGTATGATATAGAAAAGGTCCGTCTTACTGATGATGAATACATGGCAGCGGTGGCCTTTACAAAATCAATGGAAGAGGAAATTAGAAAAATAATGCCTGGTGCAAGACTGGAGGTAAGAATAAAATGAATGAAAAACACACTCACACGCTTTCATTCTAGCACAATCACACATTTACACACACACACACACACACACACACACACACACACACACTTACGCAAACATAATGACACAATCAAACACAATGACACTCGCACGCTTACGCAATCACACAATCACACACTCAAATACTCACAGGGTCAGACCCTCACACCCTCATACGCTCATACACGTTCACAAGCTCACGCTCACACAATCACATATTCACACATTCACATACTCACAAAATCACACAATCACATACTCACACAATCACACAATCAAACGCTCACATACTTACATAATCACACAATTACATACTCACACACTCACATAACACACACTCACACAACCACTCAATCACATACTCACACACTCATACATTCACACGCTAACACGCTCTCACACACATACACACTCAAACACGTGAACACAGCCACACTACCGCTTACAGGTAGCAGGATCCATTTGCAACGGCTTTGGTACCAAAGACTCTGACTTGGATCTCTGTTTTAGGCATCAGGAGGACAATAGGCCCAAGGTAATTCAAAGTCCATGTTTTAAAGGGGAAGGACCGCGTAAAAATAATTTTTCTGATTTTCCGATAAAAGCCTAGATCTCGTTCCCAGGATTCCGAAAATACCTCTTTTACCCAATTTGCATTAAAAAAACCGATTTAGGAGCGCTTGAAATTTGGTAAAATTTCCATTTGAATTGCCGCCAACTCTGCGTCTCCCCATTTCCCACACTCTCTCGCCCACTCTGGCCGTGTTTCCGTGCGGCAAACGCGTAAAACGGCCGTGTAAACGCGCCCCTTTTGCAGTCAAAAACATAATTTGGGTACATAATAGATTGGGTATGTTTCAGAATCGTGCAAATGACATCTATTCAATGAAATAATTTTGAAAAAGGAAACTTTGAAAAATCAATTTTTCGAGGTCCTTCCCCTTTAAACCAAGATTTAGGACTTCGATGAACTCAAAACTCTCACGGAGCTGTCTCAAATCCTGACTGGAATGGGATTGAGCAACACAATCATCAAAGCCAGAGTCATGATCATCAAGTGTGACGCTAACAATTCCATCAAACGGTCAATTGAGTAAGTTTTTAGTTAAATGTTTGTAAGATTTCATTTTAGTATTTCTTGTTACAATACCTTGGCTCTGTATAACACCAAACTATTGGCTAAGTACTGTGAATGGGAACCGAAGAGACTCCCAGTCCTTGGAGTCTGGGTGAAGAAGGTAATTTTCCAATAGAGAAAGCAAGAAATGGTGGATTCAGTGGGCCAAGGCTGGTTGCATAGGTGATGCTTCGGAAGGAACTCTGTCTTCATATGCTTGGATGATTATTCTGATTCACTATCTTCAGAATTGCAATCGTCCTCTTCTGCCGAGGCTTCAGGAGGTGAGGAAAAAAATCAATGGTGGCCGTGTGAAAGACATGGCAAAGTTGCGAGACTCACACCCGTATGGAAGCAGCTGTTGTCATAAGGGAAGGGACAAGGCAAAAGCGATCTCGTACGGGTGTGAATTTCGCGGCGCCACCATGCCAGACAACCAGAGTTTTCTGCGTCTTTTCATGCGGGACCAGTGAAAATTAGAAAGTGACGACCGAGAAATCGATAAACCAACGGATTGGACGGGCGCGTAAACACCGTGCACGTAGTTCGTTTATTCCGGTTTTCACATGCTTGTCGCTTGAAATAGTCAAAAAATCGCGGTTCAGATGCATATTTTTCCAAAATGACGCATTAAAAGTTACATTTTACTGAATAACTTTTCAAACGCGATAAAGTCAAAAATGGTCTTTGACGGTCCCTTTAAAGGGGAAGGACCTCGTAAAATTGATTTTTCAAAGTCTCTTTACAATTATTTCATTGAATAGATATAGTTTCCACGATTCCGAAACATACCCCTTTTATTTGATTTCGACTGCAAAGGGGGCGCGTTTACACGGCCGTTTTACGCGATTGCCGCACGGAAACACGGCTAGAGTGGGCGAGAGAGTGTGGGAAACGGAAAGACGCAGAGTTGGCGACAATTCAAATGACAATTACCCCAAAATTTCAAGCGCTCCTAAATCGGTTAATTTTGATCCAAAATGGGTAAAAGAGGTATTTTTCGGAATCCTTGGAACGAGAAAAAGACTTTTCTCGCAGAATCAGAAAAAAAATTTATACTAAAAAACTTTTCAAACGAGATAAAGACAAAAATGGACTTTGACGATCCCTTTAATGTTATGTTTTTGATTAAAAAACCAACTAATGAAAACTAGAAAAAGATTCACCCTCGCCGAACCTGGCGATGTAGTTTAAAAAATAATGGTTTCCGCGCTCCATCGCGAAAAGTTGTTTCAAACCCTTTTTGTAAAATTGCTTGCAACAGATATATTTTTAACATTTCATATTTTTTTTATATAAGTTTTACATATTTTGTTTTACATATTTTGCAGCGATAAATATTAGAAAATGCTATTTTTTAACATAAATAATAATTTTCCCATAAATATTTTTAAAATGGATATTCTCTTTTGAAGGCAACTTTGCCCTACGTTTAGAACCCCCGCGGCCTGTGCTCATTGAGGAAAATTAAAAAAAGGATTTTGGAAAAGTAAAAAAGGAAAGAAAATTGAGATTATTAGCTTTGTTGTGAATGAAATTTAAAACTGTAAAATAGAAAACATGGTAGCGCTGCGTGTCTCACACCCGTACGCAATCGGCGGCTTTGGAAAATAGCCCTGTTGCCTACAGGAAAGATCGCCATATCCAATGTACGCTGGTTCCTTTAAATTTATATCCAGTTACCATTTTCTTACTGTAGAATAGATATTTTTAGGATTTCCGCACCAACGAAACGGTGGCTGTGTCACACATGGGATGCGATGTCTACTTCCACGAAACAGTTCAAGTAACTATTTTCGATAAAACGAGCAAAGTTTTTTTTTTCTAGGAAAACTGGTCAACAAATACAGATTCCTTGGCTGTATTGTTCGCTGGCTTCCTTAGCTACCTTAGCTACTTTGACTATCAGAATCTGGTGGTTGCTATTTTTATAAATTTACTTAAGTTGTAGGTTTTTCAAATTCGGAGGAAAGAAAAGCTGACCAAAAGTGAAAAGTCTTGGGCTCGGAGTCACTTGTGTGTGGAAGATCCGTTCCTTCTTACTCGCAATGTGGTCCAGGGAAAGGGCAAAACGAGTTTAGTTTTTTGTGATTCAAATTAATTTGGGCATTTAGAAGACATTTGGGGATCATTAATTTGGAACACTGTCGGAAAGTCGCAGAAGACACTTATAATGGCTGAAGAATTTGAAGCGGTGATGAAAAAAAAAGGAATTAATTTGTTAAACAATTAAATTTTAAGGAGACATTTTTGGAGAATTGTGGATTGAGCAAAGAGCCAACACTAACGATATGTAAAGATCGGTATTTAAAGTAAGGAGAGAGAGAGAGAGAGAGAGAGAGAGAGAGAGAGGGAGGGAGAGGGAGGGAGAGAGGGAGGGAGAGGGAGGGAGAGGGAGAGGAAGAGAGAGAAGGAGAGAGAGGGGAGAGAGAGTGAGAAAGAGAGAGAGAGAGAGAGAGAGAGATAGAGAAAGAGAGAGAGAAAGAGAGATAGAGAAAGAGAGAGAGAAAGAGAGAGAGAGAAAGAGAGAGAGAGATACTCACAAAATTGAAAAATTTAGGGTTCCTTTGAAGAGAGGACTGAAGGTACCCTTGAGGTGCGCCCTTTGTGAAAGTGAAAATCTCTGCGAAGACGGCTGTAAAAATCGATATATAAGGTAAAACATGTGATAGGTGTAGTCACACATTTTAGGCATCCAAACTGGGCCCCTAAAGAAGAAAGGGCTGAAAGACTCCGCTTGTTAGGAGAACTGAATAAAGAAGAAGCAGTGTAAGCCTAGAGAGAGAGAGAGAGAGAGAGAGAGAGAGAGAGAGAGAGAGAGAGAGAGAGAGAGAGAGAGAGAGAGAGAGAGAGAGAGAGAGAGAGAGAGAGAGAGAGAGAGAGAGAGAGAGAGAGAGAGAGAGGGAGAGAGAGATGTAGAGAGGTAGATGGAGAAAGAGGGAATTACCCGCAAAGTTTAGGGATCCTATATCTATAGTACTTGCTGGAAAACGCTTGTGGAAGAAAGAACTGAACAAGCAAGAAAAGTGCGCTCTCTGTGGATGTCACTTCCTTTGCAAAAACGGATGTGAAAATCGATATTTAAGGTGATATTTAATAGGCATTTGAATTGAAATCGATTGAAAAGAGAAAAAAAGTAGAAAGAAAAGTGTTTAGACACCCTAACTGGATTTCGACAGAGGAACAGACTGCAAAGTACCGCTTGAAGAAAGAGCTGACTGAAGAAAAGGCGAGATGCGCCCTTTGTTGCAGTAAGGGCCTGTGTAGAGACGAATGTGAGAACCGGTATAAAAGGTGAGTTAATTAGAGAGAGAGAGAGAGAGAGAATTTTTCGCTAATTTTAGGCACCCGAACTGGGAATCTAAAGAAGAGAAGGCTGCGAGAAGAGCAAAGAAGAAAGAAGAAGGGAAGTGCGCCCTTTGCCTGAAAATGAAATATTGCACAGATGGATGTGAGAACCGATTTGAAAGGTAAGAGAGAGAGAGAGAGAAAGAGAGAGAAAGAAAGAAAGAAAGAAAGAAAGAGAGAGAGAGAGAGAGAGAGAAAGAGAGAGAAAGAAAGAAAGAAAGAAAGAAAGAGAGAGAGAGAGAGAGAGAAAGAGAGAGAAAGAAAGAAAGAAAGAAAGAAAGAAAGAGAGAGAGAGAGAGACAGAGAGAGAGAGGGTAATTGCACATTTCAGGCACCCTAACTGGATCCCGAGCAAAGAACGGAGTGAAAAATTGAAGTTGAAACAACAAAAGAGTAAACTGCGAAGGGAAAAAAAGAAGGCTGCACCGTTTGGGTACTCTTTTTATCCATTTCTTGGATTGATTTCTGTTTAGAAGCCATGTAAACCAGCTAACCAGTGATGTCGCTAACTGCCGTATTTCTGAGAATGAGCCTCACCAAGAGAACCCAATACCTCTCCCTGAAAGCTGTGATGTATCTCTTCCTCCTTCTATGGTTGGACCATTTACTAACCCTTCTTCTGAAAATCCTCCCCTAATGGTACAAGAAGAAACGCTTGAGGGACAGAATAAGGTAAGCGCAAATTTTAGCTAGTTTGTAATGTTCGCTTTCGAGAAAAAAACTTATTTTTCTCTAAAAATTCTTTGAAAAAACATGCCAAATAATCGTTTTTTTTTTTTGGATAAAAGTGGCAAAGGATTCAAAAGAACCGTCAGGGTCCTCTTTGTGGCGATTACTAGCCTTTTGCGCTCATTACTCACTGCAGCTAGACTACCGCAGTCGCCGATCTCGTACGGGTGTGAAATTCGTGGACTACCATATCAGACAACCAAAGTTTTCTGCGTCATTTCAGGCGGGATCATTGAAAATTCAAAAGTGACGACCAAAAAGTCGATATATCGATCGATTAGACGGACGCGTAAACACTGTGCACCTAGTTCGTGAAAACCCCTGTTAGCCACAGACTGGAATGGCCATAAATGACATTTCAGATTCAGATTTCTCAAAACTGGCAATTAAACCTAAATTGGTTATATATTTTCTAAAATGGATTTTAAAGCTTTTTTATATGATATTAAATTTTTTAAAGTTTCTTGACGGTCCCTTTATTTGACAAAATCCCCTACATTGTTTTAGAAAAACCCTCCAGTAACCAAGGGTCCCAAAGTACCGAAGGCTCCGAAGAAATCCAAGAAGCGTTCAACTGGAAAAAAGACTACTGACAACAGCAAACTTCAGTCGAATCCTCAACAGGCTCCCCCTGAAGTCATCAATGCAGATGCCATTCCCTCTGTTTGAAACGTTTTGATCTATGTGTATCAATCATGTGTCTTCGAAAGATGCCAACCCCTTTTCTATGTCTTCGATTATTTGATAAATAGTTTAAGTTTTTATTGATTTTATTTTAATTGAAAACACAACTTGGTTTTGTCTGTCCCAGCACGTAGTCTCCACTTTTTATCTATTCACAATTGATCACCACACAGTCTTCGATTTTTCCACTAGCTTATCAGTTCGCCCGGATTTTACACAATGGTTTCTCATGAAATTCTATCTCTCTCTCTCTCTCTCTCTCTCTCTCTCTCTCTCTCTCTCTTTCTCTAACTGCTCTCTTTTTTGTCTAATGTATCTTTCAGAATATGTCATCCAAAGAAGGTGAGTCTGCTTCCCAAACAATATCTGGTGATAGCACACCCGCCCCCTTGCCTGATGAAACAAACAAGATGACAGATTGGGGCCAACTAAACAAGATGATCCTCGACTATTACGGTAGTAATTTTCGAGAAATAAAGCTAAAAATGTTCTCTAAGATAAGGTCCGTCTGACAAAAGAAGAATATCTCAAAGTGGTTGAATTCAAGCAGTACTTAGAACAGGAAATTGGGAAAACTATGCCTGGTGGACGGTTTGAGGTGAGAAACAATCATTAACAGATGCATACTCTCCCACTCACACGTGCACACATACACACACACTCACAAATTCTTCGACTCACCCATCTCCACTCACACACACGCTCGCATACCCAATCGCACAAAGGCACGCACACTCACACAAGTAAGCATGTACACGTGCACACGCACACACGCGCACACTCCCCACAAATACATTCGAACACTCACTCAAATACTCATCGCCCACATACACTTACACACATGTACACAAGCACACGTACACGTAGACGCACACACACACTTCACACATCACACATCACACCACATCACATTCATGCTCATTTACTCACTCACTCACTCACACGCAAACATGCACACACTCACAAATTCATTCAGTCACTCACTCACTGAAACACGCACAGTACACAAATACACTGGCTCAATCACCCAATTACTCACTAGATCACATACACTTCCACACTTGTACACATGCACAGGCAGGCACCCACATACCGCTTTAGATTGGAGGATCATTTAGCAACGGTTTTGGTAACCAAGACTCTGACTTGGATCTCTGTTTTATGCTTGAGGATCACGATCGACCAAAGGCAAGCTAGTTTTTGTTTACTGTAAAACTGTGGGATTCAGGATTTTGACGAGCTGAAAACACTTACGGATCTCTCCGAAATATTGACTAGTTTGGGTTTAAACAATCAAATCATCAGATCCAACGTCAACATTATCAAGTGTGACGCTAATAATTCAGTAAAGCGAAGTATTGAGTGAGTTTTTAATTACAACTTTGTTTTTGTAAGATTTAGTTTTTAAGTATCTCTTGTTACAATACCCTGGCTCTCTACAATACAAAACTCCTTGCCAAGTACTGCGAATGGGAGCCCAAACGACTGCCAGCCCTTGGAGTCTGGGTGAAAAAGGTAGTTTTCCAATTGAAAAAAGGAGAAATGGATGTTTCAGTGGGCCAAATGTTGTTCAATCGGTGATGCTTTTGAAGGAACCCTTTCTTCCTACGCTTGGATGATCATTTTGATTCATTACCTCCAGAATTGTAACCCTCCGGTTCTTCCATGTCTTCAGGAGGTGGGTCGCTAAAAAAAGGACGAAAAACATGACGGGAGGTTACCGTATACAAAAAACCTTCAAATTTAAAAAAAGAAAAAAAATTAAATGGAGATATCATATAAAAAACAGACAAAATTTTGGTTTTTCTATTTTTCACTATTATGGGTCAATTTGCGAAACTAGCCACCTACTGCATCGTTTTCTACACTAAAATTGCCATCGAAATCATCTCTGAAACCTGTAAAAAAAATTTAACCATTGTACTCACATTTAGTTTTAATTTTTGTCGCGTTAAAGATAAACAGTGCTTTATTTTTAGCGTTTTTGCTGTTTTTAGTCATTTTGTTCACCTAAAACAGCAAAACAAACGGTTCAAAAACCTTTTTTGTGACTTTTTGGCTTAAAAGCGAATTAAATTGAATATATGAGTACAATGGTTAAACCTTTTTACGGGTTTCAGAGATGATTTCGATTTCAACTTTACTGTAAAAAAAAACGATGCAGTAGGTGGCTAGTTTCGCAAGTTGACCCATACTAGTGAAAAAAAAAATAAAATGTTGCCGGTATTTTTTACTGTTACTTTTTTTTATTGACCAAAAACGGTAGTTGGCATGTATTACATAATGACGAGAGCTTTCGAAAACAGTATATATGTTAGGGGTTTCGATGAGTTGTGGCGAAGATACCGTAACCCGGGTGCGCGCGCAATAACCCGAGGCAAGAATCGATATTGAGCCAAATGTATCAGAATTCTATTTTTGGGTCAAATAAAAGCTTTTCACAAAGTTTTGGCCAAATCCATTTTTCTTGTGTCGCACGGGTCGCTCTTTAGGGGCATCTCGTTTTAAGCGAGACGCTTGGCGCCGCACCATTGAGGTAAACAAGCGCGGCCTTGCTGAAAGCCTTTAGGAAAAGCGCACCGCCGCCGTGAAAAATTTAACACGGAAAACGATCAATACACTAATACCAAAGCTTTTGAGTAAGTTTAAGCTTTGCAGGATTTTGGTTTCTATAAATGGCGCGTTTCAGGAGTTCCGTACCGACGCCACTGAGGTTGTACCGCACTTAAAATGCGATGTTTACTTCCACGAGTCAGTTGAGGTAACGATTTTCAATCAAAATACAGAAGATTTATCTAGGAAAATTGGTCATCAAACAACCAATCCGTTGCTGAGTTGTTCGCCGGCTTTCTGACCCACATTCGCTCGTTTGACTATGAGAATCTGGTATTCATAGCCAATTGTGAAAGTTTCAAAAGTTGCAGATTATTCAAATCCGTCGAAAGAAGGAATTGACAAAGACCGAGAAGAATAGGTGGGGGAAGATGTGTGTGGAGGATCCTTTTCTTCTTTCGCATAACTTGGCCCAAAAAAGGGGTAAAAGCGGTTAGTATTTGTTGTTGTTTATTGATTGTCTTTTTAAACAGCTATTTTGCCATTTAGTGATCAAATACATTTGTAATACCGTCGAAAATTCTGAAAAAACGTTTCTGATGGCTGAAGAGTTTGATGCGGTTAGTTTTGTTAAGAAGTTGGCAAATTTTTGATCTACAGGAAAAGATTTTGAAAAGTTGTCGATTGGAAACTGAAAGAGAAACTGTGAAGAAGTGTGAACTTTGTGATAGGAGAGATTTGTGCAAAGATGGGTGTGAGAATCGATATAAAAGGTAAGGGTGAGAGAGAAAAGAGAGAGAGAGAGAGAGAGAGAGAGAGAGAGAGAAGTAGTCACTTAATTCCTTATTTTTAGAAACCCCAAATGGCGTTCTAGTGAAGAACGGGCAGAAAGAATACGTAGTAGACGTTTAAGAAACGAAAAGAGGAAAGCAAGAACGGGATGCTCCCTTTGTGGTCGTATGGGTTTGTGCAAAGATGGCTGTGAGAATCGATATGAAAGGTAGGAGAGAGAGTGTGAATGTGTGAGCGGGAATGTGTGAATTTGCGAGTATATGAGTGTGTGAGTGTGAGAGGCTGTGAGTGTGTGACAGTGTGATTATGTGAGTGTCTCAGTGTCTGAATGTCTAAGTGTGAGTGTGTGTGTGTGTGAGCGTGAGTATGTGAGAGTGTGTACATGAACACGTGTGATCGTATGTGAGTGTGTGAGTGTATGAGTGGGTGAGTAAATTAAACTGTGAATGTGTAAGTATGTGCACGTGTGTGAGCGTGTGTGAGAGCCCGTGTGTGTGTGTGAGAGAGAGAGAAAGAGAAAACTAATACTTTTTAGGCACCCTAAATGGCGTTCTACTGAAGAACGTGCCGAAAAAAAACGTTTGAATCGTTTAAAGAAAGAAGAGAAGAATAAATTTAAATGTCCTCTTTGTGGCAAAAACGGTCTTTGCCAAGACGATTGTGAGAAGCGCTATGAAAGGTAGGAGAGATATAAAAATAGAAAGAACGTGTTTTCTTTTCAGACACCCTGACTGGATCTCTAGAGAAGAACGCGTTGAAAAGCAAAAGTTTATGGTGCAACAAAAACTACTAAAAAGACAAGGATTATCCAAAAATTATTTACGGTAGCAGTCTTAAGCACCTGCAATTGATATCGATTTAGAACTGGAGCAAACCAGATGACATATGATTTCGCTACTTTGTGGATAGATCAAAACAAACTAGAAGCTCCTCTACAGAATTCAAAAGTGCCCCTAAAGACTTCTTCAAAAGAAGTCTCAGCAAAAAAGGTAGTGCCAAGTTCTCCTAAAAACCATTTTGGCAAAAGAATTGAGAAATCGTCCGCTGGAAGCAAAATATATCATTGTTTCAGGCAAATCCTACCATCATCGAAGGTCCCAATGCACCGAAGTTACACAAAGAAAAGAGAAGATTCAATGGAAACAGAACTTTCCACAACAGCAAACTTCAGGAAACTTCTCTTCAGACACCGCCAGATTTCTCCAACACAGATGACTTTCCCTCTCTTTAGGCTGATCATCTGAGGGTGTTAAAAAAGTCAATGACGATTTCTGTGTGTTTTACAATGTCATAAATTGTTTCTACCATACTGTGTTTTAGTTTACAAAAAATGTTATTTAAAGAATTCCAGGCGGTCAGGTTTTTTGTTTTACTAAGAGTGCATGTAAAAAGAGTGACAGCGAAAATCAAGTAATCGAAAACAACTTCGACTTAAATTTATTTAAGCCTCCACTCATATCACAATCAGTTTAATCCGGTAGACGCGTAGAGATACGGTAGACACCGTAGACTATGGGCATGGACGGTCGAGGCAGGCGTGGACTGTCCAGGCCAGGTATTTCGTCTTCTTGGATCCGTAATCGAGATTCAAAAGCTCCTAAAACGGGGCATTTTTCTTCATTAAGGGTAAGTTACTTCGTTTTCTCCTCTTTAGTATTTTCGTTTTCGAGAATAAAGTCCATCTGCATGACATAGTTATGCTCGATGTTTCAGGTTCCCATGACAGCTAAATAAGTCCGATGTCGGCAATGGCACCTCGATGTTTACCTGGGCGTAGAGAAGTCGGCTGACGGCCTCGTCGCACATCGGATTCGCTGCGGCCAAGAAGACGGCTTCTCGTTCTTCAGGATCGAAGTGCTTGCTGTCGCTCACACGGGACAGGAGCTTTTCACTTCAATCCGCGGCAAGTGTCGCTTCTGTCCAAAATAATGCGGAAACTCAAACGGATAGTGGACAGCTGAAACAGGACCTGAAAATTAGGTTTCAGAAAAAAAACCTACACGCATAGGACTGGGAACCCTGGGAAAAAACTGGATTTTGTAGGAGTCAACACCAACTTGGAACAGTCGAGCACCACGGTATCCCATCGACTGCATCTGCGAGAAAAAAGGTCCGCCTCAGAAAAGAGCTGCGGCTTCGGCAGTCATGTAACACTCTTTCACAGTCTTCTAAAACGGAAATTGTGCTATATATCTCTTCTTCATAGATATGTGTGTTCAGAAAAACTGACCAGCTCTTTGAAAGCCTTGTTCGCCTTCTGGGGCAGGCGTGATGTGGGAGCCAGGGTACCACATGTTCAATAGTTCGATGGCAGGGGGCAACAGGAACTGACTAAACATGTTTCGGTGAAATCAGGCTCAAACACTCACAGGTCTTGGGCCGTCAGATTCGTGTCGAGCGCCGAAGGAGGCACGTCGGCAAGTTCCCTGATCTGCACCAACAGTTTATTTCCGTACTCGAACTGCGGGTTGTTTCTGATGGATATGGCCTTAGCTCCAACAAAGCTCAGATTTTTCAGCGCCGGGAAAGAGACTGTCTTCAGCTTTGGGTTGTTTTCAATAATCAAGGTAAGCCCTGAAAGGACAGTGAATTAGTCCTGTAGAACACCCACCATCGGTGGCCTTTCTTGCGACGTAGCCCATGATTACCAATCTTCCGCGGATTTCAGTCAAGTGTCCACAGTAACTGAGCAATTTACACACTTCTGGAAAAGACAAATGAGAAAAGATTTGCATAACTCTCCCTGACCCAGAGTATCCGACTTGGTGTCCGAAACAGATGCACAAAGCAACTTTCCAGTCGAATGTCCATTTGGACGAAAAGCGTAATGAAACGGCGCCCAACTCTCTTAAAATCGCTGTGAAACCAGATTCTCGGCCACTGGCTGTTTATCCCTTGCAGTACGAAAGCTTCATTTTTATCTCTTGGCAATTTTTCACGACACACTCTTCGATTTTTCCTTCTTATCAGTTGCTTGTTTTCTTGGCTTAAAGGGATCAGTTGCTCATGAAAATTTGCTTCTGATGTCATGTTTCTGAAATCCATTCTTTGCTTCTCTCTGTCCCTTGTTTTACTTTTGTCTTTTCAAACATTTACATTTCAAATCATGCCACCCCAAAAAGGTGAGACTCGCTCTCAAACGCAGATAAGAATCCAATGGAAAAAGCTAGACAAAATGATCCTCGATTACTACGGTAGTTGTTTTCTTAGGTAACATAACGTGATTTTTAAGATAAGGTCGGCCTGAAAAAGGAAAAATATCTTGAAGCTTTGGTATTCAAGCAAAAAATGGAAGATGACATTAGGAAAAATATGCCTGGTGCACGGCTTGAGGTAAGAAATCAATCGGAATCGCACACACACACACACACACACACACACACACACACACACACACACACACACACACACACACACACACACACACACATTTCAGATTGGGGGATCCCTTTACAACGGCTTTGGCACTCAAGACTCTGATTTGGATCTCTGTTTTAGGCTGGAAGATAACTCACGGCCCAAGGAAAGATCGATTTATTTTTAATTGAAATGCCGAATTCAGGGTTTTGACGAATTAAAAACTATGACTGATCTCTCAGAAATCCTAACTGGAATGGGCCTTAACAACAGTCTCATCAAAACAAAATTCATTCTAGTCAAATGTGACAATAACAATTCTCTAAATCGGAGTATCGAGTAAGTTGTTAGTTTAACTTTTGTAATTATTTTATTTAGTATCTCATGCTATAACACCCTTCCTCTTTGCAACATGAAACTATTGGCCAAGTACTGTGAATGGGAGCCCAAGAGACTGCCAGTCCTTGGAGTCTGGGTTAAGAAAGTAGTTAACCGATTAGAAAAGACAGAAGTTGAAGTTTCAGTGGGCTAAGGAATGTTCCATTGGTGATGCTTCTGAAGGCACTTTGTCTTCATATGCTTGGATGATTATACTAATTCATTTTCTTCAGAATTGTAGTCCACCGGTTCTGCCGAGGCTTCAGGAGGTGGGTTATCAAAGGGACCGTCATGGATATTTTTTGACTTTTTTCACATTGAAGAACTTGTAAATAGTAAAATAGGTAGTTCTAGGGAACTCTACATCTGAAATGTTTTGGCTATTCTATCGCTACTTTCAAGCACATATCTCCATGTGGGGATAGTTATGTTTTAGGCACATTCGCCTCTCGGCTGTGCTTGCCATATATGATTTTTAAAGTTGCCATGCCGTTCGAGGTTGGCCCACAAATGCGGAGCGGTGGTTCTCTCGTATTAACCGAAGAAGAGCGTAGTGATTATTCGAGCAAAGTGAATTCCCCAACCCCCAAGGAACTCAGATTGCGCTCGAAGTTTATTACTAAACGCATGAACGACGAAACGTTTTCCCCAAGGGTCAATTGCCATAAGTCAGAAGCCTAGGACCTGTGAGATTGGAGATCTCACGAGTTAAATCAGATTTACACAATTTAAGTTGCCCAAAGTGGCGGAAATTACCAGTAAATACTAACCTTACAATTCGGCAGGAAAACCATCAGCATTTCAACAGAGAACCGTTCAGCGTCAGCGCAGAGCCTCACTCACTGACCCATTTCAATTGCGTCAAAGCGCAGGCTCCAGGTATACGGTACCTTTATCAACAGGGCGCGCTTAATGACGGGACCTTTAATGAAACGGCGACCTAAAGCAATGAGCACCGCAGGTACCAAAAAGGTCCGTGCCATTTCCTTTAACACTGGCAACTTCAGACCGCTTTCAAAGTATCTTAGTAACGCTTTGAATGGATTCTCAGCAGCATGTTTACAAGGATACTAATAGCCTCATGCCGCTTTATATGGAAAGTGACAGCCTCAGGCCGCTTTCAATGAAACCTGGAAGGCTCAGGCCGCTTTGCATAGAAAGTGACAGCCTCAGGCCCCTTTAAATACAACCTAACAGCCTTAGGCCGCTTTGCATGAAACCTGCCGGCCTCAGACCGCTTTACATGGAACCTGACAGCCTCAGGCCGCTTTCCGTGGAACCTTACAGCCTCAGATAGCTATCCATGGAACCTCGCATCCTCAGGCCATTTTACATGGAACCTGGCAGCCTCAGGCCGCTTTAAATGGAACCTGACAGCCTCAGGCTCTCTTGTAAACACCCATATTCTGTCCTTTTAAGGATTTCCGTACCAAAGACACGGTGGCTATCTCGCACTTGAAATGTGACGTTTACTTCCACGAAACCGTTCAGGTAACTATTTTCAATCGAACGACAAAACTTTCCTTTCAGAAAAACTGGTCATCAAACACCCAATCCGTGGCTGGGCTGTTTCTTGGCTTTCTCAAATACATCAGCTCTTTTGATTTTGAGAACTTGGTTATTCAAATTCGACGCAAGGCGGAACTGACAAAAACGGAAAAGAAATGGAGAGCTCAAATGTGTGTGGAAGATCCGTTCCTTCTGTCTCATAACTTGACCCAATGAAGGGGCAATTTGGGTTAGTTGAAATTTGTATCAAATTTCAATACATTTTTATTATTGAGTGATCAATTATATAAGGAAAACAGCCAGAAAGAGCAAGAAGACGTTGCAAATGGCAGATGAGTTTGAAGTGGTAAGTAAAAAATCAGATTTTGAACTGTTCATGTTTAGGAAAAGATTTTGGAAAGTTGTAAATTGAGTGATGACGGGCCCCGGAAGAAATGCAGCCTTTGTGGCAAAGTGATATGCATCGATGAATGCGAAAATCGATTGAAAAAGTAAGAGAAGAGAGAGAGAGAGAGAGAGAGAGAGAGAGAGAGAGAGAGTGAGAGTTACTTCAAACTTTTAGGAACACTGTTTTGCGGGCACAACGTGAAGAAAGGCGTCGTGCAATGAAAGAGCTGAAAGGAAATGGAAGGTGTGCTCTGTGTGGCAGCAGAGCTTTTTGCAAAGACGGCTGTGACAATCGATATAAAAGGTAAGTGAGTGAGTGAGTGATTGAGTGAGTGAGTGAGTGTGTTTGTAAGTGAGGGGGTGAGAAAGTGAGTGCGTGAGATAACAAACACATTTCAGACATCCCGACTGGGAAGAGCGTACTGCTAAGCGCCACTCTAGGAAAGAACAGAAAGAGAAATCAAAGTGCACCCTTTGTGGTAGCAAGGGTGTAATAGCTTTACTCACCACTTGACTTTTTCGTCACTTTAGAGCCGAAGCAAACAAGATTATGGATCTTTTTGCCAACTTGCGGATGGCTGAGAACAATCTAGGGCCTCAATTATCCAACCCGAAGATTCCATTGAAGCCTCTCTCATTTGTGGACAAACCTGTGCCTCCACCTCTCATGGAGTCTCTCGTGCACCCTTCTTGGATGCCAAAGGCAAAGAAGCCCCTTCAGAAAAAGGTAAATATAGTTTTGGTGTGATTTATCGTGAGTGATCTAAACAGTGACGAGCTTTAACTTTTGATGGCGAAAGAATCGTTTCAGGCAAATCCTCCCGTCATCGAAGGTCCCAAGGCACCAAAAGCGAAGAAGAGATTCAATGGAAACAGGACTTTCTACAACAGCAAAATGCAGAAAAATCCTGAGCAGAAGCAGCCACTATCCTGAAACGAAGATTATTTGCCCCTATCTTAAATGATCATGAATCTGACATTGAGTGTATCAAAACGACGATTTCTATGTTGTTGTGCAAAAAATATATAAAGTCATGTGTTTTCATAATAAAAAAATTGAATAAAAATCAGAGTGAGATAATTAGTCGGTAGAATATTAATTATCATATCAATGGAATTGGTTGGGTAATTAGAATGGGAAAAAACATCGCCACATCAACTTCTCCTTTCTCCAGAGGAGGTCGGTTTCCTTTTTCTGTTTTTTTCTCTGTTTCTCTATATCTCTATTTCAATCTCTCTCTCTCTCTCTCTCTCTCTCTCTCTCGGTTTCTCTCTCTCTCTCTTTCTCTTTCTCTATCTCTCTCTTTCTTTCTCTCTCTCTCTCTCACTCTCACTCTCTCACTCTCTTTCCTTCCCTCTTTCCCTCTCCCTTCTCTCTCTCTCTCTCTCTCTCTTTCTCTTTCTCTCTCTCATTCTCCCTCTCCCTTTCTCTCTCTCTCTTTCTCTATCTCTCTCTTTCTCTCTCTCTTTCTCTCTCTCTCTCTCTCTCTCTCTCTCTCTCTCTCTCTTTCTAAACTCCCATATTTCAGGCAATGCCACCTCCCTCTGATCAAAATGAGCCAAATCCCAAACCTGTCTTATCATTCATGGAAAACCTAGACCAAATGATCCTCGACTACTACGGTACCTTCTTCCAAAATTCAATAAAACCAAGTTTTCTAGAAAAGACCCATCTGACAAAAGAGGAATATCTCAAAGCGGTCACTTTCACCCAGGATTTGGAAAATGAGATTAGGAAAATTATGCCCGGTGCGAGACTTGAAATTGGAGGATCCCTTTGCAACGGTTTTGGAACCAATGCCTCCGATTTGGATCTCTGTCTTCGACTTCAGCATGACGTCCGCCCACAAGTACTTCGATTTCCCTTCAATTTGAAACAACCTTCGTTTTTAGAACTTCAAGGAGATGAAGACTCTTAGAAAATTATCAGAAATATTGCTTGGATTGGGGTTTAACACCAGAATCGTTAATGCCAGAGTGAAGATAGTCAAGTGTGATGAGAACAATCATCTGAAACGGCCCATTGAGTAAGTTTCTTTTTTCAGGTACAAAAAAACTTCATTTGATTAAAAAAAATTTGCCAAAACATTGAAAAACATTGATTTTGCTCAAAATCCCATTTCAGAGACATTTGGATCAATATCGATTTTTCTTCTGGGGTTATTGCGCGCAAGTCCGGGTTATGGTATCTTGGTCAAACTTTGTTTGAACCACGCCTTTTATTTGAAAGGTGTTACGGGTGTTTCGGAGAATTTTTGACCAAGATACCGTAACCCGGATGCGCGCGCAATAACCCGAATAGAAATTTATATATGAAAATCGATATCGATCAATTTCTTTTAAAAAATCATATCTTAACTATTGAGTAATTTTTTAGTTGGTCTTGACAGAAATATGGCATTTTATCATGTGGATCAATATCGATTTTTTTATATGGATCAATATCGATTTTTTTCATCGGGTTATTGCGTGCGGGTCCGACTTAGTTTGTTTTGTCAAAACTTCCTCTTAACCACTAACTTAGGAATTTTTTTGTGTGAAATATTCATTCAATATAAAAAGTTTTCAAAATAAGAGATCAGCACGGTCCCATTTTTGTAATTTATAATAAGTTTTAAAAAAGTTTTCAAAAAATGGCAGCTCCAGCCAAAAGTTGAACAAGGTACCGTAACCCAGGCGCGCAAGTAATAGCCCTAGAAAAAATCGATATTGAGCCAACGGTTTCAAAAATCTGTAATTTGCCAAAGGAAAATATAAGGTTGTTTTTAAAAGTTTTGTCTTATTGTTTTTTACATGTTTGACCCAAAATCTCATTTCAGATACATTTGGATCAATATCGATTTTTCTTCTGGGGTTATTGCGCGCGAGTCCGGGTTACAGTATCTTGGTCAACCTTTGTTTGAACCCTTCTTATGTTTCTCTAATGAAGGGATCTAACAAAGTTTGACCGAGATACCCTAATCCAGGCGGGCACAAAATAACCCTAGGTGAAAAATGGATAATGAGCCAACGGTCTCAAAGTTGTTTGCCAAAATATTTGGTTTTTGGCAAAGTTTGAAGGCTTAATGTTTTTCCCGTTAATTATTATTTTGACCGAATAAATTTCATTTCAAATACATGATCAATATCGATTTTTCTTATCGGGTTATTGCGCGCGGGTCCAGGTTACGGTAAATTTGTCATACTTTGTCTGAGTACCATTTAACCATTTAGGCATTGGTTAAACATTTAAGAGATGTTAGAGTATTACAAAGTTTGATCAAGATACCGTAACCCGGACCCGCGCGTAATAACCCTAGAATAAAATTTTATATGGAAATCGATATCGATTAATTTCTTTTAAAAAATCACGTCTTAACTCATTTTCAGTATCTCCTGCTACAATTCCCTCCCTCTCTACAACACCAAACTCCTTGCCAAGTACTGTGAATGGGAGCCCAAGCGACTGCCAGCCCTTGGCATCTGGGTGAAAAAGGTAGTTTTTCCAATTGAAATCATTAGAAATTAAAGTTCCAGTGGGCCAAAACTTGTGACATCGGTGATGCTTCTGATGGAACCCTCTCTTCCTATGCCTGGATGATTATCCTGATTCACTACCTTCAGAATTGTTCTCCACCTGTTCTTCCAAGGCTTCAAGAAGTAATTTTTGCTCCAAATTCTCTTAAATTCAGTCATTCTAGGATTTTCTAACCGGAGACACAGAAGCTGTAAAGTGTGACCAATGGGATGTTTACTTCCACGAGGAAGTTCTGGAAAATTGGTCATCCAACACCCAATCCGTGGCTGAATTGTTTGCTGGTTTCCTCACCTACCTCCACTGTTTTGACCATGAGAATCTGGTATTTAAAAAAAACGAAAACTTTAAAGGGGAAGGACCGCGTGAAAATATTTTTTTCTGATTTTGTGATAAAAGCCTAGATCTCATTCCCAGGATTCCGAAAAATACCTATTTTACCCATTTTGGATAAAAATGAATCGATTTAGGAGCGCTTGAAATTTGGGAAAATTGTCGTTTGAATTGCCGCCAACTCTCCGTCTCCCCATTTCCCACACTCTCTCGCCCACTCTAGCCGTGTTTCCGTGCGGCAAACGCGTAAAACGGCCGTGTAAACGCGCCCCTTTTGCAGTTAAACGCGCCCTTTTACAGTTTTACGAGGTCCTTCTCCTTTAAAAAGAATTTGGGTTTCAGATTATTCAAATCCGAAACAAGAAAGAGTTGACCAAACAGGAGAAGTCGTGGTTTGAGGGAATTTGCATTGAGGACCCGTTTCTTTTGTCTCACAACTTGGCTAGAGGAAGGGATGAAATCGGTTAGTTAGCCTTCTTATTCTGTTTATATGAGCTTAATTTCATTTTCAGTGATCAAATACATCTTGGATACTGTAGACAATTCTAGGAAGTGGTTTTGTGGATCTAAAGAAGAGGAGGGACCTTTTGATGTGGTAGTTTTCATTAGAAGAAAGAAATTTAAAAGTTTGTTAAGGAAAGTCTTTTGGAGAGGTGCCGAGTGGGTGGTCCGAAGAGACTGTGTGAGGTCTGCGGTCGTATGCTGTTTGAGAATGGAGAGAATCGATGTGAAAGGTGAAATGGCTTCACTCACTCACGCTCTCACAATCTCACATTCCCACTTTCTTACACCAGACTCTCACTTTCTTACACTCTTTCTCATTCTCTCTCATTCATTTACTCACCCTCGCTTTTCATACTAACACTCACCCACGATCTCACATTCTCACTTTCGGACTCACTCACTCACGCACTCACTCACTCACGATCTGCTTTCCTACTTTCTCACACTCTCACTTTCTCACTATTCCAGATCTTACGATTTCATTCATATTCCTACTTCCTCACTCAATCACGATCTCACACTCTCACTTTCTCACAATCACTTTGTTACACTTTCACTTATTCACTTACTCATTAATTTACTCGCGCCCTCACTGTCTCGCTCACTCACGATATCACACTCTTATTTTCTCACTCTCACTTTCTCACACTTTCACTCACTCACGATCTCACTCACGATCTCACATTCCTACTTTCTCACACTCTCACTTTCTCACTCATTCACTAACTCAGAACTTCACAGTCTTACCTTCTCAAACTCTGATGCTCTCAGTTTTTTCACACACTATATCACTGACTCACTCGTTCACGTCCTCACCCTCACTTTTCATACTATCACTCACTCACGATCTCACATTTTGAATTTCTCATAATCTCTCTTTTTCACACTCTCACTTATTCACTCATTCACTTTCTCACACTCTCACACTCTCACTTTCTATTTTTCTCACGCTCTCTCTCACTCACTCTCTCATTTATTCACTTACCCTCACTTTCATACTATGATTCACTCACGGTCTCACATTCTCACATGCTCACTTTTGCACACACTTACTCAATCACTCACGATCTCACATTAATACTTTCTCACACTCTCACTCACTCTGTTTCACTTAATCACATTCACACACTCACACATTCACTCAGTCACGAACTCGCTTTCCTACTTTCTCACACTCTCACACTCTCACTCATTCACGATCTCACACTGTCATTGTCTCACACTGTCACTTTCTCACACACACAGGGCCTCACTTTCTCACTCACTCTTTCCGTCACGCTCTCACAGTCTCACACGCCACTGAAATCTTCAGGCACTAAAACATGCCATCTGAAGAAGAGCGCCGACACAATACGGAGATGAGAAGATTGGCTAGGCAGTGGAAAAAGGAAAAACGCAATCGGTAGACCTACATCCTCAACTTTCCACTCTTTTCAATTCAGCTTAAAAGAGCTGGAAAGTCTTCCGACGGCTCAATTCAACAATTTGTCAATTGATCAGCGGAAGGGGCTTCTTCGTCAGATGAACCAATTCATGTCTCCTCCTTCTCCGGGCTTTTGTTCTCCTTTTTCCAAAAACAAAGGACTGGCCCTGGACCACTCGATGAACCCTTCTCCTGGGTTCCCTCAACTGAAACCGCAGAAGACTCCTCAGGTAGATAACACTTTCCTTTTTATTTATGTTTTAAAAGTATTTTACATTTTCAATTACTCTTTTAGGTTAAGCCATCAAATAAGCCGAAAGTTTCTAAGAAACTCAAGGGTCCCCCTGGAAACAAGAATCTGAAGAATAGCAAAGTGGATAATCACAAGGAGAAAGTGGAAATTGAGCAACAGCCAATTCCCCAGCAGAAGCTTCCCGATTTCTCCAACGAAGAGGAATTCCCTCCCCTGTGAAGTGTGATTAGGAAATGATCAATTGTAACTATTCTGTGTTAATTATATGATGAATTATTTATTGCATATTTAAAAGACTAAAATCGTTAAAAATAAGTTTCTTTTTTTATATCAAATTTTGGGCTAACTCTTTGAACTTGAACAGCGGATGTGTAAGTTTTCTAGAGAAAGTCAATACTTGAGAATCTTTTACTCTTATTTTACGAATCTGTTTTTATAACTGAAAAGAATGCCTCCGCAGAAAAAGGTAACTTTAAATGCAAAGTGTGTTTGTGTGCGAATGTGAGTGTGTGTATGTGTGTGTTTGTGTTTGTGCGTGAGTGTGTGTATGTGAGGGTTAGTGCTTGTGTGTGAGTGTGAGTGTGTGAATGCGTATTTGTAGGTGAGGGTGAGTGATAGTGTGAATGTGTGTGTGTTTGTTTTTGAGTATGTATGTATGTGTGTAATAAGAAAGGAGAAAAAGGGAAATTACACCATAACCTGTTAACAAATGGGGAGTGTGTGTGAAAATTTCCTGTTTAGCTGCCAAGCAAGGTCACGATGATCAGAAACGGCATAGATTAAGCGTTTGTGTATGCGTGTAAATGTGCGCGCGTACATGTGTGTTTGTGTATCTGAGTGTGTGTGTGTTTGTGTTTATGTGAGTGTGAATATGTGTGTATACCTCTCGCCAAACCTAGTTCTTGGGAAAATGCTAAAAAAAAGTTGGAACTTCTAGCTTCGACATCATGATTTTGGCACAAATTAGATTTTTTCCAAGAACTAGAATTGACAACAACTATATGTTAGTGTTAATGTGAGTGTGTGCTTGTGTGTCAGTGTATTTGTGAATGTGTGTGTGTTCGTGTACATGTACGTGTGAAGTGTGTGTGTAGGTGTGTGTATGTGTGTAAGCATGTTCAACCTGTTTCCTGCCCGAACTCACTCATATCATGCCAAAAAAGTTGTGTGTGTATGTGTGTGTATGGGTGTGTGTGTGTGTGACTGAGTGAGTGAGTGTGTACAAGTGTCCATATACGTGTGTATGTGTGTAAATGTTTTTCTATTTGTGTATGTGTGTATGTGAGAGAGTGTGAATGTTTGTGTATTAGTGTGAGTGTGTACACGTGTATATGTGAGTATGTGTGGCCATCTCATGCATCTCTTCCCCCAAGACTAAATGCTTACATTTATCTACAGTTGACATTGGTTAAAACAACCACTCACTCGTCACGATTAAAAACCTTATCACTTTTGTTGACTTTTCTGAAGTCGGGTCTTTCGACCTCGACAGGGCGCAGGTTTCCATGTCCCGGCGGGATGCAGCTGGCCTCTCCGCGCGGCTTCCAATTGGGGTCGTTCTCAGGGGGCACAGGGATTCCTTTGGCGTTCTTCCATTTGCCATCGAAGTCTCCAGCCACGACGAACTTGTCTCCAACCTTTCCCTGCATTATTTTATGACAGGGCTTGTTGGGGTCGGCCATGATTCTCTGAACCAAAACAATATTTGTCACTTTAGGCAGAGGACATTACAACAAGATGGAAAACAATGGAATGAGTTTCCACGATTCTGAAACATACCCGTTTTATATGATTTCGACTGCAAAAGGGGCGCATTTACACGGCCGTTTTACGCGTTTGCCGCACGGAAACACGGCTAGAGTGGGCGAGAGAGTGTGGGAAATGGGGAGACGCAGAGTTGGCGGCAATTCAAACGACAATTTTCCCAAATTTCAAGCGCTCCTAAATCGATTCATTTTGATGCAAAATGGGTAATAGATCTATTTTTCGGAGTCCTTGGAATAAGATTTAGACTTTTATCACAAAAACAGAAACAAAATATTGGCTAGATATTTTTTTCTATAATAAACAATATTTTAAAAAAATCTAGACTTTTATGACAAAAATGGAAAAAAAACTTAAAAATTGGTTTTTTTCATGTATTTTTCATTTTTTTTTTCATTTCAGTCACTAATTTCAATAATTTTGGTATGTGGTTATTGTCATCGCCAATCCTAGTTTTCCAGTTATTTGAAAAAGTAACGTGACGCAGAATTACGTACATATGTTTAAATACAGTTTCTGTACGTAAATTCGCGTCTGGTGTTATTTGATAAGCGCTAATTCCTGAAATGGAAGAACTAGGGTTGGACACTATTCTTATTTTTGGGTTTAGTAAAATTACAGTAATGTCTTGCCATAAAATTTTGATATGAATAAGATTACTGTATCTTTTCGTGAATAGTTTTGAGTTTTTTTTAATATAAAAAAATTTCAGTGACTCACTATGTTTTAGTATGTTTTAAAAGATTTTGTTTGAAACAACATTTCTTTTGAGACCAACCTATTTACCCGTTAATATTGTTCTCGAAATTGCTTTAAAAAAAGTCGACAATGAGAATTTCACATTTTTTCGGGCACATTTGCCGTAAAAAATTGATGACTATCGATTTTCAATGTGTTTTATTGACTAGCAGTGCTTAGTTGTGATAGGCAAACCATAATATCTCAGGGTGGATTTGAACTCGGGTCGCGAGATTTGCAAGCAAGGACGCTACCAATTGACCACCGGGCAACTCGTAAAACAGTGGCGCCAGGCGCCGCCTTAAGCGAATCCAAGGGAAAAATATGAAAATAGTTGCAGGTGTGGGTATCGTTATCGCTGTCAGAACCCTTTTATTCTGTCCCGCGGTGTCTGGTTTCTCATTTTTTAACAGGTCTCTCACTTTTGATCGCCTTTCTCTCCCATCTGTGACCCCTCTTTCTAACCTATTGTCTCTCGTTGTTTCCTTCGGCGCACCTCCTTTGCAGCTTAGACATTAAAGCTCCAAACAGTCAACTCCCTTCTTTATCAGCGCTCTGACGCAAGTCATTGCCGAGCTAAAATCGACAGTCATAGGCAGACTAAATTTTAAAAAAAAAATATAGTCGTCGCCAAATCTAGTTTCTCAGCTATTCGCAAGTGTAACCTGACGCAATATTGAGTATTGAGTATAGTAATGCTGTCATATTAAAGGGGAAGGACCGCGAAAAAATATTTTTTTCTGATTTTGTGATAAAAGCCTGGATGTCATTCCAAGGATTCCGAAAAATACCTCTTTGACCCATTTTGGATAAAAATGAACCGATTTAGGAGCGCTTGAAATTTCGGGAAATTGTCATTTGAATTGCCGCCAACTCTGCGTCTCCCCATTTCCCACACTCTCTCGCCCACTCTAGCCGTTATTTCGTGCGGCAAACGCGTAAAAAGGCCGTATAAACGCGCCCCATTTGCAGTCCAAATCATATAAAAGGGATATGTTTCAGAAGCGGGGAAACTATCTATTCGATGAAATAATTGTAAAGAGACTTTGAAAAAATCAATTTTACGAGGTCCTTCCCCTTTAAGAAAATATATAACAGTTTGGTTTTAACGGCTTTGTTTTGGAAAAATCTGCATCTGAAATGCCATTTTTTTTGGCCAATCCAGGCGACAGGCGACTGTGGATAACCGGCATTTTAACGAACTACGTGCCCGGTTTTTACGCTTTTGCCCAATTCATAGGTTTGTCGACTTTTTGGTCGTTACTTTCGAATTTTCCACGTCCCCCTTGAAAAGACGCAGAAAACTCTGATTGTCTGACATGGTAGTGCCGCGAGTTTCACACCCGTACGGTATCAGTTGCGAAATATTTCTCATTTATGGTGATTTGTATTAATTTCACTAACCTGTTGTAATCTTTCGCAATATTTCAAAAGTATTGCTTATCACCAACATGCTTGCAATAAAACATGAAACATTCTTCGATTTCTCGTATTTGCTTATCAGTCCTTTTGCTTTGTTTGCTTTTCAAAGACATCTCTCGCAATTCCTTTTTGAAGATCCTTGACGGGTCTTAACAAGTTTCCCTATTTCTTTCTTTTTTCTCTTCAATTTCATTTATTAAAGGAGTAGTCCGGCACCTTTTCATTTCTCACGTTATTCTAATTTTTGGTCTTCATTTTCCATTGTTTGTCGGCGTTTGTCGACACTTTTGGCCAAAAACGGCCCGTTTGGAAGCACTTTTCTCGAAATCTGGCCATGTTGGTTTAAAATAAAGTAGCGGTTATTGTTTTCAACGCCAAGGTGAACTTTTTGAGCCAGAATTGGAAGTGTGAAAAAGGTGCCGGATTGACCATTTAAAGGGGAAGGACCTCGTAAAATTGATTTTTCAAAGTTTCTTTACAATTGTTTTATTGAATAGATATCGTTTCCACGTTTTGCTAGAGTGGGCGAGAGAGTGTGGGAAATGGAGAGACGCAGAGTTGGCGGCAATTCAAATGACCATTTCCCCAAAATTTCAAGCGCTCCTAAATCGTTTCATTTTGATCCAAAATAGGTGAAAGAGGTATTTTTTGAAATCCTGTGAATGAGATCCAGACTTTTATCACAAAATCGGAAAAATTATTTTTACGCGGTCCTTCCCCTTTAATGTAACAGAGAAATATAAAGACGACTGTCATGTCCGCGACTATAATGGAGCAGTTGAAATCGGATCAAGCTGAAAAACAACAGTTTGTAAGTGTTTTTAAAGTATAAAAAAGTGGATCATTCAACTAACTTTTATCAAATTTATAGGAAAAATCCCAGAGGTCTGTGAAGAAACGAGCAACAACTTGGAAACAACTCAATTCTACGATTCTCGATTACTACGGTATTATCTCTCCCGAGAATAGATATTTAAAATTATTTTTTTAGAAAGCAATCATATTGATTTGGCAGAATGTAAGGTCATATCAGAGATGGTGAGAAATCTTGAAAGAGACCTGAGAGAATCAATTCCAGGAATTCAGTTACTTGCAAGTTTGGAAAAAAATAGCCTGACCAAAGTTGGTGTGTATTTTCAGATAGGAGGTTCTATTTGCAACGGATTTGGAACACGTAGTTCTGATTTGGACTTGATTTTCACATTGGAGGAAGGGATATCATCAGAGGTTAGAACTCACGCACAAACTCACACACTCACACTCTCACACAGTCACACACACACACACACACACACACTTACACACACACTCTCACACATTCACACGCATACACACACACACTTACACACACACTCTCACACATTCACACACATACACACAGACACAATCACTCTCACACTCAAACACACACACACACACACACTCACATTCAGACATTCACACTAAACACTCACACACTCGCTCACTCACACAATCACATAATCGACCCCTTAAAGGGGAAGGACCTCTTAAAATTGTTTTTTCAAAGTCTCTTTACAATAAATTCATCGAATAGATATAGTTTCCACGATTCCGAAACGTACCCCTTTATATGATTTAGGCTGCAAAAGGGGCGCGTTTACACGGCCGTTTTACGCGTTTGCCGCACGTAAACACGGCTAGAGTGGGCGAGAGAGTGTGGGAAATGGGAAGACGCAGAGTTGGCGGGAATTCAAATGACAATTTCCCCGAATTTCAAGCGCTCCCAAATCGGTTCATTTTTTATGCAAATTGGGTAAAAAAGGTATTTTTCGGAATCCTGTAAATGGATCTAGACGTTTATAGCAAAATCAGAAAAAAAATTTTACGCGGTCCTTCCCCTTTAAACGAACACGCTTCCACACGCTCAAACACTCACTCGCACATACATATTTATCCACAGACACTCACACACTCACTCAATCAGTCACACAATCACATCGATATACACATTGACACAATGACCATGAGGTAACCTAAGCTTTGTTTAGAACTCCGATGAGATGACCCTGCTCAACAACCTCTCCCGGTCTCTTTCGGAACTTGGTTTCAAGAACAAAGTAATAAATGGAAAAACGAAAAGAAGGGTAAAGTGTGAACCCAATGAACGTTTCAATAGGCCAATTGAGTGAGTTTTTTATATGGCCCTAATTCATTGTTCGTATAGCGTTTGCTCCAATTTGCTCACATTGAAAAATGCAAAACTTTTGGCCAAATATTGCGAGTGGGATCCAAGAGTACCGGTGCTTGGCTTGTGGGTCAAAAAGGTGAGAACTTCTAATATAAGTATAACTCTCTTTTTAGTGGAGCAAAACGTCAAACTGGAAAGCAATGACTAAAATGGAGGAAAATAATGCAGCTGGAGGAACTCTGTCTTCATATGCGTGGATGGTTATGATGATTCATTTTCTGCAGAATTGTAGCCCTCCGGTGCTTCCGAGGCTTCAGGAGGTTTGTTTATGTAATTTTGCCTGAATCTAAGGCCTTAAGTTATTAAACAACAATCATTTTTCACCCAGTAAGGTCTTCGAAAAACTGAGTTAAAGTCAAAATGACCATAATGTTCATAATGTTCATTTTCTGGCGCGCCGCGCAGGATTACAGTAGAGCGGATTATAGTAAAGTCAACTTTAATAGATTTGAGTAGGTTCTAAAATAGAAAAATTGAATTTTAAAGCAAAGTTCGAAATATTTGGAAATGATACTGATAATACAGTTGATTAATTTGCCAACTATCGATTTTTACGGCGCGACGCGCAAGGTAACAGTAGAGGAGCATAAAAATGAAATAAATATCAAGTGCGATATTCATATCAATCCATTTCAAATAGTAATTTAAGTAATACAATATCGATTTTTTTCATTTGAAATTAAGTTTTAACGTATTCACTGTTTACTACCAATTTTCTGTTTAATTTTTACTTTAATTGTTTAACTCTTTTTCTAAATTTGGTCATAATCTATTTAATGCTTTTTATTTTACCCTGTTTAAATAACCATCAAACACAATTTGGTCATTATCGATTTTCTGGCGCGTCGCGCCAAGCGCAATGTGCGGATTACGGTAGTTATCACTTTGGTATGATAACGGTAGTTTTTTGTAGGAAGAGAAAGATAGAGAGAGAGGAGAGAGGAGAGAGAGAAAGAGAAAGAGAAAGAGAAAGAGAAAGAGAAAGAGAGAGAGAAAGAGAGAGAGAGAGAGACAGAGAGAGAGAGACATAGGCAGAGACGCAACGGAGAATGACATATCCATTTTTTTAAACAGAATTTTCGCTCTTCAACCACGACAGAAGAAAACATTGATGGCTGGGATGTATATTTCAATAAGGAAGTCAAGGTAATTTTTTTTTAAATTTAAAAAAAACTTATTTCTTTTCAGCCAAACTGGTCAATAAACACCCAAAGTGTCGCTGATCTTTTTCTTGATTTTTTGGGATATCTACTCAAATTTGACTTCGAAAACGAGGTATTTGAGCTAATTATACCATTTTACAAATTTTTGGTTCAGGTTATTCATATTCGGCAAGAGGAGCCCTTAAGGAAAGAAGAAAAATCATGGGATTCGCAATTTTGCATAGAAGATCCTTTTGAACTTTCAAGAAACTTGGGACAAAGAGGAAAAAGGGGTAAAAGGCCGTTTAAATGGAATTTATACATTTTTAAGTTATTTCAAGAATGTGGGAGATGATCCAGTCAACTGAGAAGGATTTGAGGAAGTTAAAGGAATGATTTTTAAAATAAAAAACTTTATTTCCAAAGTTTGAAATTTGATTTTTTAATTTAAAAAAAACTCCATTTCCAAAGTTTGGAATTTAATTTTTAAATTTATTCAGTTTTCAAAGGTCTGGAATTGATTTTTAAAATTAAAAACATTCCATTTCCAAAGTTTGGAAATTGATTTTTAAAAGAAAAAAATCCATTTTCAAACTTTAGAAATTGTTGTTTTTAATATTCCATTTCCAAAGTTTGGAAAATGATTTATAAAATAAAAAACTTTATTTCCAAAGTTGGAAATTTGATTTTTTAATTTAAAAAAAAACTCCATTTCCAAAGTTTGGAATTTAATTTTTAAATTTATTCCGTTTTCAAAGGTTTGGAAATGATTTTTAAAATTAAAAACATTCCATTTCCAAAGTTTGGAAATTGATTTTTAAAATTAAAAAAAATCCATTTCCAATGTTTTGAATTTCATTTTTTATAAAATATTTTATTTCCAAAGTTTGGAAATTGATTTTTAAAAGAAAAAATCCATTTCCAAAGTTTAGAAATTGTTGTTTTGAATATTCCATTTCCAAAATTTGGAAAATGATTTTAAAAAATAAAAAACTCCATTTCCAAAGTTTGGAATTTGATTTCTAAAATTAAAAACTGTAAATGCTTCTAGGTATAACGACCGTTAACATTTCATTAAAACGATATTTCCACCAAAATTGGGTCAAGTCACAAAATCACTTTGAATACCCAAAAATTGACATTCCATTGAAAATCATTTCAGACTTTGGAAATGGTTGTCGTGATGAGGAAAGTTTCTTTGAAAACTTGAAAAGTTCATTTTGAAGAATTTTAAAATTTAAAGGGGAAGGACCTCGTAAAATTAATTGTTCAAAGTATCTTTACAATTTTTTCGTTGCATAGATGTCGATTCCACGATTCTAAAACATACCCCTTTTATATGATTTCGACTGCAAAAGACGCGCGTTGACACGTCCGTTTTGCGCGTTTGCCGCACGGAAACACGGCAAGAGACTGCGAGAGAGTGTGTGTTTTATTGAATAGATATCGTTTCCACGTTTTGCTAGAGTGGGCGAGAGAGTGTGGGAAATGGAGAGACGCAGAGTTGGCGGCAATTCAAATGACCATTTCCCCAAAATTTCAAGCGCTTCGAAATCGATTCATTTTGATCCAAAATGGGTAAAAGAGGTATTTTTCGGAATCCTGGGAATAAGATCGAGACTTTTATCATAAAAACAGAAAAATTATTTTTACACGGTCCTTCCCCTTCAAACTTCATTTAAATAAAGAAAAAAAACATTGAAATCTAGTAAAAACAGCAAAAAACCACATCAGACTTTATTTCATTAATCATGAAATTTGCATCTTCGTCTACATCTTCTGATTCTATGCCTCGGAGGCATTGGAACTTCCACTGGCACGGCTCCCTTCCTCCGTCTTCTCCTGGGCGTCGGGATTCACGATCTGGTCGATAGAAGCCAGCAGCTGTGAGGAAAAAAAATTACTTTCTGGAAGTCAAAACCAACCTGGTTGCACTTAATGGAAAGTCCTTCGATCTCGAGGTCTTTGAAGCAGTTGAGGACATCTCCCAGCGCAGACAGGCTGGCCTTCTGCTCGGAACGGAGACGCTTGTATTTCTCCTGAAAGTGTGTGTGTGTGTGTGTGTGTGTGTGTGTGTGTGTGTGTGTGTGTGTGTGTGTGTGTGTGTCACAAACTGACCAGGCCTTCGAGGACCCTGTTGAACTTCTGGGCGGGCGTCATCGAAGGATCTGGGTAGAGAATGTTGAGGTCCTGCACCAGAGACTCAGAGAGGAGACAGCTGAACAGTTTTGAGTGAAATTGACCTGAGAAACTCACTCGTCCGGGTTGTTGAGGGTCTGGTAGTCGCTATCCTTCACATGGTTCGGAGACGCCACTGAAAATCACTATGAAGGCCATGGAATCCGGAAACTCACTTTTGTCAACCGGGCGGGGGAGAGGGAGAAGAAGGAATGACTGGCGAGGGAGGTCGGCCAACGAGATTCAAAATATGCAAATCGGAATTTATGTAAATTATGGATTATGTAAATTGGGATTTATGTAAATTAGCAGTCTCTTTTCTTTCTCTCTCTCTTCTCTCTCTCTCTCTCTCTCTCTCTCTCTCTCTCTTTCTCTCTTGCTCTGTCTCTCCTCCCTCTCTATCATTCGATTGATTAAATGGGTTCACTCTTCGCTTTTGGCGTTCTCGCTTATCAGTAAGTGCATCTATCCGCACACAGACTCTTGGTTTCTCACCTTTTACATTGTTTATTGTATTTATATCGTTTGTTAATCCATTTTACAAAAACTAAACAAAACCTATTTGAACACTTAAAAATACAACTTTTGTATTGATTTTCTGGAAACATTTTGCTTATATATAGCTTTTTGAATGCTTTTAAAAATCTCGCTGTTTTTAAAATTTTATTCCAGTTTTCAAAATAAATATTTTCAAGGAGAAAAAATCTGCGAACAAGTTTGTTTAGGTTCTAAATTTAAGTAATTTTCTTTTTCTTGTTTAATCCTCCTGAAAATAAAATTTTTTATTCTGTTTTAGTGTGTTTTCCAAAGACAATGGAACCGAAATTGGATGAACTGAACATCATGATTAACAACTATTACGGTAATTTAAATCTTTTTATTTTCACTTTTAATTAAAATTAGAAAAACATCAACTCCCTTGGGCGGACTACATCACTCTGGTTCAATGTGTCCAAAATTTGGAGAAGGAAATTCAAAAGACACTGCCGGGCACTCGTTTAAATGTGAGTTTTAAGAATCAAAATTTAAATGTAGTTTTATTGTTAAAATTTAAATTTATAGATTTCAAATGTAATAAAAATTGATATTTTCAGATTGGAGGGTCTCTTTGTAATGGTTTCGCAACAAAAGAGTCTGACTTGGATTTGATCTTCAGATTGGCAGATGATAATCCACCACAGGTAGGTCAACATTGGCTAAAATGGGTTTATTTTGTATTTTTCAACCTATTTATGCCGAATATAGTTCGGGTCTCGCAGAGAAAAAGCGAAAATTGCAATGTCGCAGCGTGGGCGACCTTATGAGGGCGCGTTGTGCCAGCGGCCGGAGTGACATCGTGGTGTAGCGGCTAGCGCATCTGTCTGAGACCCACCAGGTGCCTAGTTCGATCCCCTCCGCGTGCATATCTTTTGCATTTTGCGAAAATGTTAAACTTTAACTGAAACGATCTACCTGTGTCGGAAAACTTTTTAAACTTTTTTTTTCAGAACTGCGATGAATGGGAAATGCTCCAAAAACTCTCGAATATTTTGACAGAACTGGGATTCCAAAACGAAGTCATCAATGCCAAAGTTAACATTGTGAAGTGCGCTCCCTCTAAATTCATCGACCGCTCAATTGAGTAAGTTTTTCAATTGTTTTTTTTTATAAATAAAATAAACATTTTAGTATTTGCTACTACAACACCCTAGCTCTTCACAACGTTCGATTGATGGCCAAGTACTGCGATTGGGATTCGAGGCTATCGATTCTTGGTCTTTGGGTCAAAAATGTAAGAAATAGATAAAGCAGCTTCAAAAAATGGTTTCAGTGGTCAAAAGTGTGTAACATTGGAGACGCCTCTGCTGGAACTTTGTCATCTTACGCTTGGACGATCACATTGATTCATTTTCTTCAAAATTGTAGTCCAGCGGTTTTGCCAAGACTTCAGGAGGTAAGGTTTATAAAAATTTACCTTTTGCCACATCACTCCGCTGTTTCATTTGGCATTTTGGCAGATTAACCTTGATGCATTTGATCAATCAACCATAAGAGCTTGTTCAATTAACGGCCATAAGGCCGAGTCGAAAAAAATGGCGAATGGAGGCCCGCGGTTTTCTCAAAATCGATTTTTCAATGTAACTAGTTGCAAACTTCTTTTTTCTCTCGCAATTTTTAGTTCTATAAACAGTTCTAAACTTGAAAAAAATGACTTAAATTTAATTTAAAAAGTGCTTAAATTTATGTTGCATGACCAAGTGGCTAAGAGGTCGGACTGATAATCCCATCAACCCCACTTCGATCCCCGTTCAACAAATTGCTTTTGCATTCATTTATTTTATATAAATATCGAATACTTTAATCATTGCCTTGTTTAATTTAATAGTTTAATCAAAACTTAACTTTTAAAAATTCGTGCCTCGGACAGGGTCTTTATTTTTTTCGGGGGAAACGGGCAGGTAGTTGAGTAACCTATTGCGCGAAATATATATAATTAATGTAAAACTGTATAAATTAGTTATAATTAAGGTTTTTGTATAATCTAGTGGTTTTTCGTATGACATGTACTGTGTTTACGCGATTACTTTCCTTCGGGCGCGTAAACACAGTGCACGACAAGAAAGAAAGAGTGCCTCCTAAAATCCATTATCGGTTCCTCCAACAAAGCTTAAATTAAAACAAAGTTATTAAAGTTGTTGTCAAATATCTTCGACATGCACTGTGTTTACGCGACCGCTTACCTTTGTGTCTGCAGGTGGCGTAAACACAGTGCACGCCAGTCGAAAAAAGCAAAATAAAAACTCGTGGGTTTTTTTTACAAACAATTATTAAATGAAAATAAAGTTATACAGTTCGTGGATGCATCTCGTCTTTGACGCACAGCGAGTACTCTTTTTACGCGATCGTCGCGTAAACACAGTGCGCACTGAAGGTAAAATCAGCAGCCTGAACGCTCTAGCAATAAAAAAAAGGGTAAAACATTTTTCTTTAGGATTTCCAAGCATCCCAGAAAGCAGAATACGCAAACAACTGTAATGTTTATTTCCACAAGAAAGTTGAGGTAACTTTTTTGATTTTTTTCTATTTTTGAGAATTTTTTTTAGTTAAATTGGTCCCAAAACACTCAATCGGTTGCTGAGTTGTTTATTGGTTTCCTCGACTATCTACTGAACTTTGATTATCACAGACAAGTTAGTTTAAAAGTAATGTTCTTTGAAAAGTTTTGTGTTTCAGGTTATTCAAATCAGACGAAAAGAGCCTGTCACAAAAGAGGAAAAATCTTGGAATACCACTTTATGCATTGAGGATCCATTTTTGCTCTCTCACAATATGGCTGGGAGAAATAGAACAGGTATAATTGCTTAAAGGAACCGTAAGGGACCTTTTTTTACTTGTATTTACCTATTGTGCTGATTAATGTATGCGGCAGGACTACCCCTGCCGCGGTCGCCGATCTCGTACGGGTGTGAAACTCGCGGCGCTACCATGTCAGACAACCAGAGTTTTCGGCGTCTTTTCGGGCGGGAACATTGAAAATTTGCAAGTGACTACCAAAAAATCGATAAATAGATGGATTGGACGGATGCGTAAACACCGTGCAAGTAGTTCGTTAAAATGTGGTTAACCACATATTCCTGTCGCCTGGAATGGCAAAAAAAGCATTTTGGAAGCAGATTTCTCTAAAAGGACGCATTTAAACCCTAAACTGTTATATATTTTCTAAAATTTCTTTTAAAGTTCTTAAATATGAGAAACAGTCAAAAAGGGTTCTGACGATCATTGAAATCTGGAAAAAATGAAAAACTTTCAGTTATTGCGACAATTTGGGAAACTATCCGACTAACAAAGGAATTGTTCATATCTGCGCAGATGTCCGAACCGGTAATTTGCATAATATCGATTTTTTTAAAGTTTTGATTTTAGGATTTGTTATTTCTGAAATGTAGATTTGAAGGTGATATTAAAGAAATTGTGCAATGCAAACTGTGTAAAAGAATGGATTTCTGCAAGGATACTTGTGAAAATAAATTTAAAAGGTAGAAGGGAGGGAGGGAGAGAGAGAGAGAGGAGATAGAGAGAGAGAGAGAGAGAGAGAGAGAGAGAGAAAGAGAAAGAGCCAGAGAGCCACTTTCAGGGATCCTAATTGGAAATCTGATGATGCGAGACGTCGTCTGAAAAGATTGAAACAAAATGCAAGGTGAGTAGAATTGTTTTTTTTTTACAAAGGCTCAGTCAACAGTTTAAAGTGGAAGGACCTCGTAAAATTGATTTTTCAAAGTCTCTTTACAATTATTTTATTGAATAGATATCGTTTCCACGATTCTGAAACATACCCCTTTTATATGATTTGGACTGCAAAAGGGGCGCGTTTACACGGCCGTTTTACGCGTTTGCCGCGCGGAAACACGGGTAGAGTGGGCGAGAGAGTGTGGAAATGGGGAGACGCAGAGTTGGCGGCAATTCAAATTACAATTTCCCGAAATTTCAAACGCTCCTAAATTGATTCATTTTGATCCAAAATGGGTAAAAGAGGTATTTTTCGGAATCCTGGGAATGAGATCTAGGCTTTTATCGCAAAATCAGAAAAATTATTTTTACGCGGTCCTTTCCCTTTAAATCAAACTGAGTTTTTTTTTAATTCATTTTCAGCGCACAACCCATGTTTCATCAAGTTCATCATCCTGGCCTAGCTTACCCAATGATGATTCCTTCCTATGGAAGGCCTCCTCAATTTGTCGTACCTGTCGTGCCCCTAATGGGAGTCAACACATCTCATTCTCAGTTGATGAAAATGCAATTCAGACAGGTTTTAAATTTTTAAAACTAAAGTTCAGTATGTTTCAGGTAACTCCATCACCTGGAATAGTGCCAGTACCCAACAGATTTCCACTCAATCAACCGCAATTAGGAGGAATCCAACAACAGATGCAGAATTTGTATGTGGGAGCTCCCTACATTCGACCCACTTTTACAAACGAAGACTTTCCAGCTTTGTAAACTTTGTAAATAGAAAAATTGTCAATAAATGTTTGTATTCAATTGAATAAAGTAGTTGGGTAATTGTAATCTCCCTTCAGCGGCGGCGTTGGGATAGATTAGGCCGCGCTAGCACCCTAGCTGTTGCGCCCGCGTAGTTAAGTGGTTAACGCGGCGGACTCTCAATCAACCACGCGGTAAGGGTCCTTGGTTCGAATCCGCACCTTTTATTTTAAACTTTTGACTAAATCTTTAGTCTTTAGTTTCAAGTTTATTTTCTATTAGAATAAGGAAATGAACATCTAGAGGACCTTTTTTAATGCCGGTGTTCAAATGAGGCATCATCTCCTGAATTCGATTAAACAGCAACCGGAAAGATTCTGACTTTCCAATGAGAAGTTTTTATTTGTATTACTGTATTTGGTTGTTATTCTTTGAAAACGACTTTATGTGACCGGTGGGCACATGAGAGATTCCAGGCAGAAGACGGCAGAAGAAACGATCAGCTTTTTTTTGCATCTGCTTTAAAATTAGGGTAACAATTAATTAATTATGGCAATTACAGTTTTATTATTTGTTTTGTAGTTTGCTGTTTTTATTCTTCTTTTATTCCATCCCCAATCTCTCTCCTTTCTTCCAATCAGCCATTTTTTTTTTACTTTTCCTAGTGTTTTGAGAATTTTTCATAAGTTTTCATTATTTGTTGGTCGCTAGTTCGGATCCGGAGCATTTTAAATTAACTTATTATAAGATTCTTAGTTTAGAATACTAGCTTTTAGGAAACAATTATTCATATTGTTTTGCTAAATCATTTTAAAATGGTTTTACGAAATAGCTTTAATTATTTTTTTTAAAAACTTTGTAGTTATAAATATGGTTACCTGTGGAGATTACCCAAAACGCTGCATCTGATTTCTAATTGAAGCATTAAATTTAGTTAAAATTTAGTGTCCTTCCATGTTTATATAGTCATTGCCAAAACGAAATCGGCTAGGAAATTTTTGCATATTGATTAGAATATCTAAATCTCCTTATTCAACATTGTCTCTCGCACTGCGTATCTCATTTCCGCTGCACTAAGGGCCATTTGGCATGATTCCAGCTTGGCGAAAGCTATACCTCTCTCTCTTTCTCTCTCTCTCTCTCTCTCTCTCTCTCTCTCTCTCTCTGTCTCTCTCGCACAAAACCTTTCTAACTTCTACTTTTCAGGCAAAATGTCTTCTGCTTCCGCTTCCGCTTCCTCCTGCCGTTCAGTGGGAGAAACTGGATCAAATGATCCTTAACTATTACGGTACTTTCATTTTAAAATATAATTTAAATTGCAAATTTAGAAAACGTGCGCATTTCGGAGAAAACTTTCTCTGATGTCCTCGCATTCATCGAGCACATCAAATGCAGTCTGGAGTCTCTACAGAGCACGACTGCATGTAAGTTAAAACACACTCACACGTTCACACATGCACACATTCACATACTCACTCACAGTCACATCGTCATACATTCACACACGCTCACATACATTCGCACTCTCACACACTCACACGCTCACCAAACACATTCGCACACTCTCACTCTCACACTCACACAACACTTTCACATACTCACGTACTCTTTCTCACAGGATCACATACTTTCACACCCACCTACTCACACATTAACATTCACACACTCAGAAATTCACACTTTTACACTCTTACACATGCACACATTCACACTCTCTCACACTCACACACTTTCACATTCACACATTCACACTTTTTCACACATAAACTGCTTTTTTAGATCACCGGCTCGTTCTGCAACGGCTTCGGCACAAACGACTCCGACTTGGATTTGTGCTTCAGGTTGCGACAGGACATCCAACCTCAGGTAAACCAAACTTCTTCATTTTGCCTTCTAAAGCTTGGCTGAGTATCATCAATTATCCCGAAAAATACCTCTTTTACCCATTTTGGATAAAAATGAATCGATTTAGGAGCGCTTGAAATTTTGGGGAAATTACAATTTGAATTCCCGCCAACTCTGCGTCTCCCCATTTCCCACACTCTCTCACCCACTCTGGCCGTGTTTCCGTGCGGCAAACGCGTAAAACGACCGTGTAAACGCACCCCTTTTGCAGTCCAAATCATATAAAATGGATATGTTTCAGAATAGTGGACACGATATCTATTCTATAAAACAATTATAAAGAGACTTTGAAAAATCAATTTTACGATGTCCTTCCCCTTTAATTCTATTTTCAGGACTTCAATGAGATTGTGACCCTGAATCGCATCTTGAATGTCATGAGAGGCATGGGTGTGACCAGCACCATTATCAGAAACGCAAAAGTAAAGCTCGTCAAATGCGAGGAGAATAATTATCTTGGAAGGCCTATTGAGTGAGTTCTTTTTTTAAACTTAATGAAATTTCATTTTCAGCATCTCCTGCTATAATACATTGCCCCTCTACAATACCCAACTCTTAGCCAAGTATTGTGAGTGGGAGCCGAAGAGACTGCCGGCCCTTGGAGTGTTTGTGAAAAAGGTAGTTTTTCAATTGAAATCAAAACAAATTGAAGTTTCAGTGGGCAAAGACTTGCTCAATTGGAGATGCTTCTGAAGGAACGCTGTCATCCTATGCTTGGATGATCATGCTGATCCACTACCTGCAGAATTGCAGTCCAGCGGTTCTGCCGAGGGTTCAAGAGGTTTGTTTATGTAATTTTGCCTGAATCTAAGGCCTTAAGTTCTTAAACAACAATCATTTTTCATTCAGTAAGGTCTTCGAAATAGTCTCAGTCTAAATTACCAAAATTGGCAATTTTCTGGCGCGGCGCGCAAGATTATAGTACAGTCAACTTCAAGTGCAATACAGTTTAGTAGGTTCTAAATTAGAAAATTGAACTTTAAAGCAAAGTTCTAAAGTTTTGAACATGATAGTGAGGACAATGTTTAATTTGACAACTATCGATTTTTCCGGCGCGGCGCGCAGGGTTACGGTAGAAAAGGACAAAAACGTATAGTTCGCGATATGTATGCCGATCGAATTTAAATCGCATTTCAAAAAAAACTTAAGAATGACAAACAAAATCGATTTTTCAATTTGAAATTAAAAGTTCACTTTTTATACTTCTATTTTTACCTTCCCAAACTTTTTTTGCATATTGTTTTGTCGAGAGACAATTTTACAAAACTTTTGTAAGATTTTTTCACCAACAAGCACAATTTTAGGAAAATTTTGTCATTGTCGTTTACCTGGCGCGACACGCCGAAATGTGCAGATTACGGTAGCTATCACTTGGAAATGTTCTATTAGGGTAATTAAAGACGTTAAAGTTAGATTTTTCCATTTGAAACTAAGTTTACATTTTTAAATTACTTTAAACTTCATAAAATTTTAGGACTTTTGTACAGGTTTGTTGCTTAACTCTTTCTGTTTAACTGTCTTTCTAAAATCGGTCATTATCAATTCAAATCTTATTAATTAACCCTGTTTTTATCTTAATCCTTGATTAGAAGCAATTTATAATCATCAAATACAATATTATGCAAATTTGGTCATTATCGATTTTCTGGCGCGCCGCACCGAGCGAAATGTGCGGATTACGGTAGCTATGACTTTGAAATGTTCAATTAGGGCACTTAAAACCATAATGTTAAATTTTCCAATTTGAAAATTAGTTTTCAATTTAAAACTTTAAAAATCCTTCTAATTTCAGGACTTCCGTAAAAATGACACTAAACCAGAGCATCACTTGAATTGCGACGTCTATTACCACAAGGAAGTCCAAGAAAACTGGTCAACCAACACCCAGTCGGTGGCTGAACTGTTCGACGGATTCCTGAACCATCTGGAAACTTTTGATTTCCAACATATGGCAAGTTCAATGACAAAAGTGAAGGACCCCAAAAATTGCAGGTCATTCAAATTCGCCGGAAACAGGGATTGACGAAATGGGAGAAGAATTGGAGGGAAAGATAATGATCGAAGACCCTTTTGATGTGAATTACAACATGGCTTACAGGAGCGGTGGAAAAGGTAAGAATAAAAGTTTAACACACACACACAATTCGAAATTTAAAGGAAAAGGGCCCCGTAAAATTGATTTTTCAAAGTATCTTTATTATAGTTGCATTGAGTAGACATAGTTTCCACGATTCCGAAACATACCCCTTTTATATGATTTGAATGGCAAAAGGGGCGCGTTTACACGGCCGTTTTACGCGTTTGCCGCACGGAAACACGGCTAGAGTGGGCGAGAGAGTGTGGGAAATGGGGAGACGCAGAGTTGGCGCCAATTCAAATGGTAATTTCCCCAAATTTAAAGCGCTCCTGAATCGATTCATTTTTATCCAAAATGGGTAAAAGAGGTGTTTTTCGGATTCCTGGGAGTGAGATATAGGCTTTTATCACAAAATTAGAAAAATTATTTTCACGCGGTCCTTCCCCTTTAACAAATCTTGCAATTGATCCTTTTAGTGCTCGACTACATAAAGAAGACTGTCAGAAGAACGAGGGAGGCCTTCCTGAATTCCGATGATTTTGAAGCGGAGACAGTCTTGGAAAGCTGTCGGATGAGCACGCCTTTGGTTATCGAGGGACTTAGGAAACAGAGGCAGAGGTAAAAGAGAAA
Organism: Oscheius sp. G VE-2021; assembly: GCA_022343465.1. Classification (NCBI taxonomy): domain Eukaryota; kingdom Metazoa; phylum Nematoda; class Chromadorea; order Rhabditida; family Rhabditidae; genus Oscheius; species Oscheius sp. G VE-2021. The sequence continues at coordinate 672,579 of JAJQXH010000044.1, read as the reverse complement.
GAAATAGAGAGAGAGGGGGAGAGAGAGAGAAAGAGAGACAGAGAGAGAGAGAGGGAGAGAGAGAGAAAGAAAGAGAGAGACAGAGAAAGAGAAAGAGTTTAGGTGAGATAATTTAATTAACCTTTACTTTTTCAGCACCGGACACGTGTTCAACCCCCTCGCAGAAGCCTATTCCCCTTACCCAAAGATGCTTAATCTTTCTTACACGGAATCGCAAGGATGGGGAAGAAGAATTCAGGAAGAAATGCAGAATCTGTCACTGAGGAACACCTACTTTTAAGAAATGGAAACATTCAAATTGTGATTCGTTTTGTTTGTAGAATTTGGATTCATATAAAGAATTTTCTTTCAAATATTGTGTATTTAACTGTTTTGCAAAATATGTAAAGCCTTAGGAAAAGTTTGGTATTGCTTGCTTTCGATGAGAACTAAAAATGCCTGTTTTTCACAGTTACCTGTCAATTGGAATGGCCTAAATAAGTATTTCAGACGATTATATCTCCAAAATGTAACGAATTGACCCCAAAGTGTTTAGTTTTTAAAATTACTTTTCGAGTTATTTAAATATAGATAAAGTCAAAAAAGGTCGCTGATGTACAGGAACCGTTCGTGGCTTTTATTTGCCTAAGTTGTACATAACTGTGTCCTGGGGAACTACTGCTGCCGCGGACGCCGATCTCGTACGGGTGTGAAAATTACGGCGCTATCATGGCAGACAACCAGAGTTCTCGTCTTTTCAATCAGGTACATTAAAAATTCGAACCAGACAATAAAAAAACTCGCTAAACCGATAGATAGAACAAATGCGTAAACACAGTGCACGTATTTCGTTAAATCACATGTAGACTGGAATGACCAAAAACATTGCATTTTAGGGTTAGTTTTGTGTTTTCAAAACTGTTAAGTTTTGTTTTGAATACCTTTTTTAGCGTCTTAATTTGAAATGAAGAGAAAAAAGTCATCCTTTTAAGAAAGAAAAAGACTTTTTCTATATTTTGAATCGATTGGGACTTCTTCGAACGGGAGCCAGAACTTTGTCTATAATGTTTTATGCTTAAATAGGATTAAGTGAAGGTAAAAGTTTATTTAATTGTTTTATGAATAATGCACAAGTTAGATCGATTCACGGTAGTTCGAGGTACCTTTCAATCAGGATTAGCTTGAGATCATCGGAGTCATCTTTTGACATTTCTCTCAAAACTTCCTCCGACGTTTTGAAAAGTTTCAGTTGCGCCTCCTGAAACGTTCACAAAAGATAAAGAAGCACACTTACCAATAATGGTTCGACGTTACAATTAATAGCTGTTTGAATTATCAATGCGGAAGGAGAATCAACTTGTAAAAGACAGATTGTCCAACTAATTGTTGCCCTAGTGATGAGAAATTTTTGTGCGATCGATAGAGCCCATGCTTGATCAAATATTGTGTCTGAATTTTCAGTTTTAGAATGTTTACAAAACAAAGCACCTTTGTTTCCTGTAAAAACATCAAGCCATAAACATGGTTTTTGTAGAAAAGTAAGAAGGTCTTTGAAAGTGACTTCATCGATTACTGAAACGGCCAGATTGTAGAGTCCATCTTTGGGCAGATCTCCCAGTTTGTTTCTGATGACCTCGAAATATGGAGAAAAATGAGCCAAACTCTAAATCACAGATTTATTTTAAAGTTTTGTTTTAATTTATTTTTTTAATGAAAATTAGTTACATGCACATTGACGTAAGCAGCATTTTCTTTCTCATCAATCAGCTTTAAGTCCGATACAACGGTTTTTGAATGGTGTGCAAATATAACTTTCACAAAAGCCCTAAAACAACAGTTCGCAATTTTATGTTTGACTCCTCTTCTATCTAGGATTATGTGTGTTAAGACAGGTTATTTGAAAGACTCGAGCTGAGTCGGGACTCCGTGGCCACAGAAAAAAAGTCGATGTCTCCGATTTCGCTGATTTTTTTTATATGTTATCTGGTCTCAAAATACACTAAAACAACTTTATTTTGGATTTTTGAAATTTTTTGAAATTTTAAAATTGCAAGTTGAGTAAATGGCTATCTCAATGTCAGCTCCCAGGGTAGCTACGGCCTTTTGCCAACCGGCAAACGATTTCAAATAGTTCACTGATTAATTTGTCAAAATTTCTGTTGTTGGTCTAAAACAACATTTTGGGCAAGAAACGGATGAGAAAATATAATTTTCATTTTTATATTGCGTATTTTTGAGCAAAATTTAACATTAAAATTGAAGTTGAACAACTTTAACATGTTCAAAAATTGAATTTAGGGTGCTTAAAATGTTCGAAATTACACGAAAAATTAAATAAAAAAGAAACTAGGTGATTTTGTTCGCCCGCTAACTTTGAAAGCAGGCCAAGCAAAAAATTGATTTTTTGCTAATTTCTTTCTCGAAAAAACGAAGGGTTGAACATCCTTTTTTCTGCATACAGTGAAAAAAGAAATTAATCAGTGAACTATTTGAAATCGTTTGCCGGTTGGCAAAAGGCCGTAGCTACCCTGGGAGGTGAGATAGCCATTTACTGAAATTGCAATTTTAAAATTTCAAAAAGCCAAAATAAAGTTGTTTTAGTGTATTTTGAGATCAGATCCATCACATATAAAAAATAAGCAAAATCGGAGATAACGACTTTTTCCTGTGGCCACGGGTCCTCTACCCCATCAAAAAACATGTCTTTATAAACGAACCTTAATCCCCGCAATGATTTGATAAGAACAGAAATATATCCAGCGGCATATTTAAAAATTGACCTGTCACACTGGAAAGACCAAACAGGCCGCTGAGCGTTCAGTACCACATCTTGCTCTTCGAATTTGACCTAACTTATCTATTTACGCTTTCATTTTTTAAATATATTACTCGTTTTTTCATGTCAAATATGGCAATTCCCAGTACAATAGACCAGTTTGTGGTAAATTCCTGCTTAAAGGAAGCAATTAGTTCAAAATGAGATTCATTCCAGGAAATTTCAATCGCTCTGAAAGACAATTGGAAAGAAAATATATACACACATTTTCACTTACAAATATTTAATTGGTAAAATAGGATATACTTGTTTGCTATAAAATGTCCAGAAAGGATAAAACTGAACCCTGTATGGTACAACTACCGGCAAGGAAAACTCCTCTTGTAGGTGCCCTGAATAAACTTGTTTAGAAAGCTTTTGTTCCCTACTTGATGCTTGTGTCACTTGCTTGGGATTACTAGTTGAACTAGTTGACTTCCGTAAGCAGAATGTCTATAAAACTTTAATTCGTTTTTGAAATGTAGAAACCTGTAATATTGTCATATCGTAAGTGTATGATAACTGGAGCAGTCGGGCTAGCGGGACATTGCGAAATTTATTTATTAGAAATTTTTCACAGCGGAGAAGAATAAATTCGAATTTAAACTTTTTGGCCGCGAAAAGTAATTTCGAAACATTTTCCACTGAAAGTAGTTGTTAACATCATTTTCACATTGTATCTTCTACAGGTTATAAATTTGGAAGAAAAATAAAGGCATCTTAAAATTAGAGACATAGTATCTGGGTCCGTTTCATCCATCTGAATAGTCACATGCTCTCGTTCTTTTCGAGAACTTCGAATGTCTGCAAAAAATGCCGATTGCAGACTTAAATGCTAAACAAAAAGATAAAATAAAAGCTATGCGGTAGCACTCACGTCAAGATTCACGTAAAACTTTTTTCCACAGACGACTAACGTAGCATTTGCCGTGTGATGTTTAGCCATGAAATTGATACTGTTGTCGACAAGGGGCCTGAATCAAAATTAAACAAATTTCAAAAACTAACCATATTTTTTCATTGTCCAGGATAGCCAATTGAACGAAACATTCCAGAGAATCTCCTAAACAATTTTTAAATAGGTCGTGGGGGGGCTGGGGGGGGGTTGCAAGTTGCCCTGTTTTATTAAGAGACGATGTGAGTGAAAGTCGAGCTAAGGCTAGTGGCCAGTGACACGAAAAAAAATTAGAAATCGATTTTGCCCAAAAGTTGTCAAAAGTCATTATAGGACTTAAATATGACATTCTGAAATTTTTGGATCAATATCGATTTTTTGTCCCGGGTTACGGTAGGTGACCATGGGTTATGGTATCTTTCTTCAAACATAGCCAAATATCATTTTGAAAAGAGCGTTCGATAGCTCTTTTCACGAGCTATCGAATGCTTTTTTTTCAAATTAATATTTGGTTATGTTTGAAGAAAGTTACCGCAACCGATGGTCGCCTACCGTAACCCGGGACCAAAAACCGATATTGACCCAAAAGTTTCAGAATGCCATATTTAGGTCCTATAATGACTTTTGACAACTTTTGGGCAAAATCGAAGACTACAATTTGCTTCATGTCACAGGGCTGCGCGACTTTTACTGACATCGTCTCTTAAGCTCAAAACATATTGTTTTTGTTCAAATGTATGGGTTCAGAATGTCTCCGCCTTTTTTGCCGTGAATGACGAACTAAGCGTCATGGGTTTACGCGTTTCAAATTTGGACAATGTTCATCGCAGTGTCTGGACCCTTCTGCAGGGTCACAGAGCGGGGCCGCTGACACCCGTAGCGGATCGGCTGTACCGCGGATAGGGGTCCAACCCGTGACCGTTGGCTGTGGAAGGAGTCTCGAAAGTAAACCTCGAAAAACCCCCTTGATTGGCTATTTAACTTCAAGTTATATTGTAGAAACCTTTAAACTTGGCCGTGTCTTCATCTTTTAAAGAAAATCTGCAAATCGGCTGCTTGTCCGATAAAATTTCAGATTCTTTCTGAAAGAAGGCAAATATCACTTAGAAACAGAATTTTACTAAAAATTTGGCGCAGTTCTCCTGTGGTTCACTTTGACTGATTTGAATAAGTGTTCTGATCTTCACCGCGAAATGTTTCCTTCGTTTGGGCTGAATGAAAATTGAGGTTTTTAATTGAACTTCTTGACTCACTGGTTTGCAAATAAGAAGGATACCGGATAGGCTAAACTCATCCCAGTCTTCAGAAGACAGTTCCCTAAATTCAAGTCAGATATCTGATAGTTTGTTGATTGTTCACCATTCCAAGAGTCCTGTGAAGAAATTATCAGTAGTTTTTGTTGTCTGATTCAAAGCTATTGTGAACTGGTGCTCATAGGCATAGTCTTCTACATTCTCCATTGTCACGTCTGAATAAAAAAACTACATATAGTGAAAGATTCGGAGAAAACAGGACATATAAAAATTGAAAGCGTCGCATTTGACAAACGAAATTCTTTTATTTCGATATTTTCCAATGGGTAATTGCAGACAGAATGAAATTGCAACAAAAAAGGACTTTTTGAATTCTTCCTAAATTAAAAAGCTTGAAAAGTTATTCTAGAAAGTATATAACAGATTGCTTCATTTTGGAGATATCCATTTGAAACGCCCTATTTAGGCCAATCCAGGAATTTTGACGCCAAAAAACTGCATTTTTGCCTTATCGATCGGTATTTTGAATGTTCAACATTCCCGCCAGGAAAAGACGCAAGCAACGGAGTAAGCGCTCGACATAATAGCGCAGCGGGATTTGCACCCGTACGGCATCGACGGGGGGCGGTGGTGGTCGCATCGCGCACATTAAAGGGCGGCGAGCGCAAATCGCTGCCGTTAAGATATCCTTTAAAGGGAAAGGACCTCGTAAAATTGATTTTTCAAAGTATTTCTATAATATTTTCATTGAGTAGACATCGTTTCCACGATTCCGAAACATACCCCTTTTATATGATTTGGACTGCAAACGGGGCGCGTTTAAACGCGTTTGCCGCATGTAAACACGGTTAGAGAGGGCGAGAGAGTATAGGAAATGGGGAGACGCAGCGTAGGCGGCAATTCAAATGACAATTTCCCCAAAATCGGTTCATTTTTATTTAATAGCTAAAAGAGGGGTTTTTCGGACTCCTGGGAATGGGACTCTAGGCCTTTATCAAAAAGTCAGAAAAAAAACATCTTTTTACGCGGTCCTTCCCCTTTAACTGTTTCAATGTTTAGTACCCGCGTGAAAACAGTGGAGAGGTGTGAAATCATCATTTTTCTTCTTATCAGTGGCCTACACAATTGCAAGTTCCAAAGTATACACACCGGACTACGCGGTGAGAACACGGGGGTCTGAATAAAGAAAGAACAACACTTGAAAAAAGTAAGATAGTTTTTTTCAATCCTATCTCTCGAAAATGAAATGGTAGATTTTATCAACGAAAAAATATATCTCGAAAAATGATAAGTTTTATTTACATCGCCTGAAACAACTACGCACAATTTGACTAAAAAAATCAGACCATGGGGTAAGGACGGAACTGTGTGTGATCAGCAAACTCTGCCAAACAACGGCCTTCAAATTGATAAGACAGGTAAGCACGTTGCGAAACTTTTTCGACGCTACGTAGATCTTCTCTTCTCTCCCTTCTTTTCTATCTCTTTTTCTCTTTAGATCACATTATTTGAATTGATTTAGTTGGGAGTGTTCCAATGCCAACCGACTCTGCTTATATGTACCGGCGCACATTCCTCTTCAACAGGGAAGACACAATTATTGACGTTGGCCCTTTGCAATGGCAGTTTTCACAGAACGCGGAGAATCGACAACAATTCACATTGAAACTATTAACTGTAAGTCTTATGCTAAAGGTGCCGTCAAGGGCCTCTTTGAAGCGACTATTTTGAACTACTGTAAGTGGCGCTCCTACCCCGTACGGGTGCGAGCCTCGCAGCTGTCCCTCTTTCACTCCCTTCAAAACATTCAATTAACCAAATATCTTAGAAATCTTAAAGGAATGGGCAGAATCCTCTTTGCGGCAGCATTTTCCTTAGGCCCTAATTATTCTAGTCGGCCCGCCGCCGATTGCGTACGGGTGCCAATCTGGCAGGCGGGATTGTTGAAAATACGAAATAAACGACATAAAAGTCTATAATTCCAACGTGTAGACATAGTGCACGTAGGTCGTTAAATGCCAGGTATCCACAGATGTCTGTCGTCTGGAATTAAAGGCCATAAATGGCATTTCAGACGCTTAAGAAGGAGTATCTGTAAGAATCGAGCAGGCGCTAAAACCAGTGGCATAGAAACAAAGTCCAAAATTTAGAACCGCCTGAAAAGTTGCGTGTGACCTCCCTATGACCCATATATGTAATTCTCCAATTTTTGGGCAGAGGTCGGTTTTGGGCGACGAGTTACGGTACGCGAAAGTTGGATACGGGAGTTTTTCAAACTTATCCAAAACAAAGTCATATGTATACGAAACTATTGCAAATTCGATTGTAAAAAAGACTGTGAATTAGGACAAACTTGATTTCTAAACAGTAAACAACGTTTTTGGCAAAAACAAACCCTCAAAAAACACCACTTTTTCGCAGTTTTTTTGTGTTTTGCTGAGAACTTTTCAGTTACGGTAAACGGCTAAATATGTTTTTCTGTTTCTACATCTATGTTCGCATAATCCAAAAATTTCAGAATAACATATATAGGTCATATGGAGGTCACACACAACTTTTCAGAAAATCCTAAATTTTGGACTTTGGTTCTATGTCACTGGTCAGCTCGAGTCTTACAGATCCGAGCTCTTAATTAAAAACTGCGCAAATAAAGTGCTATATACCTTAACTTTTGTTATAAAAAAACTTTTGAAGCTTTATATTATGAGATTAAGTCAGAAAAAGGTCCTTACCTTTTAAAATAACCAAAACTTCCAGCACCAATCACACGATGAATGGGAGCTGTGGATTCGGTTTCAAATCGAAGTTGATGGACGGAAAGCCGAAGCTAACAAACATGAACAAATGAAAATTCACAGTGTGGGTGAACTTATTATTAGTATTTTGAAATTTTAAAAAAAATTGAATAAAATTATCTATGCGATTTAGGACGTGTTCAGTTTCACAAAACAAGAAAATTCGGTTCACTTTAAAGTTCCAGAGAGGGGGGAAAGATTTCTTTTTTTCTGGAAATCGAAACCTTTGGAAGGTTAGACATCTTCGTTTCCAAATAGAGATTTTAGACTCTTCACATTCCATAACTTTCAATTATTCCGTCCAAACCAGTCTAAATATGTGGTAAGGGAACATGTTTAAAGAAACAATTTTTCAAAGGCCCCTAATCAAATCTGACATCAACATTGATGATGATCATTATTTAGCAAACGCCGTTTTAGAAGTCGAAAACAAGAAGTTTTTTGTGAGCTTGGATGTAAGTTAGCGGGTTCAAAAGAATTTGGTATAGTTTTTAAGCGTCTACTCCGCATACTTTGCAAATTTCTTATCGAATAGATCAACACAGGAACAAATTGTTATAAAAATCGACGGCATCGATGCATCGACAGTTGACCTCATAATACGCTTGCTTTACTACAATCACAACTGCATCACAGGTATGTAAACAGTTAGTGCACCCTTGCGAAGAAGGAAAAAGGAAGTTTTCCGAAACATTGTCAAAAACAAAAAGAACAAAAAAACATTAAATGTTACTTAGACCTCAGAGCACATTTTTGATACTTTTGAGTCAATATCGATTTTTGATCGGGATATTGCGCGCGTGTCCTGGTTACGGTATATTTGTCAAATTTCATCTAAACGCCTAACTTATGGCACTTTTATAAAAGTCTTGTAACAAAAATGTTTTTGTAGTGTTTGTCAGCATAAGTTTTTTTTATATTTTTATAATTTTTTATAATAAAAAAGTAAAGAACCATTAACCGGAAATAATTTCATTTTCAAAACCAAAAATTATGTGTGGTATGTTGATTGTTGTGTTTGCACATTTAAAGAAACAACAAAAATAATACTCGCATAATTAATTTGGCCACTTTTGTGGTAGAAATTGAATTAAATGGTTTATTTGAATATGATGGGGTTAGATTGTTTTTTGTTTTTAAAGTAAGTGATCAAAATGTTGAAAAACTTTGAAAAACGGAAATTATTTTCAGTTTTTTGTCGGTTACTTTTTTAACTTATAGTCGCTGCCCGCCGACCATGACTACAAAAATGGTCTTATTTCAACAACCTGCACATCTAATTAGCGAAATAGCACACGAAAACGCGAGACGAGACATTTTTACCAGCCGCTTTGGAAGCTCGGTGGGCTAGGAGTATATGAAAATTCTGGGTTGTTATTCATTTTTTTTTTCAAAAAAACTTTCTTATCTTGAAGAGACCTTTAAAAAAGTACCATATGTTTTGGATTTCGATGATATTTGACTAAGATACCGTAACGCGCGCAATAACCCCAAAAATCAAAATTGACTTCTCTTTCGTTAGAATTGTCTTAGAATTGTTTTTGGGAGTGAAATAAATATTTTTCACAAAGTTTGGGCAAAATCTTATTCATGCTCACAGCTTACAATTTTCGTCTCAAACATAATTTCAGAGCAAAACATTGAGGATATTTTGCATGCAGCCAAAATGCTAAAACTGGAAACAATTTTGAAACGTTGCGAAAAACTAATTCTGCAACAATTTTCCTCTGCTGATAATTCTGGAGATTTCCAGTTAGCTGGGATGTTGGAAATAGCCATAGGATATGATCTCTTTGCATTACAGGCAACTAATTTTGTTCATATGAGTTGTTTCTGTACTTTTCAGGAGAAATGTTATAGAAAACTAGAAAGTTCGAGCAGTGACAACGATCAAGACTACGCATTTCCTGATGATGGTGAGAAATTTTTTAAACCAATATAGAAAATAGTTCAGTTGTGTCATCGGAAGAATACAGCATTCCCGATATTTCGAAAGAGAGGCAGCTCAAATTTCGTCTTAAAGTTGGAGGTGATCCGCAGCAAATTCTTGCTCAAAGGGAAACAAGAACACATGTTCTACGATGGTGAGAAAATTTCATTTTAACGGAACCGCCGTTTATAAAAAAACAGCTGACTTTCTTTCGACCTACAATTGCATTCTCTAACGCTTTCGCTGCGGGACCCAACGTTGGTTAACGATTGAAAGTTGCCGGGGGTTGTCTTCTTTTATTGGCCTGTCAAGTTTCAACACGAACTATTGAATGTCGTCGTTTAAAACGAATAATTGCAATTTGGCACGTTTTCGACGTGGGACCCCATTTGTTAAAGTTTTCAAAAATGACACAAACGCCAAATTGCGTATTAAAACTATGGGTTAAAGCAACTTGTACGCAATACTGGGTAGTGTTACATTTGTAAAACACAGGGAGACCAGGATTAGCGCGAACAATGTCTACAAGCAAAGGTAACCTTATCTTTATGCGTTTGAAAATTATGGTATAAAGCAAATTGTAAACCTAAACTTTCGTAGCGGGTTTTTTACTTTCTGGTAAAAAAAACATTTTTAATAAAATATTATTTTTGTTTCGGAACTTTTAGAACCCTGTTTGAAAATCTAATCAACAAACTAATCTTAAAGGGGCAACTGCTGCTGCCGCCGATCCCGTACGGGTGCGAAAATCGCGGCGCTACCATGACAGACAGCCAGAGTTTTTTGAGTCCTGTTATCCCAAGTTGCCTGTCGCCTGGCATGGCCAAAAAGGTGGAATTTCATATGCCAATTTCTCCAAAACAACGTATTTTAACCACTGTTATATATTCTCTTGAATAACTTTTCAAGCTTTTTTACAGGGAATTCCAATGGGAACAGGAGGAAGACATTCTATCAATTACAATTTTTCCTAAATGTGTTGAAGAAGTAAGTTTCTTTGCCTCATTTTACTTGTCTTAATCTTTTAGTTGAATAAAACTGCTAATTGGAATGTTGAAGTTGATCTATTTATAAAAATCGGCTCTGCAACACAAGATTTTGTTCTTCAAGACACATTAGGATTCTGTTTTAACCCTAGGAGCAAAAAATATCGAGCACGGCTTAATATTCAGTCCCTTCTTAGGAAGACACCTTCAGAACCTGTTTTGACCATTGACTTAGTCACTAAGTCAATCAAGGGCCTAAGGTAGTTAGTATTAACCATCTTATCCAACATCTAACAGATTTTTCTCATCACCTTCGTATTGTTTTTCTAATCGAGGACAAACATCAACCCTTAAGTTGAAAGTCAATGGAGACAGCTTGTTTGTAAATGTTCACGTAAGTTCAAATCACTACCATTGTAAAATGTGACATAGTACCTGGCACACTATTCTGATGTTTTTAAAAATCTCCTTAGCGAATTAAATGAGTTACCTATTGAAGAAAATCTTCCGGTTTACGAGATTTACGATGTAGATTCCTGGAAACTTCAAAAAGTTTTGGAGATGGTTTATCCCTCAAACCGTTTCATCACAGGTAACGAAATTTCATCCTCATGAATATTTTTTTATATTTCAGATGAAAACGTGGACATTGCGCTCGAACTGGCTGAAGAGTTTCAGCTTGCGGAAATAGCGCAAAGGTGCTGCAAAGTGTTAATGAAACACGCCGAATCGGATTTTTTGAAGAGTTACGACCTGGCAACGAATTACAGGCTGAGCCATGTTCAGGTGAATTTAAAGATTAAAGGAACCGGCCAGGACCTTTTTTGACTTTATCTCATATTAAATAAAGATCTTGAAAAAAGTATTCAAGAATATAATAGTTTTGGATTAATATGCGGCGTTTCGGAGAAATCAACAAAAGGCAACATTTTGGCCATTCGAGGCGACAGACACCTGTAGATAAACATCATTTTAACGAACTACGTGCACGGTGTTTACGCGCCCATCCAATCCATCGATTTATCGATTTTTGGTCGTAACGTTCGTAGTTTTAATGTTCCCGCCTGAAAAGACGCAGAAAACTCTGGTTGTCTGGCATGGTAGCGCCGCGCCTTTCACACCCGTACGAGATCGGCGGCCGCGGCAAAATTAATCCCGCCGGATTCAGTAATGAGCACCATATGCTAATAATAGTCGAAGAGAGGTCCAAGACGGTTCTTTTAACTTATTCACAATTCAGGCTATAACATATATTTTAAGGATGCATGTCTCAAGCGTTTCGCCAATTGGAAGGATCTACTCGATGCGTGGAAAGCTGATCCTTTCAAAGATCGATTTTCAGACAAAGGGAAACTTAGTCTTCATGCACGACTGCTAAATCTCTTCAACTCGGAATAAACTGGGTTAAATTGGTTTACAAGTATACATCTTTATCTGTATTTTCTACATTTACTTATTGTGGTTTCCAATCTTCTCGTTTAGTTTACGATTACTATATCCGTCTTACATATTGTGTTAGTAAGGTGGAGAACATATGCTGGGTAAGCGGTCTGTTATCAGCTGCCCGATCAAAAGATAGTTTTCAAGCACCACAGTTATCTGTGCTTTTTCATCGACGAAGCATTCATCTTCTTTACACTTTATTTCTATTAAGTATACCTCTCGCCAAGCCTAGTTCTTGAAAAAATGCTAATTCGTGCCAAAATTATGATGTCGAAGTTAGAAATTCTAACTTCGACATCATAATTTTGGCACAAATTCGAATTTTTCCGAGAACTAGGATTGGCAACAACTATATGTATATAATACATTGGGGTTTCATAACTTCTGTAGCTTCCGAAATGCCTTATTTTGACCATTCCAGTTGACGGATATGGTTTGTTGAAATGCCTTTTTCATTCATTTCTTGGCAAATAAGTTATGTTTTTTTGTTTCGATGGAAAAATCCAGCTTTTTAGTCAGTTTAGTAGTCAGGCTTACTTGGTCCTGAATTCCTAAAATTCCTGAATCCTGAAAATTCTAGTCAAATTTACGGAACTCGTTCCAACTTCAACCAAATTAACTTTTTCAAAAAAGGTTTTCTTAGTTGAAACCTCATATTTGCAATGAATGCACTTACAACACTTAAAAAAACTTTCTTGGCAAATTTTTCAAGATGGGTGATAGTATTCAAACGCAAATTTGACAACAATAGTAACGCGCTTTTTGAATGAGTTTATTACAAAAGATATGCATAAATTCATGAAGAGACAAAAAACACATAACTAGCGGTTTACCGTAATGGAAAAATTTTACGTGAAATCCAAAACAAGCCTAAAAGTGCTTTATTTTGAGGTTTTTCGCCAAAAAAACATAGTTTTCGGTTGAGAAATCAAATTTCCGCTAATTGACAATCTTTTTAGAATCAAATTTGCAATCGTTTTCTGTATATGACTTTGTGTTTTGGACACGTTTGAAAAACTACCGTATCCAAATTTCACCTACCGTAACCCGGTGCACAAAAACCACCTCGGCCCAAAAGTTTCAGAATCACATATATGGATCATAGGGAAGTTACACACAACTTTTCAGTCGATTCCAAATTTTGGATTTTGTTTCTATGTCACTGGTCTTACATATCCGGTCGCTCGAGTCTTACATATCCGAGCAAATTAACGGAATACCATGTAAAAAATGAAATGCCATTTTAAAGAGACGCCTGTGTTAATTCAAATGTTTTGTTGTAAACAATTTCAATGGCTATTTGTTGTCCACTTTTCGAATTCAGAATTTACTCTTCTCACTTTGACGTACAATGGGAGGAAGACTTGGACGAGAAGAAGCGGTTAGTGATTTTTGTTGTTTTTTAATAGCCCGTTTTTAGATTCAAAGTATTAACAATGAACAGCCACAGTTTGTAGATGATGCCTTTCTCGATGTTCCAAGCGGAAATGTATCTTTTCATTTTTCTATAAAAACTATTATTTGGTCAGATTTTAACTTTTTAGGCAAGATCAGAGTATTCACCATCGACACAAAAGTCTTTTACACCAATTTCGGACCGTCGTGATCCAGTAGCATTGACAGAAAAGTAAGTTTTATAAAAAATCTTAATTAAAAGATTAGAATGCAATACCAAGAAACTCTAAATATGCTGTGTGGAGAGAAATGTTTGAAAAATCCAGAAAAGGGGTGGCCTTTCAGAGGTGAAAACACTGTAGTTTGCTAAAGTTTCAAAGTTTTAGAATTTGACCCGCTTGAATTACAACAAGTTGTTAAGGAAAGTATTCTAATTGATAAGGAGTTTCCGTTTGCTGAAAGCTGCAGTGTATTTCAAGCAGAAGCTGAAGGTAAATTTTACACAAATAAGTATTGTATAGGAAATAATAGTTTTCAAATACTTTCAATCATTCAAACAAAAACAACCAAATATTTGCTTGTCTTCCACCTTAGGCTTTTGTGGGCCATTGAGGTGTTTTCAATGCTTCTTATCAGGCGATACAGTCATCGAAACATTGTGATCAGTCCAGGCAGTACAATTTCAATGCAATTGAGAGGGGGTTTTAAAGAAGAAAAAATGGCTGAGGCACAAATGGCCTGGTTTTTGGGCCACAGAATTTCCAACTACCGCTACAAACAAGAGGCAAATCGTGTCAAGACTCATAAAAACCAAGAAAAACCCAAAACTATGGCAGCATTGGGGTCCGAACCGAAGACCAACTGCTTATTAGGCAGGCGCCTTCCCGCCTGACGAGGGAACCTATTTTCATCAGTATGGCCAAATGAAACGTGCTACACTGGAAAAGGTGGCCACATACTTGTAGTTTAAGTCTACGTTTTCGAAATCTACTGGGCTGCGGCTGCCTTGGTTTTCGAGTAATCGCATATTTTCTGTCACCGCGATTCCCCCGCGTGATAGTCATGGATGGGTCACGAAGGTAAAAGTGTGGTTCGATGGTGTAGTGGTAGCGGGTCCAACTCTTGTTTTGCAGGACTCTGGTTCGAATCCTTTCGATGATTTCTTTTTTGCTTTTTATAAATGTTTGGATACAGAAACATTCGTTTTTTCTGAATTCTGTTTTGAACCCAAGTGTTGTGAAAATTGAATCATTTTTTTTTCTAAAACTTTGCTTTTCTTTATTTTTAAACTTCATTTAGCGAGCAGAACGATTTGTAAAAGCAATTCTTGGGATAAAACTTTGGGTATTCAAATGAAGAATAATGAAAAGTTCCCGTTTCATGACCAAAATTTATGTTTTCTGTTGCACAGTGCTCAAAACAGAATTTTCTGAAAACTAAACAAGAACAGATTCTGGGGTAACTTTTTCGCTCTCTCGAATGGTGTCTATTTTGCCACCAAGAAAAATTTACCTTCGTTTGCTGAAACAAGGGCCCTCGCGGGAACGGACGTGACAGAGTCGTATGTCAATGAAATTCCGATCTTAAAAAAGAAATGACTAAAATTTAACAGAGAAAGGTGGCCGTATAATTATGGCCCGCAGTGTATATAAAAAGCAAAAAAGAAATCATCGAAAGGATTCGAACCAGAGTCCTGCAAAACAAGAGTTGGACGCGCTACCACTACACCATCGAACCACACTTTTACCTTCGTGACCCATCCATGACTATCACGCGGGGGAATCGCGGTGACAGAAAATATGCGATTACTCAAAAACCAAGGCAGCTCAGCAGATTTTGAAAACGTAGAAAAACAGGTGCGAATCTCGCAGTCCGAGTACCAGACGGTGAAACTTTCTCGGCGTCTTCCCCAGTCAGGCGGGGTAAAATTTTCTCTGCGTCAAATAAGGCAATGCGTTTGCGGACGCGTAAACACAGTGCAGACAGAAACACTGAAACAAACCGAATATCTGAACGAACCTATTCCTTCGATTTTCGGTTGTACATTTGCCAATTTTCACAAATATTTTGATATTCAATTAGCTCACTTTTGACTTAGCGCAACCATTAGGGACCTCTCTGCAACGATTATTTGTCTATGTCGCGCATTACTGCAGGCGCCGGGCTACCCTTGCCGCGGAAGCCGATTACGTACGGGTGCGAATTTCAGAAAGACGAAAGGCCTTTCTCCAAAACGGCGCGATTAATTCCCAAACTATTATATATTTTCTTGAATAACTTTTCAAGCTATTTAATGTGAGACAAAGTCAAAAAAGTTCGCTGACGGTTCTTTAAATGAAGGTCAGACCTGCAAGTTGCGATAAGTTTGCTAATAAGTGCCAACATTTTAATGTCACTTTAAATTTTTGCCCAAATTAGGGTTTTTTTCTATGAAATAGGGTCGGCGAAACGTATTTTTGGAACTTTTAGGCTATTGTTGATAGAATTATGGTTGTGATCACCCTCGTGGCTCGCTTCAACGTGAAAAATCGAAAACAATTCAAAAAGTTTTATTAATAACGTAATGCTGATTAAAACTAATTGAACACCTTAAGCATCAGTTTTCAGACCTCAATTTTTAAAACATTTTAATTAGCAACATTCAGGCGAAATCTTCGCTGCTTCTTTCTGTTTATGCGACATCAGTCTTAACAGGAATAGCTTCTTCAAAATGCAGCTTCTTTCTGACGACAAGTCTGAGAAGTCTTAATTTTTCCGCTTTGAATTTAAAATAATCTTTAGCTACTTCTTATTTCGCAGTTGGGGTAGAATTGGAACGTTGCGAGGTGGCACCTACACTGACACTTTCTCCTCTATTGACCAAGTCATCGAGGAATTTGAAAAGTTTGACTTTGATTTAAAGTATTTTAAATCGTTTCAGAGATTTTTTGACCGTTTCCGGCTACTCCTGGAAAAATAGGCATTTGTCGAAACATGTTAAGGGATACATGTATCAAGTGGACGTCAACTATGTGGAGTTTGTAAGTTTTTCTATTAAATTGAAAAACAACAGATTATATTAGAGGAAACGTCAGGGACCTTTTATGACTTTGTCTCACATTAAAGAGCTGGAAAAGTTATTCAAGAAAAAAGAGCAGTTTGGAGTTTAAAGGGGAAGGACCTCGTAAAATTTATTTTTCAAAGTACCTTTATTATAATTTCATTGAGTAGACATCGTTTCCACGATTCCGAAACATACCCCTTTTATACGATATGGACTGCAAAAGGGGCGCGTTTACACAGCCGTTTTACGCGTTTGCCGCACGGAAACACGGCCAGAGTGGGCGAGAGAGTGTGGGAAATGGGGAGACGCAGAGTTGGCGGCAATTCAAATGACAATATCCCCAAATTTCAACGGCTCCTAAATCGATTCATTTTTAACTAAAATAGGTAAAAGAGGTATTTTTCGGATTCCTGGGAATGAGATCTAGGCTTTTATCACAAAATCAGAAAAATTATTTTTACGCGGTCCTTCCCCTTTAAAAGCCTCTTTTTGGAGAAATCTGCGTCTGAATCACAAATTTTAGACCTGTCCAGGCGAAAGGCATCCGCGAATAACCGGCATTTGAACGAACTACGTCTACGGTGTTTACGCGCCCGTCTAATCAATCGATTTATCGATTTTTTAGTCGTAACTTTCGAATTTTCAATGTTGTCGCCTGAAAAGACGCCGACAACTCTGGACATTTGACATGGTAGCGCCGCGCGTTTCGAACCCGTAAGAGATCGGCGGCCGCGGCAAGGCTTGTCAGGCCGCATACAATAATAAGTGTCCTTGGCAAATACAGTAGCCGTAAAGAGGTCCCTGGCGATTCGTTTAACCTCAATCTTTTGAACTTTTGTTTCATTTAGAGCACATTCATGAAAGACAATAAGGGATGTCCTATTGAGCCTGGATCCTGCACCACCTTGCCCGAACCGATCAAGAATATTCTTTTACCTATTTTCAACGCAAAACACATCAAAACTCTTCTAAAAGAATACATGGTTTACATTTTCTGAAACATTGAGCATTAATCTATTTTAAGCAAGATGGGAGAAAACTTCCTCTTGGCAACCTTTCCGCAATGCAACTCACCCGCGCCAGTCACCAATTGGCGGAAATTTCAAATCTGGCGAGTTTTGTCATATTCGAAATTTATTGGTTGAATAATTTTTAGGTGACTTCGGTCGAACAGCCTCTGAACAAAGAAAACATGAAAATATTGACAGACATGTCTAATGTATTTTATTCAATTTTTCCGCATTCTTTTGAGAATGTCACGCCTATTGCCATCCAAAATCAGGATACTGTCAATGTGAGTTGAAGTGACAATCAGGGACCTTTTTTAAACTTGAAAAGTGTTTTTTTTAAAGAAAATAAATCTTCTCTGTCGTTTCTGACCCTGTCTCTGTGTCTCTGACCCTGTCTCTGCTTTTCTGACCCTGACTTCTACCATTCAAAAATTAAACTTATTAAAATGTTGTATTAAACATTCTTTCAGAAACTGCGCAACATTTTGGATGAACTGTTCGATATTCAATTTGTTTCTAATATCTTACTAGAAACCACAAAAGCATCAGTCAAAAACCGGATTGATCCGCTAGATCTCCAATTCAGCAACCTGAAGACAAGAATGGAAGTACGTGCACATAGTGGGGTTATCAACTAACTGTGGGCATTTCAGGTTGTAGAATCCAACACTGCAGAATACGCAAGGATTGAAAAGTACATCCGGAATGGAGACGCTCCGCAACACAACTTTAACCTTAAGCTGCTAGACGTGAGTTTCGATTTTGTTTTTCTTTGTCGTAATTTCTTTAACCTATTTTTTGCAGTTGATAAAACTCAACCGTTTCGAAGAAACGGAGAAGTTTAAAGCTGACATCGGAAACCGGAAACTTTTATGGCACGGATCGCGACTGGAGCACTTTGCTGGAATTCTGTCTCAAGGTCTGAGGATCGCCCCCGTCGAAGCCCAATGGGTTAGCACCTTTTTGACCTTAACGAAAACGAAAAGCTCGGAAACCTCTTTGCGCCTAGTATTAGCCTTGACCGCCCATTACAGTAGTCGGCTGGACTACTCTGTCGCGGCGGCCGATCTCGTACGGGTGCCAATCTGGCGTCGCTCCCAGTCAGCTAGAATTTTCTCCGTCTTTTCAGGCGGGAATGTTGACAATTCGAAAATAGCAACCAAAACGTTAATTTTCCCGTTCTGAACAGTTGTCTGTTGCCTTTAAAGAGGAAGGACCTCGTAAATATCATTTTTTTTTCAAAGTTTCTTTACAATTGTTTCATCGAATAGACGCCGTTTCCACGATTCTGAAATATACCCCTTTTATGTGAGTTTGTCTGCAAAAGGAGCGCGTTTCCACGGCCGTTTAACACGTTTGCCGCACGGAAACATGGCTAGAGTGGGCGAGAGAGTGTGGGAAATGGGGAGACGCAGAGTTGGCGGCAATTCAAACTACAATTTCCCCAAATTTCAAGCGCTCCTAAATCGGTTCATTTTGATCCAAAAAAGGTAATTGAGGTATTTTCGGAATCCTGGAAATGAGATATAGGTTTGTGTCACAAAATCAGAAATTATTTTTACGCGGTCCTTCCCCTTTAATGACCAAAAACGGTAACAAAACGGTATCAACGGTATTTCCATTTACAAAAATAAAGCGATTAAAATTATCTTGTTGTATAGTATCTGAATAAAATTTTCAACATTTTTCCTTCAGGCTGGAAAGCATGCATTTGGACCTGGTTTGTACTTTGCGGACGTCATTTCTAAATCTGCTAACTACTGCCGTGTGAGTGCTACTTATTCAATTATATAAATGTGTGTATTTTAGTCCACCGATGATATCGGCTACCTGCTTCTGTACGATGTGGCACTTGGAAACATGAAAGAAATGATTTATGGGAAGATGGAAGCTCTGAGCGATCCCAGTTTCAACAGCGTGAAAGGGAAAGGAGTATATGCACCTGATGCCAAACAAGATTATCATCACCCTGATGGCTATACAATCCCACTAGGAGAAATAGAGAGGGGTATCGGCACTTATTTCGGAAAGTGCCTTCGTTTCAATGAGTGGGTTTGAAGCAAATATTTGAAGAGAAAAACATTTTTAGATACATTGTCTACGATGTGGAGCAAATCAGGGCTCGGTATCTTGTTCGCGTGAAACTTCATGCCTAACTGGGTTTCTTCTTTCTCCGCATATATGTTTGATGAAATAAAAGCCTTGATTGTAGTTTTAAGATTTAATGTGTGAAATACCTATATCCCTACACACTCACATATGTAGAACGAGACACAGGCAGATGCAGAGAGAGAGAGAGAGAGAGAGAGAGAGAGAGAGAGAGAGAGAAACCAAACTTCTTCTTTTTGTTTTGCCTTCTACTTCTTGGCTGAGTATCATCAATTATCCCTAAAGGCTTCAAGTTCTTAAATTCTATTTTCAGGACTTCAATGAGATTGTGGTCCTCAATCGCATCCTGAATGTCATGAGAGGCATGGGTGTCACAAGCACCATCATCAGAAACGCCAACGGCTAGAGTGGGCGAGAGAGTGTGGGAAATAGGGAGACGCAGAGTTGGCGGCAATTCAAACGATAATTTCTCCTAATTCCTAAGCGCTCCTAAATCGGTTCATTTTGATACAAAATGGGTAAAATAGGTATTTTTCGCAATCCTGGGAATTTTTTTCCAAAATTATATAAATTATTTTTACGCGGTCCTTCCCCTTTAAAATGCTTGTTAGTTAAGGGTGAGTTGTGTTTTCTCCCATTAGTGGGAAATGGGGTAGGACCGGCTGAGGGTGCATATCATAAGAGGACATTTCTTAAATCAACACTCGAACACAGTTTCTTTGTATCCCTCTCTCTCTCCCTCCCTCTTTCTCTCCCTCTCTCTCTCTCTCTTCAAACGCCGAAAACGACATTTCATATCTTGCAAAAAAGTTTTTTCTACCACCAAAGGTTTGCGCCCCTTTTCGCGCGGAAAATGGGCGTGGCGGCGATGCCTAATTACGTCGCGTGGTCTCGGCGCGTGGCCGTACGTGACCTAGTTCATTTTTCACTCATTTTGCTGACTCTCCTCTCCTCCAACGGTCGGTGCTTCATTTCCTCTCTTTCTCTCAGCTTTCTCTATCTCTATTTCTCTCCTCTTTTTCTAACTCTCTCTCTCTCTCTCTCTCTCTCTCTCTCTCATCCCACTCTCTCAGATGCTAGTGAAGTGCGACAATTGTGGAATCGCAACCGACGTGCCCTTCCACAC
This sequence comes from Oscheius sp. G VE-2021, assembly GCA_022343465.1. Taxonomy (NCBI): domain Eukaryota; kingdom Metazoa; phylum Nematoda; class Chromadorea; order Rhabditida; family Rhabditidae; genus Oscheius; species Oscheius sp. G VE-2021. Next base: position 651,800 of record JAJQXH010000044.1, on the reverse strand, counting down.
CTTTTCCTCCCGCTGCTCCTGCAACGGCCTCCTCCTCACTCCGGTCGCTATCGGAAAGAAGTAACTCTGCCTCATAACCATCATACAAATCGTTTTGGGTACTGTATGTTTGATGAACCTCTGCAAATCGACGAGGACCTTCTGTCTCGCATCAGCATCGTAGACCACACCTTGGAGATGATAATGAAGGATGGATTCTTCTACGTTATTGGTAAGATGCCCCTAGTAACTAGCTGAACACATGTATTAAGACATGAAAGTGGTGAAGACCATCTGCTCATAGAGGATTTTTTTTTGAAGGATGCGGGAGCTCATAAAGATCAGGTAAAAAATGGACAGAAAGAGGCGAATTTCGTTTAGAGCGGGAAAGAAGGACGTGGACACGTGGCTTCGGAAGGCGTGGAAGGACTTGAGGGAGGTGCGGGAGGAGAGGGACGAGTTGGAGGAGAAACTGGAGACGAAGGGCTGCGAGAGCGGTGAGCTCGAGCAGACGAAAGGTGTCAAGGACAACGCCCTGAGGGCAATGAAGGATCGACTGGAGATGGCCCATGCCGAGCTGGAAGAGAAGGAGGCCATCTTGGTCACTGCCGTCGGAACCCTTGAAGTCGGACGCGAGGCCGTCGAGATGGCTGTCCTCAAGGAGAGGGTGGCTTCTCTCTCGGCCGCCAACGCCGAACTGAAGCGGGAGAACGAGAGGATCAAGTGAGTTAACTTTCTCTAAAAATACAAGAACCCACGCGACACAAGACAAATGGATTTGGCCAAAATTTTGTAAAAAGCTTCTGTTTGACCCAAAAATGCAATTCTGAAGCAAAACTCATCGAAACCCCTAACATATATACTTTTTTCGAAAGCTCTCGTCATTTTGAGTAAGTTTGTAAAACATTCCAACTATCGTTTATGGTCAATTAAAAAAGTAACGGCCGGAAAACCGGCAAAATTTCAAAAAATTAGCTACCTACTGCATCGTTTTTTAGGGTAAATTTGCCATTGAAATCATCTCTAAAACCTTTAAAAAATTTTAAAGTTGTCATATATTTAATTTAATTCGCATTTTAAGGCAAGAAGTCACAAAAATTGTTTTTTGAACTGTTTGTTTTGCTGTTTTAGTGAACAAAATGATTACAAACAGCACAAACGCTAAAAATAACGCACTGTGATTCTTTAACGCGACAAAATTTAAAACTAAAATACAATTCGTGACTTTTTTTGCCATAAAAGGCGAATTAAATTGAATATATCAGTAAATGGTTAAAGTTTTTTACAAGTTTCACAGATAATTTCTATGGCAAATTTACTGTAGAAAACGATGCAGTAGGTGGCTAGTTTCGCAAATTGAAAAAAATGAGAGTTTTGCCGTTTTTTTGACCGTTACTTTTTAATTGACCAAAAACGACAGTTTGCATGTTTTATAAACTTACTCACAATGACGAGAGCTTTCGAAAAAAGTATATATGTTAGGGGTTTAGATGAGTGTTGGCAAAGATACCGTACCCCGGGTGCGCGCGCGATGACCCGAAGCAAAAAATCGATATTGACCCAAACGCTTCAGAATTGCATTTTTGGGTCAAACAAAAGCGTTTCACAAAGTTTTGGCCAAATTCATTTTCCTTGTGTCGCATGGGTATCGTCGCTACAGCTCGCTCTTTAGAGATATCTTGTTTTAAGCCTTCAGAATCTACGAAGTAGTTGCTTTCAGCAAGTTCATCGACAAACAGACCAAAGCCATGGAGAATGGGCGGAAGGTGGCGGTCGGGGGATGTGAGAAGATGGCCGAAGAGGAGGAGGTCTAGAAGGAAACACTGACTTAGACAACTCGGGAATAAAGTGGACTGACTGAGTTGTTTTGATAAAGTGAGAGAGAGAGAGAGAGAGAAAGAGAGAGAAAGAGAGGGAGAGAGAGAGAGAGACAGAGAAAGAGAGAGAGAGAGAGAGAGAGAGAGAGAGAGAGAGAGAAAGTGCACCAATCGTATATCAACTGCTATTCCATTGGCCCTGAAAACAATAAAGTTGTAAATAACTGTTTTTCTTTTATTGAAATCTAATAATAAAGTGTTATTGTAACACTAATCGCATCTAGCGGCGGCCGATGGATTGATTAGGGTGCGCTGGAGAGCCTGCCATGGTGCACACGTAGTCAACTGGCTAACGCGGCAGACTGTGAATCAACCGGCACTGTAGAGGTCGCTGGTTCGAATCCTCACCTTTTTATTTTAGTTCTTTTACTGGATTTTAATACATTCTTTAGTTTCAAAGTCGTTTTCCACTAAAACATGTAATTGTTCTTTTGAAGGAACCTTGTTTTAAAAGCCTTTGTTCAAATTAGGCATCATCTCCTGGATCCACTATAGCATCAACCGGAATGATTCAAACTTTTTCAACTATTTGTTTCTATTCCTATTCCTGAATTTCTTTGTTATTTTGACCATAGCAAAATTCGAAATGGGGTTGAAAAGAAAAAAAAGCGGTTTTGAAAACGACTTTATGTGACCGGTGGGCACATGAGAGATTCCAGGCAGAAGACGGTTGAAGAAACGATCAGCTTTTTTTTTTACATCTGCTTTAAAATTAGGGTATCAATTATAGAATTGTGGAAATTTCAGCTTTTTTATTTGTTTTATAGTTTATAGTTGTTATTCTTCGTTTATTCCAATCCCCAATCTCTCTTCTTTCTTCCAATCAGCTATTTTTTAAACCTTTCCTAGTGTATTGAGAATTTTTCATAAGGACTTTTATTCATCCAACTTTTAAAAAGAAAAATTGATTTTTCAAAGTAAAATTGATTTTTCAAAGTTTTTTTACAATTTTTTCATTGCATAGATGTCGTTTCCACAATTCTGAAACATACCCCTTTTATATAATTTGGACTGCAAAAGGAGCGCGTTTACACGGCCGTTTTACGCGTTTGCCGCACGGAAACACAGCTAGAGTGGGCGAGAGAGTGTGGGAAATGGAGAGACGCAGAGTTGGCGGCAATTCAAATGACAATATCTCCTAATTTCAAGCGCTCCTAAATCAATTAATTTTGACCCAAAAAAAGTAAAAGAGGTTTTTTTTTCGGAATCCTGGGAATAAGATCTAGACTTTTGTAAAAAAAATAAGAAAAATTATTTTCACGCGGTCCTACCCCTTTAATTATAAAAAAGCGGTTACCTGCGGAGGTTACCCAAAAACCTGCATCTGCTTTCTTATTAAGGTATTGGTTTTAGTTAAATATGGTAATCATAGTTTTTATAATATGATTTATTTGGTAGTTTGTAGTTTAAATGTTCATTCTCTCTCTCTCTCTCTCTCTCTCTCTCTCTCTCTCTTCCAAACTCTCTAACTTCTAACTTTCAGAAGAAAAAATGTCTAGCGCTAACTCCTGCACTCCCTCCTCTTCCACCAAGTGGGACAAACTGAACAACATGATTCTGGGATACTATGGTAACTTTTAAAAAAATATTAATTAAAGTGTAAATTTAGAAAAGGTCCGCCTTACGGAGAAACAGTACACCCAAATCAGCTACTTCACCAAAAACATGCAGTGGAATCTGAGGATGAACGGCCTGCGTTTTGCTAGACTTGATGTAAGTTAAATTGAAAACATACTCATACGCTCACACAAACTCACGCTCACACACACACACCCACACACACACACACACACACACACAAATTCTCTGCTACACGCATTCATCACACGTTCACACACTCACGGTCACCACGTTCATCCCACCTTTAGACACTCCCTCACACACTCATGCTTACACACTTACACGCTCATCACCTTTAAAGGGGAACGAGCGCGTTTTTTTTTTCTGATTTTGCGATAAAAACCTATATCTCATTCCATGGATTTCGAAAATACCTCTATTACCCATTTTGGATCACAATGAATCGATTTAGGAGCGCTTGAAATTTTGGGGAAATTACCATTTGAATTGCCGCCAACTCTGCATTTCCCCATTTCCCACACTCTCTCGCCCACTCTAGCCGTGTTTCCGTGCGGCAAACGCATAAAACGGCCGTGTAAACGCGCCCCTTTTGCAGTCCAAATCATATTCATCAAATCATGTTTCAGAATTAGTGAAACGACATCTATTCAATAAAACAATTATTAAGAGACTTTGAAAACTCAATTTTCGAGGCCCTTCCCCTTAAAAAACCGAAAAATTGGACAAAGGCTATATTAGAATTTAGAGCCTCCGACCCCAGAGCCTCCGAAGCCAAAATCCTGCGATGTTGGATGGGTCATTTCGTATCATCCGAGAGACGGGATATTCTGTTTCAAAGTTGATTTATATATGTGAAAGCCGTTAATGATTTTTAGTAATTCGAAGGAACGAAAACATTCGCGTTGGCCACTGAGGCCTGTGCCACTCAAGGAGCCGAACTGACTGCTGATTCCTATCAAAAAAGCTTCCTTTTTCGTATTGTTGTTAATATTTTAAGTAATTAATTGCGATTTTAGAGATTGTATCTAATATTCCTCAGTCTCAAGGTGAGGAACGTCAAGTTTGGGTTAACGCAAAGGATGCTACTTCATGTGAGTATGTAAGCCAATTAAAGCACATTTATAATTTTGTTTAGATGATTCGTAATATGATATCATCTTTGATGAAACCATGTACCGAGACCGCCGATGGGTTCATTTGCAGGAAGACTTTGGTCCCCAACCCTTGATTTCCATTGAAGAAATCTCGTGACAATAAAATATAATGAAACGCAGTTTAAAATGAAAAGAGAATGATGGGGAGAAAGAGAGAGAGAGAGAGAGAGAGAGAGATAGAGACAGACAGACAGACAGACAGACAGACAGAAAGAGAGAGGGAGAGAGACAGAGAGAGATAGAGACAGAAAAAGAGGCAGAGACAGACATAGAGACCGACATAGAGGCAGAATGAGAGAGAGAGATAGAGACAGATAGAGACAGAGCGAAGCAAATTGTAGAAATGACCTCAATGCCGCCGCAATCTACATTCAGTCGCGCCCGGTTGGAGAAGTTAGCACCGTGGCCGAATGGCTTAGGCGCCTGCCAAGCTGGAGGTCGAGGGTTCGATCCCTCATGCAACTTTTTTTCTTTTTGTTGTCTAAGTTTTTTCAATTAAAAAAAAGTCACTCCTTCGGAGAGTCTTGTGGACACAATCAGCCATGTAAAAGTAACATTGCAGTCTGGTGGTTAGCACTGCAAATTAACAATCGAAGATCGAAGGTTCGATTCCCTTCGAAAACTTTCTTGAGCCTCTAAAATTATCAAAAAATTGAAAATGCCGCCAAAGTTTAAATTTGAAAGCGGCGCGGTAACGGTCGATTTCTTTGAATTGTTGTAACTTCCATCAAACTTAATGGATTTCCAATTTCAAAAAAGGAAAATAAAGCTGAAAACAAGATATAAAATTAAAATACAGCGTTTGAGTCCCCGCTGAGAGTCTGAAAAATTGTGTGAGCATCGAAATTAGGAAAAGTGTAGTGCGGCGGCGGCCGAGACAGAGAAAGAGAGAGAGAGAGATAGATAGATAGGTAGAGAAAGAGAGAGAGAGAGAGAGAGAGAGAGAGAGAAATAGAAAGAGAGAGATAGATAGATAGAGAAAGAGAAAGAGAGAGAGGGAGAGGGAGAGAGAGAGAGAGACAGAGACAGAGAGAGAACCACAAACAAAATCAACGCTAGAACCCTTTATTCCAGATCCTTAGAAAAATGTCATAATTGTAATTGTTAGAGACAGAAGATTGGCGATTGAACTGGCGTCGTCGGTCTCCTCCGTCTCCTCCTTCCCATCTTCATCCTTTCCAATCGCCTTCATATTCTTCGTCTTCTCCACAGATTCTTTGTATTTCGATCTTTGCTCCACATAATAGGCCTCTTGAGTTGCAGTCGCTTTGTTGTACTCTTCCCTCAGCATTTGGCTGCACTCTTCTCCCCAACAGCAGCAGATTTTTCCATCGAATATCACTCCATTGTTTGTCAAAAGTCCACTGTCACAGGTTTTGGTGGGGCACGCAGCCTCTTCTGAGAGATAGAATCCGATCTGGGTAGTGCAATAGGGGTCATGACAGGTTACACGCTTCAGCGCAAGATACGCGTTTTGACCGTTTTCAATACCGATTTTGACTGAAAATGAAAATAGTTAAGGCCTTAATGTCGCAAACTTGTCATGCACTGAGGTGGGGCGGGAGCGCTCGGGGGCTATTTGAAATAATTTGTTGAAGAAAGCAGGGAGAGAAGAGCAGCAGGAGAAGGAGAGACTTCAAGAGCATGGCGGTGAACCGCTTGCGACTGGCGGTGGAGAGAGAATGAGGGGGGAGGGAGACGGGGTATTTATAGGTGAGGTCACGTCAACTATTCTCTCGACATCGCCAGAGCCTTGGCATTTTGCCACACGAAATTAAACATCATTCACGGAGACGTCAAACCATCCAAGTGAGAATGACGTTAAAGGGGAAGGACCTCGTAAAATTGATGTTTCAATGTCTCTTTACAATTTTTTAATTGAATACAGTTTGTTTCTACGATTCTGAAACATACCCCCATTTATATGATTTGTACTGCAAAAGGGGCGCGTTTACACGGCCGTTGTACGCATTTGCCGCACGGAAACACGGCTAGAGTGGGCGAGAGAGTGTGGGAAATGAGGAGACGCAGAGTTGGCGGCAATTCAAATTGCAATTTCCCGAAAATTTCAAGCGTTCCTAAATCGGTTCATTTTGATCCAAAATGGATAAAAAAGGTATTTCTCGGAATCCTGGTAATCATATCTAGGCTTTTAACACAAAATGAGAAAAATTATTTTCACGCGACCTTCCCCTTTAAATGATCACATAGAATTTTTTAGTGTTTTACTCACTTCCGATAAAAGGACAGCAAAGTTAGGAGATTTTGGATGTGTCTTCAGGAATGAAAATGTTTATAAGACGACCCAAACAACCCAAAGGTATCTTTAAGTTTAATGTCAAAAGGAATATTGTTTTATAGACAAGGAATACAGTTCACGGCCCCAGAGTTGATCAACGAAAACATCCACAACTTGAAATATGGTTTTAAAGTGGGTGTGTGGAGCTATGCCATGTCTGTCTATGCAATTGCATTTAAGAGGTACGTTTAAATATACAAACCATGTGCACCTACACACTCACACACATTCACATTAACTTACTCACCCACACACGTGCTTCCAAGATTGGTTGTGTTTCGATTATCTGGAAGATGGTAAAAAGACAGGGTTATATCTTTTTTTAGGGACTCCTTCGACGAGTGTGATTTGAGAAGCTCCTGCAGCCACCGAAATAAACTAATGTCTAACGAAAGACCACCAACAACTGATTGGCCCATGAGAGAAGAGGGACTAAAGGAGGTCATCTTGGATGTCATCAGGAGTGGATGGAAAACATTGCCGGAAGAGAGGAGAGGAATGACGGAAACAGTTGAACTTTTGACCAAAATAATGCCCAGATTCGAACTTTCGACTGAAACTGCCAACTTTTTGAAATGAAATGATCGAATAATGGAAGTAAAAAATGAACCGTTGTGTATAGAGAGAAATAGAGAAAGAGAGAGAGAGAGAGAGAGAGAGAGAGAGAGAGAGAGACAGAGAGAGAGAGAGAGAAAGAAGAGAGAGAGAGAGAGAAACAGAGAGAGACAGAGAAAGAGAGAGAGAGAGAGAGAGAGAGAGAGAGAGACAGAGAGAGAGAGAAAGAAGAGAGAGAGAGAGACAGAGAGAGACAGAGAAAGAGAAAGAGAGAGAGAGAGAGAGAGAGAGAGAGAGAGACAGACTGAGAGAGAGAGAAAGAAGAGAGAGAGAGAGACAGAGAGAGACAGAGAAAGAGAAAGAGAAAGAGAGAGAGAGAGAGAGAGAGAGAGAGAGAGAGAGAGAGGGAGAGAGGGAGGAGCAGTTTGTAAATTTCTGTCGGTACTATTTGCTACCGATTTCATTGTGGACCCCATTAAAATGTGTTTTATTAACTTTTAGTATTATAAATGTAATAATAAATACAATCAACCATTATTTGCATATCAAAATTAAAAACATGGTCTGCATTTTTTTCTTTGGTTAACGTTTTAAACTGAAGCCTCTAATACAAACATTTCAACGCACGATAAAATGTAATAGTTTACATAAGCTGAAATAAAAATGTGTTTTGAATATGTGTAAATTTCAAACAAAATATGGTTTCTCACGGATCGGATTGCAAAATGCTCAGGTTAAATTTTTATACTTAGAGTAGTTTTGTTCAAAATATTATTTCTATTATTTTGAGCATGAAAAAGCTACAAATAAATGTTTTTGGGGTTTCAGCTGACAGTGAGTCACTAAGTGTGAACACAGACACTCTCCCACCTTTATCAATTCTCGTTGCCGATAAAACACCTAACTGTATTGGTATAAATATGCTGAAAAGACGATCGTGTATCGTATAGAAACATCGTCTTTGGGATAATTTTAAAAACTCTTATTTGTTTTGTCTTAAATGATGATTTCAGTGTAAAAGTCCATTATACTCTTTGATGAAACCTTCTTCTTAATTTAATCTTGTCTAAATTATGTGATTTGAAATCTACTAAAAAAAGCGATTAAAAAATGACGAGTTCAGCACATTCCGGTGTGCCTATAATTGTTGTTCAACACAAGAAGGTTTTGTCATTACCCTGCCAAAAATTTTGCCAAAAACAAAATCAATCGTCTATCTTTTTTTTAAAATTTGCCAACAGCTTCTTTTCATTACTTTCTTTGTAATAATGACCGCTCTGTTTTTTCTCATCATTTCCTATTTCAAACCTTTAAATATCGTGTTTGAAACATCTCCAAATCAACCATATTTAAATAATAACTAGTGAATAATTTCGTGAAGATTGAGAATAAATTACTGAAAAAAAATCTACTGGAAAGATTGGCTGAAACGAGTGCCCGCCCAAGCCTTGGATTTTAGAACAACTAGATGGCCCGAGGTTTTCTGAAAATTGATTTTTTATATGTAACTTATATAAAAATTTTAAAATTTATGCAATTTATGGAAAATTAAAAACTTGAAAAAGATACTGTGCTCGAGAGATTCGAGCAACCATCTACTAATTGTTGTAATGATACCGGGCATGGTCAAGTGGATAAGAGGTCGGACTGGTAATCCTAACTACCCTAGTTCGAATCCCGCTTGGCGAAAGTTTATCGCGTGTTTTAGTAAAACTTTAATCTTTTGTTAAATAATCAGAGCAGAGACACTTTTCTGCTAACATGTGTACATAATGATTTCTTGTTTATATCTTTTGAAAATGTTTGTCTCGGGCCTTTGTCGGCGGATTTTGGGAGACCCGGATTCACCCTGAAAACGGTGAAGTGGCGCGGCAAAACTGCACCAAAATTTAGCGGCGAAGATTTCTACGGCTCAGGCCAGTCCGGACCGGCTCCTCGTTTTTCTCGTTGTTCCGCGGATTTAGGGAGAGCGGAAGTATCCTTGAAACAGTGGAATGGTGTGACAAAAAGGCATGAAATATTGGCGGCGATAATCTTAACGGGCCGCGGTCAAATTTTTCTCCTCCCACTCTCCATTTTGTCCCGTTTTCCCCTCCCAAAAGAAGCCCAAAACACAGAGTTCTCTTGTTTGTTTTACTTATCGCCCTGTAGTCTGTGTCCACCATTTCCTAAATTGTTTCTCACTTGTTGTTTTTTTCAAACAATACGTTTTGTTAATCAGTCTTTCGAAAGAAGAGATCGATGGATGTCGCTGATGGTCCATCAACATCGGCCGACACCAATCCCGATGTGGGTTTATGTCAATCATGATGGTAAGGCAACTAGTCAAAAGTGATTCAGATTCTGGGAAAAAAATTGAAAATTTCATTGGAATTTTATAACTTATCTCAAAACTTTGATAAGTCGCCAGCTTGTTGCAACTATAGCTTAAAATATAAAATATAACTATTTAAATCTATTTTTTTAAAAATTTAGTCAGGTTTCGGAACACCGAGTGAAGGAGCCCTTGGTGAACGCGTGAATGAGGTACAGGCTCTAAAAAAGACAAAAAATAAATCATTGGTTGATCGTCGGAAAATGGAAAAGCACGTGAAAGACAACGGGCAAGATGTGAGTTGACTCTCTCTCTCTCTCTCTCTCTCTCTCTCTCTCACACACACACCTTCTTATTATCACAAACATGTATTTTTTACAGGAAATTGAGCATTTTTCTGCAATAAACAGTGCCGTCAAATCAATCATAAGGAACTGCGAACACAACGTTGGATTTTTTTCTCAAACAACAAAATAAAATTTTGATTTTAGCTACTAGCTGCGGCCAGTTTGGAAATGAAGAGTATGGAACGATTAAATGGAGATCGATCAGAACCAGACGACCGAGGTACCTTTTTGAAATACTTTTTTCACATTTTGGATCAAAATGAACCGAGAGCTTGAAATTTGGGGAAATTGCCGTTTGAATTGCCGCCAACTCTGCGTCTCCACATTTCCCACACTCTCTCGCCCACTCTAGCCGTGTTTCCGTGCGGCAAACGCGTAAAACGGCCGTGTAAACGCGCCCCTTTTGCAGTCCAAATCAAACAAAAGGGTATGTTTCAGAATCGTGGAAACGACATATATTCAATGTAATAATTGTAAATATACTTTGAAAAATAAATTTTACGAGGTCCTTCCCCTTTAAAATACTTTCCAGATGCGCAAGTAGACGTGCAAACGGCTGACTTCGAAACTCTCCTCAATATTTTGACAGAATCTCCTTTCAAACGAAATATCTGCCCTAAGACATCATTAAGTGAGTTTTTTAATAATTGATTTTTATAGTAATTTAGACAAAATCAAACCTTCTGGTCGTAAAAGAATGGAGACAAAAGATCAAGCCAAGTTTCTAACAAAAACAAACAAAGAAAAAAAGATTTTGGAGAGAAACAGGGAAAATCAGAAAAATGCTGATGTTCGAAAAAAGGAGTCAATCGTTGCCATTGTGAATGTGAGTTTACGGCTCGAAACTTGCTTACTTTCACATAAATAACTTAAAAGTTTTGATTGGGTGAAAAGTATATGTAAAGTGAGACAAATATACTTTTAAATTGATTGTTTTTCACCTGATTTTTTTTGAATTTGACTATTGCGAAATTAAAATTCCATAACTTCTGACGCAAAAATCAGTGATATTAGAGCTTGGAAAAAACCGCGCGTGCTATAAAAATTTAGATTTTGCTGAAAATTTGATTTGTACCCAAAGAACCCAGATATTTGCATGCTTTTGTTGATTTAAGGTGCTTAAAAATCTTGAAGGCCTTAACTCTATTACTCGGTTAAATTCTCAATTAGTTTTTGAAATGCCAACCAATTGACTAATTGATTCGCCAAAAATATTATTTGGCGAATTTATCAAAACTTTATCATAAACCTTTACTTTTATTGATTTCAAAATACGCAAAAACCTCACATAAAAACGCCAAATAATAATTTTTGGATATAAAACTAGCTATCAGTTACTAAGTTTAAATCCAAAATAATGTTCTTTGGCGGTTTAATGTAGTTTTTTGCGTATAAAGTTTGTTAAACCGCCAAAAACAAATTTTTACATAAAATTATCTATCGGTTGCAATTTTCAGAACTAATTTTGGTTTAGGTTTAACCAATTTATAGAGTTAAGGCTTTAACGGATCCTAAACTACCAATAACGAAAACTTATGGTTCTCAGGGTCTAAAATATCCATTCTGAGGAGGTTCAGTCAAATATTAATTATCGGTCCCTACAGAGTTTGGATCTTACCACTGAGTTCAAATTTTCCAGCAAATTGACCTACTCGAGAAGGAGTTCAAGACGTTTTACACTCGAGTTCCAAGACTTCTAGGAGAGGTATGCCTTCTTATAAAAAAAAGATTCGAAAACCGTTTTCCATTAGATTCGAACTTTCGTCGGCATTTTCCAAAGAAGGAGGCAAGTGCTCTTGGAAGAGGAACACATTAAGGCCGCTGCAATCGAGGCTACTCTGGAACTTATGGAACGCTCTTTCGGCAGAATTCTTGAACGTTGGTGAAATACTGAAAAAATTCGAAAACGTCTTTTAGATGTGGAAAAATCAGAGTTCTCGGATGGAAGCTGAGTGTAAGACAACGGAAGAATGGATCAAAACCGCCTTAATTGTAAATAATGATTTGAATTGCCTTTTTCCATTTAACCTCACTTTCAAGGACATTCCTGTTTCTTGAATTACATAATTTTATTGCACATTCCAACGATTCTTTATGGATTTACTAGTAATGCTCAATGGGCAACGATTGTATTTTTCTCAAAAGTCACCCTTGTATTCCCTCCCTTTTACTTATTTGAAAATTCTGAAATCTTTATTTTTTGACTACATGTCTGTCTATGTGTAACCCTCTAGTTTGTATGATAAGTAAATTTCGTTGCTCAGCATTTTTCACATCTTTGGGTTGACGCCGATTAAAGGTATCGATTTAGCGGTTTGATAAAAAATGAATACGCAGCAATTCCACAGGTACGATTCGCCACGGGGGAAGTGAGAAGGAGTTATCAAACTGGGAGGGGAGCAATTCTTAAAGGGGCCGGCCACTTTTTTCCAAATAAGACCATTGTGCTAAGTAATTACATTAAATACGGACAATTTTATACAACGCCGCTATTTTTTCACAAAAATTTTTTTTTGCGTAGAATCGGCCAAGACTGTGAGACTGGTGGTCTTTCCAAAAAGGGTGTAATTTGATCAATCGTTCTTAAGTGACATTCGGCTTAAAGGGAAAGGACAGCGTAAAAATAATTTTCCTGGTTGAGTGATAAAAGCATTGATCTCATTCCCAGGATTTTGAAAAAACCATTTTTATCCATTTTGGATCAAAATAAACCGATTTTGTAGCGGATGGAATTTGGGGAAATAACCGTTTGAATTGCCGCCAACTCTGCGTCTCCCCATTTCCCACACTCTCCCGCCCACTCTAGCCGTGTTTACGTGCGGAAAACGCAAAAACGGCCGTGTAAACGCGCCCCTTTTGCAGACCAAATAGCATAAAAGGGGTATGTTTTAGAATCGCGGATCTATTCAATGAAATAATTGTAAAGGTACTTTGAAAAATCGCTTTTACGAGGTCCTTCCCCTTTAATAAAAGTTAGTTAATTCTATTTTAAGAAACGTTGTTAATGACACTTTACCCGAAAAAAAAGGTCTGAAAAAGAAAAATCAAATAATTTTAAAGTTTTTTTCGGTTTTTGCCTCTAAGACCGCAAAAGTATGGAAAACCACATAACCTAATTTGTTTGTGGTACTTTTCTGAGTTTCTTTCTAAAGCGGTACTGTTAGATACTGTTATACCACTTTTTGACCACCTTTTCCCAGAGTTGTCAACCAAGCAAAACGCTGGCAATTAATTCACAAATCGTCAGGCAAAAATGCACAAATCGTAAGGAAAAATGCTTTTTAGGGTACAAACTAGACTTTATGAATTTTTTAATGGTTTTTTGTCGACGCTGCACAACTAACTGCAAACAACAAACAAAACTGATAACAGAAATGCTGTCAAAGCGGAAAAACAGGTGATTCAACCAAACCAAAAAGATTAGGGGTCAATAGCAGGGACGTAAAGATGCAATTTCGAATACCAAAAATATTAACAAGAATAACAAGAGCAAGAAAAAAAATTGGGCTCATTTCAGCAACAGCAAATTTTTTTTAATAGTCACAAGCTATTTTCTCCAAACCTTTATTTTTTGTTAAAAAAAATATTTGTTTTGGACAAAATCCACCACACAAATAGTAAAGTTTTTAATTTACTTCGAATAAGTTAAGTAGAAAAATTTGACCCAAAATAGTTCTAATTTTTTATCTGTTCATTGAGCTGAAATTCCCCAGCGAGAAATACTTTCCCCCGAGAGACAGTGTTTGTTTGTTCGGCAATGCGTTATCAGCATGGGCCATACCTACCTGTACACGTTCGTCATATCAAGGTGTTGGAGTCAACTTTTTTTCGTTGGATAATTATTGTTTTCAGAGAGCTTAAAGGAAAATAATTAATAAGACTGGGCCCTTGAAACAAAAAAAAATCCATTAATTTAAGATTGCCTTTGTATTTTAATTATATAGGAACAGAAACGTCGTTCCAAAAATTAAAGCAATATCGATTTATAACAAAACTTTACATTCTGGTACGCTTTCGCTGCGGGACCAAACGTATTCTGACGCGCAATCGATGCACCCCTTTTTTATTGAATTAATACATTTGGTGACAAAACTTTGTCTATAATGTATTCTAGAACAGATCTTTGCAATCTGGCGCGCTGTCGCTGCGGGACCCAACAATCAGAGCCTGCGATGTTGACCTGCATTTTCGTGGTTTAAATATTTACAGGAATAATGTCTAGATTTTTACCTTTCTTTAAAAGTTGAAAATTCTTTATTTTCATGGGATTTGTTAAATATATAATTTCGTTCACACTTTTCTTTAAGAGTTGAATATCCAATGTCATATAAAACTGGCTTCATATGGCGGAAGTCCAATGTCTGCAAGGTATTATTATAAACTATTTTGTATCTTCAAATTTTCAGCTGGAAGAACTGTTTTCTTCTTTAGAAAATATAACTGTGAGAATCTTGCGTCTGATATTGGGGATAATCATGTTTTAGAAGCGGATGAATGTGAATCTCATTGAAATGAAGAAACAGTCAGAACTATCACTCATGTTTCTGGTTATCATCTTTGCATATTTTAGTTTATTACGCTTTCAGAAAACGCTGGGTGAAACAATGGATTCTGTGATGAAATCTGCAAAAGAATTGGTTAGTTTGTCCCCAGTACCTTACAAAGTAATTCAGAATGAAGACGCATGTGAACTGGAAACCAGAAATACTGAGAGAATCATTGGGTTGATTACACAAGAGACGCCAACAACTCTCTAATTTTCAGACAAACACTTCATTGGGAAAGACCGAAACGCGAGAAACAGATCATCAATCGAGGTAAGAAAGTTTTTAAGTCATTTAGAAGGGTTTCCAGGTACTTTAGAAAGTGAAAAAAACAAGAGTATATCTAGAAAAAAATAACCTTAAAAACTTTAAAATTCTAACCTTAAAAATTTTATTCTAATCGCAAAATTACAAGGATTGCATATATTTTAATTAGAGTAGCTCATTACAGAAAACAGTAAAAAGAAATAGTCTGTAGCGTAAGAGTTTTTTGTTTGTTTGCAAAATTGGCTTAGCTTCGAAATAGGTTGCTCCCGGAAAAATAGTTTTCACTATGCATGTTGACAAAATTGTCTCTGGTAAAACTAGTAATAATTGAAGCAAAAAAGTTTGGTCGAACGGGGATCGAGCTGGGTATGTTCATAAAGAAAATTTCTGAGAAAATAGAGTATTTTCGATTCCTTTAAGACATTCAAACTTTTTGGTCTACGATTTTGCCGAAAACGTGAAAAAAATTAACCATACGCCCAAATAGTAGATGTATGCGCCAAATGGGTCATTTACGTTAAAACCCTAAATATCTAACATGGGAACCTATTTTCATCAGTATGGCCAAATGAAACGTGCAATATCGGAAAAGGTGGCCATATACTTGTATGTTTGTGTATCCTCAAATATATAAAAAGCAAAAAGGAAATCATCGAAAGGATTCGAACCAGCGTCCTGCAAAACAAGGGTTGGACACGCTACCACTACACCACCGAGGCACACTTTTACCTTTGTGGCGCATCCATGACTATTAAGCGGGGGAATATCGGTGACAGAAAATATGCGATTACTCGAAAACCAATGCAGCTCAGCAGATTTTGAAAACGCAGACTTAAACTACAAGTATGTGGCCACCTTTTCCGGTATAGCACGTGCCATTTGGCCACACTGATGAAAATAGGTTCCCTCGTAAGCATTAGCAATTTTGTCGGTTCAATATCCTCTAAACCCCTAATAATGATACTTTTTCTAAATCCGAACATAAAAATAAACACTTTTGTAACGTAAATTCTCCCGGGCCCCCCATTCGATTAGGCATGTTTTGTTACCTTAAAGGGACCATACGCCTCCTTTTCAAATGCACGGCGAATCCTATGCTTATCAGCCCATTTGTGAAAAACCGCTGCTTGGGAGCGGTGTTGAAAAAAATAATCCTAATCGAAATGGGTGAATTTGCACAACGACAGTTCTCATTTGAATTTTTTCAGCATTGAATGAAGCTTCATCGTAACGTTTTTAACGTATATTCGATGCAAATAGTCTATCTTTGTTCAATTTTTTTAAAATCTGGGAATTTGGATGACAAACTTTTCAAAACGTTTTCAGAAACCATAAAGCAGTTGGAAGCTCGAGTGAAAGCGGTGCTCGAACTATTATTCGTGAGAACGAAAACAAGAAAACAAGGTGATTTTGAATTTTGTATTTTTTTAAAAATTTCCAGACAAAGTAACTCGACGGATTTTGACGAAACAACACAGAAAGTCTCATTGTATGACAAAAAGAACAACAAAAAATAAAAAGGTAAGTTACTAAATAAAATTATACCAATAGAGGAAAACAGTCGGTTTTGAACAAATAGTAAATTTATTCAGAAAACCCACCAAAAAAACATCTTTTCTGAAAAATTTCAACAGATCCATAAATTAGCTGAAGAATCTTTTTTCACCTCTTTTCACAAAGACCAAACTGAAACTGAACAAACCTTGATTGCGGTAGTTTACTTACAAACTTCTGGAAAAAACATTATTTAGACCAACAAACTCTGTGAAATTCTGGAGAGCAGCCATCGAATGAAGCATATGTCGGAAGAAGAAATTCTTGAGTTGAAGGAAATCAAAGAGCTCAAAAGAATTCTTGAAGATTGTCGGAAGAGAATTGTGAAACGTGAGATAATCAACCTAAAAATACCTACATATTATTTTATGGTTGGCCTTTTTTGGAGTTTTTAAACGATTTTAAATGTTACTTTAGACGCACAGTTTTGTATGCAAAATTGTAAAAATTGTATTTTTTTAAAATAGGATTTAGGCGTAAAAATTATGAAAAAATTGGACAATTTGCAAATTGTGGAGAACTTCAAAGTCCCAACTGAAGAAGAACTTGATTCTCTTGTGAGTTGTTAAAAAATTCGATTTAAGATTTTTTAAAACTATTTTTTAGGTAAAGTTGTGTGGTAGCACCCACATTGAAATGAAAGAAACTTCCTGTTCTACTATTTTTGCAGGTAAATTTTCTTTCAGACGTCCCTTTTTCATATTTTTCTCTTCAATAAAAACAAACAATTGTATAACTCAAAAAAACGATAACAAAACAAAAAAACTGGCCTCTTTCCAGTGAACTTTTAACCAATTTTTCGAAACGATAAATGAAAAAAGTAGCGACCGTTTTAACGACAATAATGCGTAAAATGCGAATATACTAGTTGTTGCGGATGATTGATAAATATGCATTCATAAAGTTAAAAAAAACTTTTTTTGCGTTATTTCCGTTATTTAAACAAGGAAAAGAATGGTTTCTGATAATTAAAAAAAAAGGTTAATTCAGATATTTGAGAATAGCTATCAAAATTTGGAAATAGCTTCCCAATGCCACCCTCCAAACATTTTTTGGATAAGGATGGACCTTGTTATCAAATTTTCTTCCTAAGGACCGTAAAGACCTTAAGAAAATCCGGCCCTTACAGAATGCGCGTCTTAATGGACTTACAATTTATATGCGTATTTTTCCTTTTACAAAGTTCAATAAAAAAGAAGGTGAAAACACTAGATTTTCAGATGTTTTTACTCAAACGGAAGAAGAGAAACCGAAGCCCATTGTTGAGAAAAAGACTAATCCAGACCTGGATTGTTACCTATTCTTACCATATAATGTAAAAATTGCTCAGAAGATTAGTTTAGATGAACGGAAATCTACCTTCATTGCAGATGCTGATTTTTTCGGGTGAGCGACTTCCTGTTTTTAAAATATAATGCCTTTAGACCTTGCCTTGTGGAGATGTCTCGAGAAGACAAAGCCAGTATTTTAGAAACGATTAAAAATCTTCAGGTTAGAATAGCAGCATCTTAATTACAGATGTACCTAGTTTTTTTCTTAGAACAACAATTTTTATTTTGTTTTTAATTGTTGCAACCTTATATGCGGAAAAATTAAATTTTCAAACGCTGCAAAAAATATTTAGGTTGAATTCGGTTCAAAACTGAAAAAAATATTAATTTTTTGATAAAACACTTACATTTTTAAATATTTAATTTTATGACATATATACGAAATACGAAACGCCTTGAAAATCGTCCAAAATTCACCAAATAAAATCAAACAGATTTTTAATTGAAAGATTTTGGGGGAAATTAGATAAGCATATGGTTTAGATACTTCGGCATCCGAACATAATTTCATTCTACGGCATGTTTTGTGACAACCGAACTGACCCACCAATTGGATTAGTTTCGGAACTAATGGTTGGAGGAACTCTTCTGCTTGGTTTGTTTTTCTAATTATTATTAGTAGTAGTATATCTTTTAAAAATGATTGTTTTTAGCTATAGATACTATTTTATATGTTCAAGACGAGTGGGAAGCAAAAGCCCTTAATTGGTCTGTTCAAATTGCAAATGCGCTAGCTTTTTGTCATTCTCATACAAGAAATATTGTTCATAATGACATTACTCCTGCAAAGTGAGTCGTTTGAAATATTGTAATCTTAAATGCAAAGTATTTTCCTCAACAAGGAGATGACCGTGGCGAAAATCGGGAATTTCAAGTACTCTCGCAGAAAAAATACGCCTGTTACATCTGAGTTTGTGAAGAATCAATATAAAAAAACTACCACTGATTTTAGAAGAGGGACTTTGTGGTTCACAGCACCAGAACTGGCTTCTGTAACCAACGGAGAAGTAAAATGCGACACTTCGGCTGATGTATTCAGTTTCGCAATGCTGCTTTATACTATTTTTCACAGAAGGTAATTTTAAAAGTGTATTCCTCAAATCATTTAAGACTTCCATTCGGAGATACCCGCATTGAAAAACTAAATGCGGAAAATACACAAATCCATGTGGAAACATTGCGCAAAGACCGTCGGCCACAGCTGAGTGACGAACTTTCAAATGACATCAAATATATGATCAAAAAGTTTGACTATTCTTCAGCGAACTTTTACAAGAATTTTATTTTTAGGTCTTGGCTGTATTTACCTCACGAGCGACTGAATATGCAAGAAGTTTCGGGCCACTTGGGCTATTACATGAACCGCCAACAACATTGTTGAACAGTCAAGAAGACTTATTGGAATGTTAAATGCGGCTTGTGAAATATGTTCTTTGCTTTTGATGAGTAAACCAGTCATTTCTTTTTTCGCTGAGAGAGAAATAGAGAGAGAGAGAGAGAGAGAGAGAGAGAGAGAGAGAGAGAGAGAAGAGAGAAAAATGACCCTGTTTTGAGTGACCGATCCAACCAGAAATACGTGATTACGTCCAAACATTTTCGTTTTGACGCGCATCCTTTTAAACATTGGGCAGTTGGTGTGACTTTGTTAGCAGCGTAACGTTTTAGGCAAACTTTTGACCAGCCGCATTTCCAAGGAAAGAGACCGGTCAAGCGGTGTAAAGGCCTTAAATTAGCATGAGCCTTAAAATTTCCATGGGGTACATATTTAAACGGCCAAAGGCCGCCTATCTGAGCAGCGAAAGGGGTAAGAGGCGGCCGAAGGCCGCCTTCCCCAGAAAGTAAAAACGCGCGTAGCGGGTTTTTACTTTCTGGTATTCAAATATTCGGTGCTCGCGGTCAATTTCTCTGTGGATTACGGTAAAAATTTTATTTTATAAGTTTTTATTCTGCTGGATACAATACATAAACACAATCGACGATTGAATGCCAAAATCAACAACTACATACACACATACTCACACACTAATAACACGTTGACACACTCATTGCACGTTTTACACGCTCACACTTCTCTTTTTAGATCACTGGATCGATGTGCAACGGCTTTGGCATCAAGGACTCTGACTTGGATATCTGTGTCAGAATGGAAGCGGACTCCCGCCCGCAGGTAAACCAAATTTCTTTGTTTTGCCTTTGGTTTGCCTTCTACTTGTCTGAGTATCATAAATTGATTCCCAAAAATTACAATTTAAGTTCTTAATTTCTATTTTTCAGGAATTTGATGAAATCAACACTCTCGATTACATCGCGAAAACGTTGGTTGTGAAGATGGGTGTGAAAGGCAGTATCATTCGAAACGCAAGAGTGAAGAGCATCAAATGCGATGATAAAAACTGCCTGAAAAGGCCGATTGAGTAAGTTTTAAAATTAGATTTTAATGAAATTTCATTTTCAGCATTTCCGTGTACAACACCCTTCCTTTGTACAACACTAAACTGTTGGCCATATACTGCGAGTGGGAGCCGAAGAGACTCCCCGCCCTTGGTGTCTGGGTAAAGAAGGTAGTTTTCCAATTAAGAAAAAAACTAATTGAAGTTTCAGTGGGCCAAGACTTGCTCAATTGGAGATGCTTCAGAAGGAACCCTGTCGTCCTATGCTTGGATTATAATTTTGATCAATTACCTCCAAAATTGCAGCCCGCCTGTGCTGCCGAGGCTTCAGGAGGTTGGTTTAAGAGAGACTTCAATCTAAGGCTTTAACTATGTCATTATAAGTCCTTAAACGTTAAGCTTGCTTAAAGTTAGGGTTAAAAAACTTAAATGACTGCAATTTTCTTATAAAATTATCATAATGTCGATTTTCTGGCGCGCCGCGCAGGGTTACGGTAGAGTAAGATGAAAAGTACAATTCAATTGCGATATTCACATCATTTTTTAAACGTAAAACAATATCGATTTTTCAATTCTAAATTTATTTTTCTCTTATTCAAAATTTTCACTACTAATTGACTGTTTTTTTTATTTTGGTTATTTACTGTAGTTTGTTCAACATTTACAAAACTTAATACAACAGTTTCAGAAACCTTTGTAAAAAAAGTTTGAACCAAGAAACATAATTTTATGCAAATTTGCACATAATCGATATTCTGGCGCGGCGCGCCGAGCCAAGTTTGCGGATTACTGTAGACATAACATGAAAACGATCGTTTAGGGCAAATGAACCTTTTCTTTACGTATTTCGAGAAAAATTTGTAAATTTAATTTCATTCAATTGCAGGATTTTCGCATAAACGCCACCTTTTTCGTTTTTTTTAAGGTAACTTAAGAAAAAAAATATCGATTTTACTTAAGGAAAATCTTTTTTGCTTATTTTCATTAAGAGCCAATTTTTTTACAAACCTTCGAAAAAAATTCAACAAAGAAGCACCATTTTGGGTTAATTTTCTCATTATCGATTTTCTGGCGCGGCGCGCCGAATGAATTTTTACGGATTACGGTATATAGCAATGAAAAATGTTCGATTAGAGCAAAATTATGTTTTAAGTTTTAAATGGACTGTTAAAGTTAAATTAATTCAATTTCAGGAATTCCGCAAAGAAGACACGGCACCCGAGATTCACCAAAACTGCGATGTCTATTTCCACCAAGAAGTAGAGGAAAACTGGTCTACCAATACCCAATCGGTGGCGGAACTTTTTGCCGGCTTTCTTTCTTATCTTGAAAACTTCGATTTTCAACATAAGGTGAGAAACCCAAAAAAATGAAGAAATATAAAAGTTGCAGGTAATCCAAATTCGCCGAAAAGTAGTCTTGACGAAGTGGGAGAAGAAATGGGAGGGACAGATATTGATTGAGGATCCCTTCGTTTTGGGGCATAACATGGCCTACAAGAGGGACAGAAATGGTGAGATTCAAAGTTTGACACACTCACACACTCATCGCACGTTCACACACACACACACACACACACACACACACACACACACACACACACACACACACACTTAAAACCTTCATTCTTTCAGTTTTGGAATACATTGCCGAAACGGTGAAAAGATCGAGGAATGCCTTCCTGAAGGCGGATGACTTTGTGGCGGAGAGGGTTCTGGCCAGCTGCCGATTGGAGAGGCCTTTGGTCATCCAGGGATTTAGACAGCAGAATCAGAGGTAAGAGAGAGAGAGAGAGAGAGAGAGAGAGAGAGAGAGAAAGAAAGAAAGAAAGAAAGAGAAGGAAAGAGAGAGACAAAGAGACTAAAATTGACATTCCTTTTACAGCAATGGAACCTTCAACAGCCCCAAGACGCAGTTCAATGCCGGTTATCGTATACGGCCATGGGAAATTATGGATGGGGAGCTGCTGTGCAAGGAATGGAGAATCTTTCTTTGAGGACTCCCTACTATCAAGAAATGTGAAGATAGAAATTGTGATTAGCTGTGTTTTAGTATTTCTTTTCATATAAACAGTTTGCCAAAAAAATTGTGTTGAATTGTTTAAAGGGGAAGGACTTCGTAAAATTGATTTTTCAAAGTCTCCTTACAATTATTTCATCGTATAGATATTGTTTCCACTATTCTGAAACAACCCCCTTTTATATGATTTGGACTGCAAAAGGGGCGCGTTTACACGGCCGTTTGACGCGTTTGCCGCACGGAAACACGGCTAGAGTGGGTGAGAGAGTGTGGGAAATGGGGAGACGGAGAGTTGGCGGCAATTCAAACGTCAATTTCCCCAAATTTCAAGCACCCCTAAATCGGTTCATTTTTATGCAAAATGGGTAAAAGAGGTATTTTTCGAAAACCTGTGAATGAGAGCTAGGCTTTTATTGCAAAATCTAAAAAATTACTTTTACGCTGTCCTTCCCCTTTAACTCACTTACTCACCACACACGCAGATTCACACAGTCACGCACCCACTGACTCAATCATCCTTTACTGTCAAATTCAAAAAAGTATTTTTTATTCCGATAAGAACCCAGAACCAATTAATCCAAGTTCCTCATTTTTTCCGTGAGTAGCACACGAACATCAATGGAAATTTTAAAAGAATCTTTCTTCACTGCCGCCACGAGAGCGGCCGATGTTTTGAACGGTTCGAAGCACTTCTCCTAAATCAATTTCAAACTTTGAAATAAACAAATTGACATACCACAACAGCTGGAAAATTATAATCATAAGCCAGCTGAAGTGTTTCCAAAAAATGTTTTCCACTCTGTTACAATAGAACGCTATGGCAAATTTTTATGACACGGTTGATTTCAAAGTGGGTTGCAAGACGTAAAATCACCCTTACACTGTCGTCTTAAAATATTTGTTTTTTAAAGCCTAATTAAATAAATACATACGGTATATGAAAAGGTTCGATGGGTACAGAACCCTCAGGAGGAGCTGCATTTCTTTTGTTTCGGTAGTTCGTGTACTGGTAGACCAGTATTGTTTTCCATTTTATATAGCAGATTTTCGAAATACTTGGAAAAATGAGCTAAGTACTAAAGTACTAAAAAACTTATTGGTTGCGAAAAGAGCTCACATTGAGGTTGACATATAGGGGATAGCCGTTCAGCTGTAATTTAAGATTGGCCGTATCTAATTTTTTAATGAAGGAGTAAAGGGGAACACAATCGGAACTGAAAATTAATACTTATTTCTATTGAAAACGCTTACTTCATTCCGCGAATTGATTTGATAACTAGATTCAGTAGAATACCCCGTTGAGTACCATCGTTGTAAAAGTCGTTGCTGATATCCATCTGCCACGAATGTGTCCTTTTTGTATAGTCGAATGTCAGCTCGTCAAAGTTCTAAAAACGGATTAGAGGGACATAAATTTACTTTGCGGCATGTATTTGCCAATGGCGCTCATTACGGTAGGCGGCGGGACTACCCCACCGCGGTAGCCGATCGCGTACGGGTGCGAATTTCGCAGCGCTAATATGTCAGACAACCAAGGTTTTCTGCGTCTTTTCACGCGGGAACATTGAAAATCTGAAAGTGACCATCAAAAAGTCGACCGGCTGATTGGATGGGCGCATAAACACCGTGCACTTAGTTAGTTCAAGTTAATTCACCTGAGAAAATACGGCTTTCAGATGCAGGCTGCCCAAAACGACCAATTTAAACTAAAGTGTATAATTCAGTTAACTATATTTCGAAAGTTTCAGGTCCACATCAATGTTTGCATACGGGTTATTGCGCGCGCGCCCGGGTTAGGGTAAGTTGGTCGAATCTTATCCAAACCCCTAAAATATATACTTTTTTTCGAAAGCTCTCGTCATTTCAAAAACTTTGTTAATGTATGTCAACACACGTTTTCAATCATTCAAAAAAGTAACTATAAAAAAACGAAACCATTTTCCTTTTATCATGGCTTTTCATCAGTTCTCTTCTATCAAAAAAGGGTTTTGGCGTCAAAGGAATTTCAGAAACAGATATCTCATAAAACAATGCGCTTAATCTCCAGAATCTTATATATTTTTTCTTGCTTGCTTTTCAAGCTTTTTAAAACGAAATCTAAAAGAAATTGTTCATCAAACTTCTTGCCTGTATGACACTTTTTTGTTGAAAAAAGGTGAATCGTGCCAGAACTCATAAACCACGAAAAGAGACAAAAAGCAAAACAATAACAATGTCAGGGGATCGACCTCATGACCTTCTGCTTACCAGGCGAACCCCTACACCGCTGCGCCACCCACGCAATTGTTCCAGTTGCTGCGCGGAGCCCGATTTTGTTCGCGCGGCGGGAAAAAAGGGGAACCGCAGGGTCACATGTAAAAATAGTTGTTCGAATCCTTCTTTACATTTACATAGTATCTTTTGCATATTGTAACTGGTTCTTACAACAAAATAGCAGGAAAATCTTAAGTTTCAAGAGATGTAAATTTAAAAATTGATTATAGTGTAACTTCGGGGTCGGCGTTTCGATCACCCTTGATGATCACCCTTTACACGATTTCAAGTTTTTCAGGTGTAAATAATAAAATACCTTTTGGGTTGAACCAATTGTAACTTTAAGAAATATAGTGGCACTCCAATTTGTTGCATATTTCCACTAAAATATTATGAGAATGCAGAAAAAGAAAGACAAAAACCTTTTTAGAACATTCAGGATTAAAAATAAATTCGATTGCGTTTCCATTTTGCGACCAGCTTATTTTCCTGAATTTAGTTTCTTATAAATATGCACGGCCTTCAATTACCAATGAATAATTAACATAAACGAATGTGAATCTCGTTTAAGTGTTGCGTTGCCATCGACAAATTGAAAAGGAAAGTCGATAACCCCATCTGTTGTGCAATTGGGTAATTTGAATTTTGCTGACGTAACACCTATAATAAATCTTTAGATTCAGAGAAGATTAAAAGAAATTCAAACTTGGTTTTGGCCAAAGGTCATCTGAATGTATGGTTTCTGGTCCATCAAATGGTAGCATCTTGAAACAGGCTTCCTAAACAACGTTACAAGTGGAGGGTCATCTTAAGTTAAAGGGGAAGGACCGCGTAAAAATATTTTTTTCTGATTTTGTGATAAAAGCCTAGATCTCATTTCCAGGATTCCGAAAAATACCTCTTTTACCCATTTTGGATCAAAGTGAATCGATTTAGGAGCGCTAGAAATTTTGGGGAAATTGTCATTTGAATTGCCGCCAACTCTGCGTCTCCCCATTTCCCACACTCTCTCGCCCACTCTAGCCGTATTTCCGTGCGGCAAACGCGTAAAACGGCCGTGTAAACGCGCCCCTTTTGCAGTCCAAATCTTATAAAAGGGGTATATTTCAGAATCATGGCAATGATATCTTTTCAATAAAACAATTGTTAAGAGATTTTGAAAAATCTATTTTACGAGGTCCTTCCCCTTTAAACACGTACAGGCACATAAACACAAACATGCACATATGCACACAAGTACACATGTTAACATACACACATACACACATAGACATAAACATACGCACATATAGACATGCAAACGTGCACACATACACGCACACACATACACACAGACTCACATACACCCATAACACATTTACACATAAACACAAGGACACATACACACAGACACACAGACACACAAACATACAAACATACAAAGAGACATACACTCATGCACACATATAAACTCACCCACAGACACACAGACACACATGCACATGTATCCTTTATAACATTTGAGGGTTGTCCTTCTTTCTCTTGGTTAGCAGCGTAACGTATTAAGCAAAAATATGGGCAGCACCATTTTTTTTTAGGTAAGAGACCGGTCACGCGGTGGGAAATGAGGAAATTAGAATGAGCCTCAAAATTTCCATGGGGTACATTTGATACTTCTGCGGCCGAAGGCCGCCCATTCAAGTGGCCGAAGGCCGCCTAATCAAGCGGCCGAAGGCTGCCCATTCAAGTGGCCGAAGGCCACTCAATCAAGCGGCCGAAGGCCGCCTAATCAAGCGGCCGAAGGCCGCCCATTCAAGTGGCCGAAGGCCACTCAATCAAGCGGCCGAAGGCCGCCTAATCAAGCGGCCGAAGGCCGCCCATTCAAGTGGCCGAAGGCCACTCAATCAAGCGGCCGAAGGCCGCCTAATCAAGCGGCCAAAGGCCGCCCATAAACAGCAAATTAACTCAGAGGCGGCCGAAGGCCGCCTACCCCAGAAAGTAAAAACCCGCGTAGCGGGTTTTTTCTTTCTGGTACACATACATACATACACAATGCACATAAATACACACACCTACACTCGCACAATCACACACACACACACTCACATACACACATGATCGCATAATCATATACTCACATACACAAATACACATGCACACATGCTCAAATACACACATACACATACCCAAACACACGTGCACACAAACGCATACACGCATACACATATGCACACATGTACACATGCATATATACTCACATACACACATGCATGCAAACATATACACTTACACACATTTACACACATACATACACACATCCACACATACTCAAATACACACATACACATGCCCAATACATCTGCGCACATGTACACGTACACACAGACACACAAACACGCACACATACACATATGGACACATTCACACATAAACACATGCTCGTAGGTACATATGCAGATGCATTCACAGGTACACGCACACCCACACGCGCACACCTGCAAACGCAAACACACATGCTCACTCTTTCTTTCTTTTATTCTCTCTCTCTCTCTGTATCTAACTTTCTCCGTCCCTGGTGGCCCACCTCTAATTGACACATTTCGTGTTTCATTGCAAATTGAAGAGTTTCAATCAACTCCTCAGATTTTAGGTTCAATAAGCCACGAACAAGAAATCTTTCGCATTGTTTTGCAATAGTAGGAAACTTCAATTGTTCTGCAGCTAAAAAGACGTCTTTACAGTTGACTTCTGAAAATCAACTAATTTAGATTGTTTTCAAACCACAAACTGTCTATGTAGTTCTTGGAATAATTGATAGTTCGAAGTATTATTCTGAAAACTTCTTCTTTCACACCCGAAATCTTATGCTTGATTTGTTCACCGGTAGGGGACACATTTCTCAAATCACAGAAGTAAGAAGAATAAATACTTAGTACCTAATAAAAACATCTAGTTTGTATTTACGTTACTTACATCTAAACAGACAAAGAAACGTTTTCCATCCACAAGCAGTTCAGCATTGGCTAAACTGTGATCTTGCATGAAATTGAAACTGCAATCGATTAGTGAACTAAAAATGTCATTCGTTTTTATTATTTCAAAAATATACCGCAAACCAGAACTTTCGATTATGGCAAATTCCATAAAGACTTCTAAATTCTCATTTTGAATGTCACCAAGTGAGTCATGGAAAGCTCCAACTTTAGCACATTCATACACAAAAGTTTTCTGAAACCTCAATGTTAGATAGAGTTCTTTTAAAGAGGAAGGGCATCGTAAAATTGATTTTTCAAAGTCTCAAAACAATTTTTTATATTGATTAGATATCGTTGCCACGATTCCGAAACATACCCCTTTTATGTGACTTGAACTGCAAAAGGGGCGCGTTTACACGGCCGTTTTACGCGTTTGCCGCACGAAAACACGGCCAGAGTGGGCGAGAGACTGTGGGAAATGGGGAGACGCAGAGTTGGCGGCAATTCAAATTACAATTTCCCGAAAATTCAAGCGCTCATAAACCGGTTCATTTTGATCCAAAATGGGCAAAAGAGGTATTTTTCGAAATCCTGGGAATGAGATCTAGGCTTTTATTGCAAAATCAGAAAAATTGTTGTTACGCGGTCCTTCCCCTTTAAGACCGATCTTCTCTAAGGAACAACAGCAGGGCGGTCCTATAAAACATAAATTTGGCTAATCGTAGAAGAAAACAAATTTTGGCTGTTAGACCTGAAGGTTCAACTTAAGGCCTTGTTAAAACTTTGTTCAAACTTAATATTTTTCAGTTCTGAAAGTTGCAATTGATCTTTTTAAAACAAAAACTTAAACAAAACAATCAATCAACAACTCTTAGTGACAAAAAAAGATTTTATCTTCTGATTTCAGATTCCCGAATCGCCTACCCAAACCTAAATCCTTAAATTCTACGTGTTATTTGCAACAAAATGACCTGTTTTTTTTATGTTTTTTTTTCAACCTTAACGTCAAACAACCAAAATTAGGTTTCTTTTACGATTATTTGAGTCCTTATAGTAAGTAATTTTAATAGTTTTATCCAAATCTATTTTTTCTAGGACCGCCCTTTCTTTGTGAAAAAAAGGCTGAAATGAAAATTTTGAACCTGTCTTCCAAGGGTGTCAGTGAACGAAAACTTCAGCCGGAGGGAAACATCCCAGTCATCATTGTCGTAAGTCTATAAAAGAGAGAATATACAGTTGTATATTTTTTATAGAATAGGCATCTTTCCTAAAATTGGCTAAATGCGATCACAAACCCTTTCTCTTCATTTGCAATGATCAGTTGTGATAAGCAAAACAGAATAACCTGGGCCGGATTCGAACCCGGGTCGCGAGATTTGCAAGCGAGGACGTTACCACCTGAACTAGGGGGAATCACGCCGTAGTGAAGTGGTTGTCTCCTCGCTTGCAAATCTTGCGACCAGAGTTCGTCATTTTTATATGCGGGTTACGGTAGGCGAAGTTTTGCGTACGGTCATTTCCAAACAATTTTCAAACTGCAAAGTCAATCAATTAGAAATTACGTTCAATAAACATTATCAGTCCCTTTGGGTTTTTCGTGATTTTTCATTTTGAAACGGAAAACATTTATTCTATTCTGCTTCTAGGAATTTGAAAATCGATCATTTTCGAAATCAGAAAATGCATTATTCTAATCGATCGGCAAGGTGCATAAAACCAACATTCCCTAATAATATAATTGACTTTTGAATTTTAAAAATTGAATTTTGAAAATCTGACCAAAAATGCAAAAAAAACATTTTTTTCCCAAAAACTTTTGCTGCATCACTTCAATGCCTCATTGTAAATTTTACTGAAATTTTGAATTTTTATTTTATTTTAGTGTTGTTTTATGGAAAACTTGGACAACCAGTGAATAAGCTCAAATGTTAAACAGAACTCACATAATTAAATTCAAAACGCGATATACTCTTTGAGAAAAGCCTGAAACGTTTCAATTTTTGTAAAAGTTATTTTCCAAACCATTTGAAAGGTCCACATGTGAATGAACTTTCAAGGCTGCCTCCTATAGAAAACCGCTGTTTGAATGGGTAATCGAAATTGTCCTCCGTCGAAGTGGAAAAGATGATGAGGCAAGGAGAAGGCATGTGGTAGTTTAAACGAAACTTTAAAAAAACTTTTTAAATAGTATAACACAGTGTTGTGGTAAGGGAAAATGTTATAGTGGCCTTCCCTTATCATGGAGCTTGACCGACCGGTGCGGAAATTTGTGCCTTGCACCGAATGTTTTCCATTTTGATAACGAGGGGTCACATGCTTTCACTGGGTGAAGTTTTAGAGTCTGATATTTCTCTCTCTCTCTCTCTCTTTCTCTCTCACTTTCTCTCTCTTTCTCTCTCTCTCTCTCTCTCTCTCTCTCTTTCTCTCTCTTTCTCTCTCTTTCTCTCTCTTTCTCTCTCTTTCTCTCTCTTTCTCTCTCTTTCTCTCTCTTTCTCTCTCTCACTTTCTCTCTCTTTCTCTCTCTTTCTTTTTCTCTCTCTTTCTCTCTTTTTCTCTCTTTCTTTTTCTCTCTCTCTCTCTTTCTTTCTCTCTCTCTCTCTCTCTCTCCTTATCTCTACCATTTCAAAGCACATTTTTTAAGAATGGAACTTAGCCGTGTTTTTGAATTTGAATACATTTTTGTAGTCGCATTACAACAAAGAGGAAATCCAAACGTTTTCAAACAAATGATTAGCATTTCACACACGAAAAAAACTGTTTTCGTGTAGGCGGAAATTTACTATCTCTCGGCGAGGGTAAGAATGGAATCATAGGATAAATTTGACCAAAAATAAGGAAATGTTTTGCCCGCCGATTTCTCACTGAACCTGGGACAAGACGTTCAGAAGAGAAAAACAAAACGGCTGGAACCAGGCACTGCGTGTTTTCCTTTGATAAGGAAGGGTCAGATGCTTTTACCGGCTGATATATTTTTGACCAGTTTTACAGTAAAATCGCGTTTTCATTTAACGTAACATTCTGTGTCCGTTGCTCTCTCTCTCTCTCTCTCTCTCTCTCTCTTCAAAACAAATGTTTCAGAATGGAACCCAGCGCTGATTTTGAATTTGAGTACATCTTTGAATTTATTTTACAACTACGAGAAAACCCAAAACGTCTCAAAACATCGCTGCTCGACTGGTACTGCTGTTTCATGAACACATCCTTTTCTTTAAGGAAATTTTCCGTTCCATGGGATGATTATGGAATGAAAGAAGTTGTTTTAAAATGCGAACCTCCTTCTACCCGACACAATTTCACTCTTCGAGTACGTGCCTTGATGGAAATCAACCAAAGGGCAGGGAACTCCGTTATCATGGAGGTAAGACAAATTAAAAGCTTAAAAACACATTCTTAAGAAACATTGCCTCGTTTTTACACAAGTAAACACAAGTTGTGTCTTTCCAGTTGCCGAGACAGCTGCTGCAAGATTTGAGCAAAGTGCGCTGTCTTCTTATTCATTCTAAATATCTTTTTTTAGGAACGCCCGCGACATGCAAACTCAAAATGTAGATTTTGCCAAAACTTCCACATGAGACTAATTTGTGGTAGATTTTAATAAATACATTTTAATGTCGAATATTTCCAGGCCAGTGGTTGACACGAGTGTCAACTTTATGGAAGAGCATAATCTTGCCACGGGGATTCTTCTGGTAGGAGAAAAGAGATTTTATGTGAATTTGGATGTGAGTTGTTCTTTTTTCACTGATCCTCAGGAATTGTAAATGGGAATGTGAATGTGTGTGTGAGTGAGTGTGTGAGTGTGTGTAATGTAAGCATGCATGTGTGTGTACATTTGTCTGTGTGTTTGTATGTGTATGTATGTGAGAGCGTGAGAGTGTGGCCATGTAAGTTTGTTTGTCTGTATGTGTGAGTGTGTGCGTGAGTGTGGGCGTGTGTGCGAGTGTGGGCGTGTGTGAAAGCGTGTGCAATGTAGGCATTTGTATACGTGTACGTGTTTATGTGTGTGTTGGGTAAGTAAGTGAATGTGTGAATTTTCGCGTCCTTTAACTATTGACGGGAAGTGGTTGCTCAAATCGGTGTTTGTAATCATTTAAAAAAAATAATTTAAACTATTCAAAAATAAAGAGTTTAAAACATCTACCCTAGCTTGGTTGAAATAGGCATAACGCATTCGCTAATTATCAAGTACCACATTGGGTCCCAAAACGAATTATCGACTTGTTCTCTAACCAACCGCTTGTTAAACAATATTAAAGGACTATGACTAATTTGTTTCACGTAAACTTTATCTTAGTTGACTCCGCCACTTGATTCCCTCTGCAGATCCCCTTTTCAGGTAGCCCTTTAAATAATGGCGTTAAGGTAAAAACAGAAAAATGGCGAGATTTGATAATTTTTGAAGAACAATTTTTTTTAAATTAATCAAATTATCAATAAAATGTGCACTTTATAATTAAAACCGTTTTTTACAATGAAGTTCATAAATATTATTCTTGTTTTCGTATATCAGTATAAAAACGTTTTTAAGCTCTTGGCCTTCCATTCTACCTATTTTGCCAAAAACAGAAATTCCCGGCTGGATGACCCTTGCATTGAGGTACCAATTGATAGCATAGACGTCAATACAATCCGGCTCGTTTTGCGTCACATCTATTTCCATGACATCAAAATTTCCAGTAAGTTATTTGAATGCTTTATATTTTAAAATACATTTTCTATAGTTGATCAACAATACATTTTTCAAGCATCAATTTTCAGAGTCAACAGTTGAGAAATTGCTTCACGTCGGCAATCTGTTGAAAATCAGCAGTATCCTAAAATTATGCGAATATTTTCTTGTAAAGGAAGAGATAAACAGTAAATTTCAACTGGCGAAATTGTTTCGGCTTGCATACTTATATAAGCTGACTTTGTTACAGGTAGCAGATTGTATTTTACAAACACATTTAATTTTTTTAGGAAAAGTGTCTGCTGAAGGTAAAATACAAGCACAATATAAATACGCAAGTCGCAAGTAGGAGAAAAAGATTAATTCTTGTTGTAAAGCCTGTTTAGGGCAAATTGATGGAGAAGAAATTCTTTTTGGAGTTGACACACAGAAGGTCTGTTCAAATAATTTTGGCAAAGTATGTAATTTTGTCGAACATGAGAACGTCATAAACTTGTGAGTGATTTGTTTTATAGTTATAGCATTTTTAAGTCAATTTGGCTGTCGACGACGAGGAAAGAATCGGACATTCACAATTGAACTTGCAGAGGATGTGGGTAGAGATTCAAGGGGCCGTCAAGGAACATTTTGTCACCAAACTTTGTCTAATATTGAAAGAACCGCCAGGGACCTCTTTGCGGCTTGTATTTCCCTGTTGAGCTGATTACTGTATGCGACGGGTCTACCCTTTCCGCGGCCGCTGATCCCGTACGGGTGTGAAACATGCGGTGCTATCATGCAAGACAACAAGAATTTTCTGCGTCTTTTCACGCGGGAACATTGAAAATTTGAAAGAGACGATCAAAAAGTCGACCGGCTGATTGGATGGGCGCATAAACACCGTGTACTTAGTTATTTCAAGTTAATTCACATGGCAAAATACGGATTTCAGATACAGGTTTCCCAAAATGACGAATTTGAACTAAACAATATAACTCCGTAAACTATATTTCGAAAGTTTCAGGTCAATATCGATTTTTTTGCCACGGGTTATTGCGCGCGCGCCCGGGTTAGGGTGTCTCAGTCGAACCTTATCAATATACCAGCGGGTGGCGCCCCCAAACCCCAGCACTACCATATTGGGTTCATTAGGCTAAAATATATTTTTGCCAAGTTTGGCACGCTCTCGCTTCGAGACCAATAAAATCAATCGATATTGATTGATTTCAGGTAACCATAACATAAGCTATCGATTGATTCCATATTGGGTTCAATAGGCTAATATTCAATTTTTGCAAAGTTCTGGCACGCTATCGCGTCGAGACCCAATACAATCAATCGATATTGATTGATTTTAGGTAACCATAACATAAGCTATCGATTTATCGAAACTATTAATGTTGTATTTAGCTGGTTTGCGCAACAGATTGGTACGTAATCCTTGACATTGAGGTAATGTATTTATCCCACACAAAGGTTTGTATTTTATTAAATTTTCTCCTTATAATTCAGGTTCTTGAAAACTGTCAACTTGATGCATCTCACAAGGAAGCGGAAATTGTAATCAATATCCACAACTCTGAATACTTTCAATTTGGCTGGGACAATTTTGCTACCGCTCTTACAGGATATGATTGTGAAAACTCGAAAGAAGTTCTTATAAAAAGTCGCGTAAAAGCGATTTACGGCTTAAGGTAAATTATCCTTCAATTGAACCTCGTTTTTAGACATTGCATGATTCCACATTTATATTCATTCACAAGCCAAGCAAACACAAGTAATCTAATCATTACTGTGGCGTCAACAATTTTTTTTGTAAATGTCAATGTAAGTTTTACACTGAAACAAAAAAACACATTTTTTAATGGTCAAATAAGTTTTTTTATAACTTTTTGCTTTAAAAGGGAATTAAATTTAATATATTCCTCTCGCCAAACCTAGTTCTTGGAAAAATGCTAATTTGTGCCAAAATGATGATGTCGAAGTTAGAAATTCTAACTTCGACATCATAATTTTGGCACAAATTAGAATTTTTCCGAGAACTAGGATTGGCAACCACTATAGTACAATGAATATGCAGTTTTACAAGTCTTAGAGACACCTTATTCCCAAGTTAAGTAAAATAGGGGGTGAGGTCAGAAATGGCCTCGTTCGGTGACGTCCCCTTTTGTAAATTGTGTACTTTTAGTAAAATTCATTTTGAAACTGTTTAATCCAATTTCACCCCTTGTAAACGAAATGTTTCCCCCCAAGGTCACTTCAATACAACCGATTGATTTTAAGTAGTATCGATTGAAAGATAATGTAAACGCGACGCGACGCGAGAAAATGAGAAAATCAGGGAGCTTCCGTGATCTTATGTATTGGTTGGCAACGTATGAATTATTCAATTTCAGCCTGTACACATATACACTAACGCAAAACACATACACACAAAAGTTAGTTTTGACTAAAACTTGTAATTGTTATTTTAAATGTTGTTGTTCAAATGAGGCATCATCTCCTGGATCCACGATACCAGCAACCGGAAAAACTCTAACTCTTTCAGTTAATTGCATTTATTTCTATTCCTGAACTTCTTTGTTATTTTGACGATAGCAAATTCAAACTGAGGTTGAATAGAAAAAAAGCGGTTTTTAAAAAAACGGCTTTAATTGGACGTTGCGCATGTAGCAGATGCCAGGCAGAAAACGGCAGAAGACGACATCTGCTTTTTTACATCTGCTTTAAAATTGTGGTATAAATTAATAAATTGAGGCAATTACAGCTTTATTATTTGTTTTGTAGTTTGTAGTTTTTTTTCATTTCTTTCCTAGCCTGTTTATCTCTCTCTCTCCCTCTCTCTTCCTCTCTCCAATCAACCTTTCGAACTTTCCCAGTGTCATGAATATGAAGAATGTTTCATAAGGTCTTTTATTCGCCCCACTTTTAAAACCAAGAGCTTTGAAAGTAGAAAAATTGTAAATAAATAGGTAAATCCAGGTTGCCCACGTAGTCAAATGGCTAACGCTGCGGACTCGCAATCAGCCTGCTCAGGGTGGGTCCCTAGTTCGGATCCTGATCAATTTTAATTAAAGTTTTGTGAGATTCTGAGTTTAGACGACTATGTTTTAGAACACATTTATTTATATTGTTTTGCTGAATCATTTAAAAAGGATTTTCGAAATAACTTTCTTTACAAAAAAACGATTACTAGCTGAGATTAGACAGAAAGCTGCATCTGCTTTTTAATTATGGCATTAATTTTAGTTAACCTTAGCAATTATAGCTTTTATGATATGATTTGTTTTGTAGTTTGTAGTTTGTTAGTATTCATTCTTTCCTTCACTGTTTCTCTCTCTCTCTCTCGCAATCATTCTCTCTAACTTCTACTTTTCAGCAAATGTCTTTCGCCAACGGATTCGCGTCCTCCTCTTCCACCCAGTGGGACAATTTGGACAAAATGATTCTCGGCTACTACGGTAATTTCTTTTTTAAATATAATTAATGTGGAAATTTAGAAAAAGTGCGTCTCTCAGAAAAGAGGTATTCTGAGGTAGTGGCTTTTACCCAAAAGATGGAAATGAAACTGAAGACATTGATGCCCAGTGCACGACTTGACGTAAGTGAAGTTGAAGATCACATACACGTACACACATACACACATACACTCACACGCAATACACGCTCACACATATTCACACAAACGCACACTTACACACAAGACACCAACACGCATACACTCACATACCCACATTCACACAGTCGCATAGTCACACGTGCAGACACTCACACACACTCATACACACACGCACTACCACACTTACAAACTCACACACTCACACTCACTCACGCTTACAATCCCACTTACACACCTCCACACATTCACACATCCACACAAACGCACGCTCACACAATCTCTCACACACAAGCACACCCACACACATTTTCACACACATACACAGACTCACACATTCACACACATTTCTCGTTTTAGATCACCGGATCCATCTGCAATGGATTTGGAACGATTGACTCCGATTTGGATCTGTGCTACAGGATGCAAGAGGACTCCCTACCTAAGGTAAACCGCCCATCTTTGAATAAGATTTTAGTTTTTGGCTGAGTATCAATAAGTGATCTCCAAGTTTTCTGAATTCAGTTTTTAAATTCAGTTTTTAGGGTTTCAACGACCTTGCCGTCCTCAATCAACTCTCGCGTTCCTTAAAATACATGGGCGTGAATGGCACAGTCATTGGACAAGCCAGAGTAAAGATCCTCAAGTGTGATGATGACAACTCCCTAAAAATCCATATTGAGTAAGTTTTTTTTTTCAATTAATTTGTTATAAAACTTCATTTTCAGTATTTCTAGCTATAATACACTCCCTTTGTACAACACCAGGCTCTTGGCGAAGTACTGTGAGTGGGAACCCAAACGTCTGCCAGCCTTGGGAGTCTTTGTGAAGAAGGTAGTTTTATATTTGAAATCAAAATTATTGAAGTTTCAGTGGGCCAAGACTTGCTCAATCGGAGATGCTTCCGAGGGAACCCTTTCGTCCTACGCTTGGATCATCATCTTGATCAATTACCTCCAAAATTGCAGCCCACCCGTGCTGCCGTGTCTCCAGGAGGTTGGTTTTAGGGATTTCCATCAAAGACCTTAAAATTTTTAATATAAGGCCTTAAATGTTTTAAAAACTTAAAAGACTGCAGGAGTTAAACTCAAAATTACAATAATGTCCATTTCCTGGCGCGCCGCGCAGAATTACGGTAGAGCAGCACAAATAAAATGCTGCGATATTCATATCATTCGTCTTCAAATCGTGTTTTTTTTAAGAAAATGAAAGGCAATATCGATTTTTCAATTTGAAATTCAGTTTTTACTTATTTACACTTTTACTACTAGTTTACTATATTCTTTTCAAACTTAATTAATGTTCTGCAGTTTGTTTATCTTTTACAAAATTTGGTTTTAGTTTGAAAATTTAAATTCATCCAATTTTAGGACTTCCGCACAAGCAACCCAGCACCCGAATTTCATCAAAATTGCAATGTGTATTTCCACAAAGAAGTTGTGGAAAACTGGTCCTCAAACACCCAATCTGTAGGCGAACTGTTCTATGGCTTTTTGACCTATCTTGAAAACTTCGATGTCCAACATAAGGTGAGTCAAAATCAAAAATTGAAGAAACAAAAAAGTTTTAGGTGATCCAAATTCGCCGAAAAAGTGTCCTGACGAAGTGGGAGAAGAAATGGGAAGGACAGATGTTGATTGAGGATCCCTTCGTTCTGAATCACAACATGGCTTACAAGAGGGATAGCAATGGTAAGATTCAGTCACACACACACACACACACACACACACACACACACCCACACACACACATATGCACCTACACACTTACAAACCTTTATTCTTTCAGTTTTGGAATACATTGCTGAAACTGTGAAAAGATCGAGGAATGCCTTCCTGAAGGCGGATGACTTTGTGGCAGAGAAGGTCTTGGCAAGATGCCGATTGGACAGGCCTTTGGTCATCCAGGGATTTAGACAACAGAATCAGAGGTAAGAGAGAGAGAGAGAGAGAGAGAGAGAGAGAGAGAGAGAGAGAGAGTGAGAGAGAGACAGAGAGAGGCAGAGAAAGAGAGTGTTACTGAAATTGACATTCTTTTTACAGCAATGGAACCTTCAACAGCCCTAAGACACAGTTCAATGCTGGTTACCGTATACCCCGTACTGGTCTCCTCCATCGCCAGCCATTCAACCCCCGTCCTGCATTCAGATATCAGCCTCCCGCCATGGGAAACTATGGATGGGGAGCTGCTGTGCAAGGAATGGAGAATCTTTCTTTGAGGACTCCCTACTATCAAGAAATGTGAAGATAGAAATCGTGATTATATGTGTTTCAGTATTTGTATTCAAATGAAAAATTTGTCAAAACTTTGTGTCGAATTATTTAACTCACTTATTCTCTCATACTTTCACATACTCACACACTCACACACTAATCATCACATCACTCCCTCACACTCACACTTACACATTTTAGCACTGACACAGTCACACATTCTCACCATACTCACACGCTCACACACTCACACATTCACACGTTCACTCACTCATATATTCTCACACTCACATTCTCACCCACACTCTCCAACCACACACACTCACGGATTCACACAGGCATACCCTCACACAGTCACAGACAAAGTTGCACATTCACACACTCACACACTAATCATCAAATCACTCCCTCACACTCACACTCACACCACATTTTTGCACTCGTCCAGTCACACATTCTTACATTCTCACATTCACACATTCACACACTCACATTCACATTCACACTTTTACGCACTCACACAGTCACCCAGTCACACATTCACAGACACACAGTTACACATTCACACACACTCACATTCACACCTACACATTTACACAGTCACACATTCTCGAATTCACACATTCACAGACTCACACAGTTAAACAATCACACACTCATCATCAGCTACGGGCCACTCACGGTCACACTCCCACCCGCAGTCTCGCATTCACACTCACAGATTCACACACTTGCTTCTTCACACAGTCACATATTCACACATA
This sequence comes from Oscheius sp. G VE-2021, assembly GCA_022343465.1. Lineage (NCBI taxonomy): Eukaryota > Metazoa > Nematoda > Chromadorea > Rhabditida > Rhabditidae > Oscheius > Oscheius sp. G VE-2021. The sequence continues at coordinate 613,141 of JAJQXH010000044.1, read as the reverse complement.
CCCACATTCTCACCCTCACATTCACACTCACATTTACACGGTCGCACACACACACACACACACACACACACACACACACACACACGACCCGTTTAAGTCACTTTATAAAAACTAAACAATCTCAAATGTGGGTGATGTAAGCATCATGGCTTGCTTTTGTGGTCGCAACAGACTCCTTCTTCTCCTAAAAGTCAACTTGTGTGATTCTGGCGATTTCTGAGAAGGAGAACATACTTTTCTGGTCATTCTCCCTCTTTGAATCACTTCCAGGATGACGTAGAGGACGAAGGCGACGATGGCTCTGAAATACGGCTACTTTCAATATTCTCTTTCTCTCTCTCTCTCTCTCTCTCTCAAAAAGAGAGAAAACAAGAGAAACAGAGAGAGAGAGAGAGAATGGAAACTCACACAATGATCGTGAAGACGATAATCTTGGCTATAAGATAGTCATTGAAGAGCTTCACAAGGAAGAAAATTCCATGTTCGTTGGTCTCTCGCATAGCATGTTCGCTGGTTTCTTTCATTTCCTAAACGTTTTAAATTGAAAATGGTTTTGGAACGTTGAAAAAGTAAGTCTTCGAGAGAGAAACAAGAATGAAAACAGTTTGGGGTGTTTGTTTTAGACTTAAAATGAACACTGGTTTTGGTGATAACGAGCATGTGATGGGAAAACTAGCAATCAAGTGTTTGTAAGTTTTGAAAGATCAGGTGGTTGGATTCCAATGAACACATCCATCTTTTGAAATACTTATTGAGGGACAAAACGAATCTGAAGCTTGTCACATTTCATTGCTGCGGCTCGCACCCGTACCCGCAGGCTGGCTGGGCGAAGTTAGGACACTAAAGGGAAGGACCGCCTAAAAATAATTTTTCTGATTTTGTGATAAAAGCCTAAATCTCATTCCCAGGAATCCGAAAAATACCTCTTTTATCCATTTTGATTAAAAATGAACCGATTTAGGAGCGCTTGAAATTTGTAGGAAAGGGTCATTTGAATTGCCGCCAACTCTGCGTCTCCCCATTTCCCACACTCTCTCGCCCACTCTGGACGTGTTTCCGTGCGGCAAACGCGTAAAACGGCCGTGTAAACGCGCCCCTTTTGCAGTCCAAATCATATAAAAGAGGTATGTTTCAGAAACGTGGAAACGACATTTATTCAATGAAACAACTATGAAGAGACTTTGAAAAATCAATTTTACGGGGTCATTCCCCTTTAAAAACTGATTGCTGGAGATTGTCCTAAGCCAAATTTGCTGTCTGAGGAAAGAAGCCTATAATCTGTTCTCTGATTGCTTTTTGTTGCTATCAATCTAGAAACAAAACAATCTATAATGTCAACAGACCATATCAATCAGCAGCTCTGAGCTCGTGTTTATGTGACCACCATGTTTAGTTCCGGTTTCGAAAGCTCTCTATCTCTGTCTCTGTCTCCCTCTCTCTCTCTCTCTCTCTCTCTCTCTCTCTTTAAAAAGGGGAAGGACCTCGTAAAATTGATTTTTCAAAGTCTCTTAATAATTATTTTTTTCGTTTCCACGATTCTGAATCATACCCCTTTAATATGATTTCGACTGCAAAAAAATATAAGTCTTTTTACAATTTTTTCATTGAATAGATATCGTTGCCACGATTCTGAAACACCCCTTTTATATGATTTGGACTGCAAAAGGGGCGCGTTTACACGGCCGTTTTACGCGTTTGCCGCACGGAAACACGGCTTGAGTGGGCGAGAGAGAGTGGGAAATGGGGAGACGCAGAGTTGGCGGCAATTCAAACGTCAATTTCCCCAAATTTCAAGCGCCCCTAAATCGGTTCATTTTGATCCAAAATGGGTAAAAGAGGTATTTTCGGTTTCCTGCGAATGAGATCCAGGCTTTTATCACAAAAATATAAAAATTATTTTTACGCGGTCCTTCCCCTTTAAGATGCATCACTTCTTCTCCAATCGCGGCTTCGGAGATATTCGAGCTGATGGCAGTGTCCCCAACATACTCAGTAAAGTCATTCTACTCACCGGAATCTTGTAAGATTTATTTACTAAATGATATATAAAAAATACAATTTAGGACCCTATTGGTTATAACTGGCTACACCTTCTTTCAGTTCATGACAAGAAGAAGAGTTGTTCCAAAGGTAAGGAAAAGTTTTAAAAAAAACTTTGAAGAGAAACGCTTTCAGGATCGAAATATTCTTGTTGCGACAATTCTGAGACAGCCATAATAAAGCATTGTTCTTAGTATGTGTGAATGTGTGTGTGTGTGTGTGTGTATGTGTGTCTTCACTTCCTTCTGCCAATTTATTTAATGAAAATGTAAGACCATCAACAGATTTTCGTCGATTTCCCCGATATACATTCCCATGTCTCATTTGTTCCTAAATAATGAAGTCAATTGTTCTTTTGTAATCAAACGGATACAAAAGGGGGGTCACATCGATTCAACCACCAAATGATCGTGGCCTACCTTCTTCTTCTCCTGCCGCTGGCATTCAGCTGCCCCCGTAAGTTTCCTAACCAAAAAATAAGGTACCGCTCGTTTCTACCGTATCCGCAAAAAGATTCTTTATCTTTTCTAAATTTCAACTTTCACACCTGAAAAGACGCAGAAAACTTTGACTGTCGGCGGCAATTTTTTTTTTTTTTTTTGAAATTTCAAACCCGCATGCATGGAAAGACGCAAAAAAAGTATTTTTGGCTGTTGGTTACAAAAACTTATATGTCTTAGAATCGGCGGAGACTTTGTGTAGAATGCCCCTATGGTACCCTAACCTCATTCTGAAACTTTGGGGTCGAGGTAATTTTTGGGTGCCGGGTTACGGTAGGTGCCCACTTGGGTAGAGTAATTTTTCAACTTTCTTCAAATTACTAAAATATACATACCAATCGATTGGAAATTCAATTTCCAGAAACATTGTGAATTACCACAACTACGATTTCTGGTCATATAAGAAAGTTGTCGCCCGAAAACCACGAAAAATGTTGTTTTTTCGAGGTTTTTTGAGTTTTTCTCGAAAAAGTTCAGTTACGTTAGTTACCTGAAAAGACGCAGAAAAAGTTAGCTGTCGGCAGGCATTGCAGTCTGGGAGATTCGCACCCGTACGAGATCGTAGGGAGGTGGGTAGTCGCCTCGCCTACAGTAGTCAGCGCCATATGCGAATACACTCTTGCAACCATATTTAGAGCCTCCGACCCCAGAGCCACCGAAGCCCGTCTCCTGCAAGGGATGGAAGAAATATAAAGCTCCGGATGGGGGGAGATACTGTTTCAAAGTAGCGTTCTGAATTATTTGGAAGTAGTTGATGTTTTTAGTTGTTCGAAGAACCCACAACATTCTCTGCAGCCAATGAGTCGTGTGCCACTAAAGGAGCGGAATTGGCAGCGCAGATGGCAGATGCATCTGTCAAAACCTTCATAGCTCGTATGAATAATCCCTTGTTTTTTTCTTTTTTTTTTTTTGTTTTGTTTCTATTTATATTTTCTATTGTTTTTTTAAATGTCTGTAATCAATTTAGGTTATTTATGGGAGAGTTATCAGCCTGAAATCCTCGAGGAACGTGACATTTGGTTAATGGCAAGAAATGCTACTACCTGTGATTATGTGACTCAGTCAAAAGAAAAATAAGATTGTTTTCCAGGTGAATCAGAATTCGCATCAAACCTCCCCGAGGATGAAGCTGTGTACCGAGAGTGCTCATGGGTACATCTGCAGGAAGACTAGGGTGACCAACCCTTAAATTGAAATGGATTATGTGTATTCACTCATGATTAAAGATCAGACTGATTTTGAATATTTATACAAGGTTACAAGGTCCTTAAAGGGGAAGGACCGCGTAAAAATAATTGTTTCTGATTTTGTGATAAAAGCCTAGATCTCGTTCCCAGGATTCCGAAAAATACCTCTTTTACCCATTTTGGATCACAATTAACCGGTTTATGAGCGCTTGAATTTTCGGGAAATTGTAATTTGAATTGCCGCCAACTCTGCGTCTCCCCATTTCCCACACTCTCTCGCCCACTCTAGCCGTGTTTTCGTGCGGCAAACGCGTAAAATGGCCGTGTAAATGCGCCCCTTTTGCAGTCCAAATCATATAAAAGGGGTATGTTTTAGAATCGTGGAAACGATATCTATTCGATGAAATAATTGTAAACAGACTTTGAAAAATCAATTTTACGAAAAAAATAAAGAGACATAGACAGAGACAATTAAAGGAAGTTGGGATGTATTTAAGATTTTAGAAGTCAATTGTAGCAATGACCTCAACGCCGCCGCGATCTATTCATTTGGTCGCGCCCGACTGCACAAGTTGGCACCGTGGCCGAATGGCTTAGGCGACGGACTGCAAAGCTACATGTCGATGGTTCGATCCCTCAAGCAACTAATTTTCTTTTTGTTGTCTTATTTGTGCTTTTCACTGTTTATTGTTGGAAAAGAAGATTTTTCAATTAAAAAAAAACAAAATAGTCACTCCTTCGGATAGTCTTGTGGACACAATCAGCCATGTAAAAGTAACATTGCAGTCTGGTTGTTAGCACTGCAAATTAACAATCGAAGATCGAAGGTTCGATTCCCTTCGAAAACTTTCTTGAGCCTCTAAAATTACCAAAAAATTGAAAATCCCGCCAAAGTTTGAATTTGAAAGCGGCGCGGTAACGGTATTTATAGGGGAGGTCACGTTAAGTGGCGTTCAGGAATTATGGTAATAAGAAGTTCCACATTCTCTCTGACGTTTCACGTTTGCATAAGGGAGGTCACGCAAAGAGTTGTGGTTATGGAATGTGGTGAGAAGGGGGAATTTGAATAATTAGCATAATTCCCCATTCTCACCACATACCACTTCGTCTCCTCTCTCTCTCCCTCTCCCTCTTCCTCTCTCGCTCTCTCTCTCTCTCTCTCTCTCTCTCTCTCTCTCTTTCTCCTCTCTCTCTCCCAATCTCTTTCTCTCTGTCTCTCTCCCTATCTCTCTATCTCTCTCTTTCTCTCTCTCTCTCTCTCTCTCTCTCTCTCTCTCTCTCTCCCTATCTCTCTCTCTCTCTTTCTCTCTCTTTCTCTCTCACTCTCTCTATTTCTATTTCGTCTCTCTTTTTTCTCTTTCTTTTTCTCTTTCTTTCTTTCTCTTCCTATCTCAATGTCTCTCTCTATCTCGCTCAATCACTCAATCTCTCTCCCTATCTATATCTCTCTTTCTACCTCTCTTTCTCTCTTTCTCTCTCTGTCTATATCTCTCTCACTCCCTTTTTTACGGACGAACAGATAAAGTTACCTACGTTCACGAAATTTTAGCATTTTCATGGAACTATCCTTCGCTCGTTGCGCGCCTAGTTTGAGCCGATTTGGTAGAAAAAGGAACGAAAATAGAGCGAAACCCCTTATTTCAACAGATCCGCGGCGGTTCCTTGGTGTAGTGGTGTATGCGTCAGACTACAAATCTAGCGACCCAGGTTCGAATCCCGTCTAGGGCAATGTTTCTTGCTTGTCAACAAATCGCTTTTCAACTTAGGTTTAAAGGGACAGTCAGGCGGCTTTTGCAACTTTGTCTCATATGAAAGAGAAAATTCAGCTGTACAAAAAACTTTTTGGGACCTTATGTCGGAAATCCCTAGTTTTTGAGATATTCAACCTCAAAGTAGCCGAATTCGGGTTTCCATCCGCAGAAAGTGCGGATGGCCCGGACGGTCAATGTGTCCTGCGTTTAGTGGCATTCAAATTTGAATGAGACATTGAGGGAAATGAGGAGTGCGCGAGACAATTTAGCATTTTTGAATATGCAAAATGGACGACCGTATCCTATCATAGAGAAATGAAAAGGCCCCTGACTGTCCCTTCAAATGTTAATTTTTAAATGTCACCTCTTAAAGTTTTTGTTTTTGTAGTAATTTGGATCCGAGTAAAATGTTACACACTCTCTCCCTTTCTTCTTCTATCCCTCTTTCACCCACTTTCTCTTTTCATTAAAGATAAAATAACAGACAGAGGAAATTTGATTGATTTCACTATAACAACAAACCTTTCCTGGTGAGCACGCCCGCCAGAAATACACTCCTTCACTTTAGTTCTTCTTCACTCGGTGAATATGATTCTTCAGTTCCATTCATATCGTTTCTGGCGCCGTGCAGAGGTTATCAAGCGCGCGCAGGTATTCACACTTAGCGCAGGCGGTAGAGATTTTGGCTGGCGCGCGATACGTCATGGGATCGAATCCCCACTTCGGCAAACTTTTTTGTTTTTTGCTATTCAACTCTACATGCATTTGCAACTAATAAAACACACAAAATAATAATAAAAACTTTTTTCTAATGATCAAAAAATGTCTGCAAACTGTGTTATTTGAATGCACTGATTTTACGCTTAAATTAACATCTGACAATTTATTTTCAATATATGTATGAGCGAATATGAATAAATACGCAACAATCAAAAAATCGTTGATCTTGGGTTGGCCTTTCGGCGCACAACCGAAGAGAGCAACGTGTGAACCACTCTATGTACACATGAGATCATGAGAGCCATGGCTTTGGCCGTTAGGGCCTTAAACGCCCAAACCAAAAGGGCGGGGGACTAGATTGAGGGGGGATGGCAAGAAGTGGGCGATTGAGACTGGGACTAGAGAAAGACCGACCAGCGGGGAAGGGGCTAAGGTAAGGGCTAAGGTAAGGCCTAAGGTAAGGGCTAAGGTAAGGACTAGAAGTGACACTAACAGTAATACGGACGGCGCAGGTAACCGGCCTCTGAAAAGAGATCAGTTCGTGGAATGCTGGCGAAGTATTCGGGGGCGGAAACGCGGAGAACCGGGAGAGGGTGGGGAGATTCACGAGAACAACGAAACGCAGACGAAATGAGAATAAACGAACTCGGACCACAACCGCACGACGCTTTTTCAGGCACACCGGGCACAGAGGAATTGGAGAGGACTCAAATGGCTGATAATTGAATTGGGCTCGTTTTCAGCTTTGATTTTATTTTTTCAAATTGAAAATCGATTAAGTTTGAAGGAAGTTGTGATCAATTAAAGATTAACGACTTAACCGCGACGCTGCCGCGATCTATTCATTCGGTCGCGCGCATTTAACCAAAGTGGCGCAGCGGCCGAATGGCTAAGGCGCCGGTCTGCCAAGCTTGAGGTCGAGAGTTCGATCCCGCTTGCTGACATTTTTGTTTTTCTTGGTTTGTTAGTGATTTATCATCATTTGTTTGTTTGGAAAATGGTTTTTCATTTTGCGAAAAATGAAAAAGAATCCTTATAGTCTCTCGGGCACAATCTTTCCTGTCAAAGTGACATGGTAGCCTGGTGGTTAGGATTGTGAATTACCAATCGAACGTCGAAGGTTCGATTCCTTTAGAAAACATTCTTGTGAACCAAAAATCCTTTAAAAAAGACCGAAAATTCGAAAATCCCGCCAAACTTTGAATTTGAATGCGGCGCGGTCGCGTAGCGATCGATTTCTTTGAATTTATGTAACTTCCTTCAAAATCAATCGATTTTCAATTTCAAAAAAGTAAAAGAAAGCTGAAAACGAGAAGAATATGAAAATGTACCGTTTGAGTCCCCGCTAAGCGTCTGAAAGATTGTGTGAGCATCGAAACTAGGAAAAAGTGTAGTGCGGCGGCGGCCTCGCTACGCCCGAGGGCATGCGTGGACAACTACGAAAAAGGTGCATCTGACGATGAATACGAATAATGAAAATAAATCAGTAGGGCTTGTCTTGGCGCGGGCGCTTCAGTTGCACCTTGAGCCGCTTCATGCCGATCTGGAAGCCGTTCATGGCGGCGATGGCTGCCTGGGCGGCCGACGGAGACTCGTAGCTCACGAAGCCTGCAAAAACACACGACATGCAGCCGACCAGCTGAGGAGAGACGCAGAGAGAGGACGGCACGACACCTACCGAAGCACTTGGACTGGTTCGTGGCGCGGTCGACAAACACTTTGGCGGAGATGACGGTTCCGAAGGGGGCGAACATCTGGATGAGCTCCGAGTCGCCGAACTCCTGCGGCAGGTGGTAGATGAAGAGGTTGCAGCCGTCGGGACCGAGCACTGAATGCACCACGGCTACAAGACTACGAGAAAAGAGAGAGGAGGAGGAGGAGGAACCCGACGACCAACACGACACGCCGCGTCGCCGACGACCACCACCACCACCACGGGGAAGAGGCTGGACTAACCCTCTTTTGGCTGCACCAGCGGCATCATCGCCGCCTGCTGCTGGAGGGCGGCCAACTGCTGCAGGGCACCTGAACGACACCACATGCGAGAGAAAAGAGAGAGAGAAGGCAACTGAGGGCACCACGACACGGTGCGCAGGGGGAGTCGAAAGTAGGGGAAATGGGTGCGACTGGGGCCTACTCGCGCGATGTGAAGGGGAAACTCACTTTGTTGTTGTTCCAAGACCGCGTTCATCATAGCCTGATTCTGGAGGCTGTGGGAGTCACCACTTGTCGATGTAGGCGCTAAAATTAGAAAATAAGATATATTCATGTTACAAACAACATATTTAGTCAAAGTCACACTCGCAAAAATGAATGTGACAGCTGGGAATCAAACCTGCGACCTTGTGGGCAGCAGTCCGCCGCTCTAACCACTGAGCTATAGGCGCGCTGTGGCCTTGGCGGCGCGAGCTCTCTAATACCCACGGGGCGCGCCCACCATAGGGGGAGGCGCTTAATTTAAAGAGGAATGATCGTAAAATTGATTTTTCAAAGTCTTTTACAATTATTTCATTAAATAGATGTCGTTTCCACGATTCCGAAACATACCCCTTTTATATGATTTGGACTGCAAAAGAGGCGCGTTTACACGGCCGTTTTACGCGTTTGCCGCACGGAAAAAGTGTGGGAAATGGGGAGACGCAGAGTTGGCGGCAATTCAAATGGGAATTTCCCCAAAATTTCAAGCGCTCCTAAATCGGTTCATTTTTATGCAAAATGGGTAAAAGAGGTATTTTTTCGGAATCCTGGGAATAAGATCGAGACTTTTATCACAAAAACAGAAAAATTATTTTTTTCGCGGTCCTTCCCCTTTAAAGGACGAAACTCACGGGAGTACTGTAGTTCTTGCTGTTGGGCGGCCACAGCTGCCTGTTGTTGTTGGACAGCGAGAGCTTGGAGCACGGCGGGGTTGATGCCGGCTGTGGCCTGCATTCCGGAGAGGGCCTGGAGCTGAGCGGCGGCTGCGGCTTGCTGGGCGTAGAGAGGGTTTTGCATCTGGATCTGGAATTGGAGTTTAGAGAGAGAGAGAGAGAAAGAGAAAGAGAAAGAGAGAGAAAGAGAAAAAGAAAGAGAGAGAAAGAGAAAGAAAGAAAGAGAGAGAGAGAGAGAGAGAGAGAGAGAGAGAGAGAGAGAGAGAGAGAGAGAGAGAGAGAGAGAGAGAGAGAGATAGAACTGAAAGAGAGAGAAAGAGAAAGAGAGAGAGATAGATAGAGAGAGAGAGAGAGAGAGAGAGAGAGAGAGAGAGAGGGAGAAACTCACAGCTGCCGGAGCCTGTATGATCGGCAAGTAGGCCTGCGACTGACTCAACGCCTGCTGTTGCAAAACCTGGGCCTCGGGTGAGAGAACCATTGGTTGCATCACCTGCTGATAGGAGTACTGAGGCCCAACTTGCGACAGAAGCATAGGATTCAGAAGACCCATCTGCGCCGCCATCTGCTGCATCCGACGGACCTTAAACAACGACCTTGACGGACCATTCCTAATAGTCGGACGGCACCTGTCGCTCCTTTTCCGTGTCGGCGTACTTGACCACGAGGGAACTACTGGCACCAGGCATCGTCTGACTTCCGTGGAGGGCGGTGATGGCCATGTGGGCATCTAAGGCGTTGCGGAATTTGACGAAGGAACAGCCCTTAGAGAGACCGTCGGGACCGCGGAGGACTGTGACCTGAAAGAGAAAGTTAGAGAGAGAGAGAGAGAGAGAGAGAGAGAGAAAGAGAGAGAGAGAGAGGGACCTCTAAAATTGATTTTTCAAAGTCTCTTTACAATTATTTCATCGAATAGATATCGCTTCCACGATTCTGAATCATACCCCTTTAATATGATTTGGGGAATCGAACCTGAGACCTTGTAGGCTACAGGCGCGCTAAGGACTTTGCGGCGCGAACTCTCTAATAGCCACGGGGCGCGCCCACCATAGGGGGAGGCGCTTAATTTAAAGAGGAATGACGTTTCCACGATTCCGAAACATACCCCTTTTATATGATTTGGGCTGCCAAAGAGGCGCGTTTAAACGGCCGATTTACGCGTTTGCCGCACGGAAACACGGCTAGAGTGGGCGAGAGAGTGTGGGAAATGGGGAGACGCAGAGTTGGCGGCAATTCAAATGACAATTTCCCCAAAATTCAACCGCTCCTAAATCGGTTCATTTTTATCCAAAATGAGTAATAGAGGTATTTTTCAGAGTCCTGGGAATGAAATCTAGGCTTTTATTACAAAATCAGGAAAATTATTTTTACACGGTCCTTCCCCTTTAAGAGTGTTCTCCAGTCCTCTCAAATTCCAGTCTCTCACCAGAAATGGAAAAATCGATAGTGGCCAATTTTGGCCAAACTTGCTCAAAAACAAGTATTTGACCTAAAAACATTAGTTTGAGAGTTTTAGATCAATATCGATTTTATGACCCGGGTTACGGTAGGTCGCCCTGGGTTACTGTAACTCACCTCAAAATGGTCCAAAATGCTCAAACTCAATTTAATTCGACTTTAAATGATAAATATACATTTTTTTTGTTTTAAAGAGTAAAAGCTAAATGGAGAGCTATAAAAATTTATAAACTCAAATTTTTGCATTTTCATGGTTTTTTTTTATTTTCTATAAAAAATAAGGGTCAAGTTGAGAGCATTTTCACTGTTCATCGGTTTTTCATTAAAATTTGCTACAAAACCACCGCCACTAATAGTTTTAAAAAATATCGACTAAAACAACTCAAATCCGCAAAAGAGCACATTTTGAGGTGAGCTACAGTAACCAAGAGTGACCTACCGTAACCGTGGTAAAAAAATCGATATTGATTTAAAACTCTCAAAATACTTTTAGGGTTTAATGTTTTTAGGTGAGTTTAGTTTCCTTTAAAGTGTTTCCAGCCCCCCCCCCCCCTAAATTCCAGTCTCTCGCCAGACTGCCTAATTTCCGTTGCAGAGAGTGCAACGTTCACTTTGGCCCCCAATTGATTACCGATTTCGCTTCGGGACCCGACGGAATCAGATTTGCATGCCGTCGGAAACGCGTTTTGCCGCGCCATTTGACGACGTCTCGACAACAGTGGCGTTCGGAGGAAAGTGGTATGCATTATTCAGAGACTCTCGCTCTCTCGCGCTCTCTCTCTCTCTCTGTCTCTCTTGATAGAGAGAGCGAGAGAAATAGGGAGAGAGAGAGAAATAGAGAGAGAGCAAGAGAAAGAGAGAGAGAGAGAGAGAGAGAGAGAGAGAGAGAGAGAGAGTGCTTACCTCTTCCAAAGGTCCGAATGGTTGGAACAGGTTCCGGACTTCATCCTCTCCCTGGTTCTTTGACAGCATCCCAACGAACAATTTCTTGTCATCGACTTGGAACTGAAATGACTTAAGAGTTTCTGTTTCTCTCTCTCCCTCTCTCTCTCTCTCTCTCTCTCTCTCTCTCTCTCTCTCTCTCTCTCTCTCTCTCTTGCCCCCACTTTGTCAATGTCTCGCAATTTCGTGCCCTAACAATCCCTCCATTTCGCAGCAAACGAGCCCATCAGAGACGGGACCCGCGAATTTATGGATGCCCTAATGGCGCCCTATGAGAAAGAGACTCATCCCCACAAGGCCTATGGGAAGAGGAATCTATGACGAGGAGGGAGATACTCCGCAAATGAAATCCACCTACTATGGAAATCCCCTGGGGAGCGTTGAATTTGGGGTGATCAAGAGAGAGAGAGAGAGAGAGAGAGAGAGAGAGAGAGAGAGAGAGAGAAAGGGAGAAAGACGCAGAGCGTCAGATATAGAAACGGAGAGGCAGAGAGGTAGAGATAGAGGGAGACATGAAAATTGGGAGGGCTTAACTCTCTCTCTCTCTCTTTCTCTTTCCCTGTCTCTTTCTTTCTCTGTCTCTCTGTCTCTCCCTCTCTCCCTCTCTCTCTCTTTCTCTCTTTTTCTCTCCTTCTCTCACTTTCTCTTTCTCTCTCTCTCTCTCTCTCTCTCTCTCTCTTATACTCTCTCTCCTTCTCTCTCTCTCTCTCTCTCTCTCTGCCTCTGCCTCTCTCTCTCTCTCTCTCTCTCTCTCTCTCTCTCTCTCTTATACTCTCTCTCCTTCTCTCTCTCTCTCTCTCTCTCTCTCTCTGCCTCTGCCTCTCTCTCTCTCTCTCTCTCTGCCTCTGCCTCTGCCTCTGCCTCTCTCTCTCTCTCTCTCTCTCTCTCTCTCTCTCTCTCTCTCTCTCTCCCAAAACTCCCAAAAAACCCCAACTCACCTTATCCTTCGGAGACGTCGGTCTGCTCTCCGTGTCGGCCGGCTTCACCTGCATCGCGCGGTTCATCTGAAGCATTGGATGTGCTCTTGGCGGGAGGGGCGCCCCGATAACGGAATTTCCTGCCAACCGGCTGCCTTCACCTCGTTACTCCGCCCATTTAGACCAGCCATTGGATTACAGGGGGGACGGCCACCTCCTTCCCCAGACGTCCATTCTCTATCAACACCTTTTCCCCCGAAAAATCCGGTCTTTTTGACAAATTTTGAGGGTTTAGACTACAAAACTGTGGTTTCACAGTAGATAATCGATTTATAACCGCCTGGCGATTTTTTTGCCAAAGTTGCAAGTTGGTGTAGTGGCTAGCTCGCCAGACTGCCGCACGCGCGACCCTGGTTCGATCCCCGCCGGTGACAAAAGTTTTTCTTTCTGTTTTTACGTTAATAATATGTAATTTAAACTAGTTTAAAGATCAATTTCGTTTTTCATAGTTGAAATAGTCCTTTTAAGGGAATAAATTAGCCTAAACCCCATTTTTGGCCCCTTTTCTTCGGCCAAAAACGTCTGCTCTATTGTCTAATCGTTACAGCTGATTGACCCGCGGTGTCGAGAGGCCTCTTCACGGTCAGTCTCCTGGATTACGGTCATCTGTCGCCGACGGCGGCCACCTGTCGGTCCATTCCGCTTGCGCAACGCCGCCGTTTCAAGCACGCGCACATCGATACAGCGCCCAGAAAGGGCTACCGAAAGTGATTGATGGTAGGAGTCACAGGAGTCACGAGAATTTGGAATTTTTGACCCAACAAAGCAATTTATTAAAAGAAAAACCGTTAAAAATGATTTTTAAAGTAGTTTTTATAGCATTTTTGGTGCACTAGAAGCAGATATCTTCGTTTTTTAGCTTTTAAAACAATCAATAAGCTTTAAAAAAAAGTTTGTGAGACCATAAACGCTTTTGTTTTCTAATTATGAAACTTTCTCCGCGCTGAAGAACAAAATTTCGAAAAGTGGCCAATGGCGCAGTGGGTAAGATGCTCGTCTCTCACGCTGAGGGTCCAGGGTTCAAATCCTGCCCAAGGTTTTTGTTTTGCTTTTTGTTTTTTTTTCACTAAAAAGATTTTGTATTTTCCCTAATAAGGTTACAATAAACTTTTAAACCCTAATTTTAGTCGTTTTTCGTCATTTCTAACTTTCATATTTTGCAAAACTCGAAATAAACTGCTACTAAAATAAAGGAAAATGGAGTTTAAGGCAGAAAAGCGTATGTTTAAATGGTTCGCATCTTTTCAAAAAGTTCGTCTCTGCGCCCAATGGCTCAGGCGGTAAGCGCCTCGCTCCCACGCTAAAGGTCGCGGGTTCGATTCCTACCTTAGATTTTTCTTTTGTTTTTGTAAATTTCACAATTCATATTACTTTGAATCATTTTCAAGTAAAGGAGATTTTTTTTTAAATTTAAAAACCGGAATTTCGAATTTTTGAAGTTTTTTTTTAAAATATTTTTGAATTAAATTGTCTTATAAGTTGTAAAATAAAAAAAAATATTTTTCAAAAAAACTTAAAACTCACCCCTGGCAAAGTTTTTTGGTCATGTAGCGCCGCCTGACATTGTATGGCACTCTCTCGATGGCAGAATGTGAGAAAAGCGCAGCCCTTGTGCATACCTGGAATACAATTTTTATTTTCTATTTTACAATTTTACAAATCCTTTTTTTTTTAAATTGAGAACATGTTTTTGAGTAAAATAAAAGAAAACATACCCGTATATTTATCCTTGAGGATGGTGAACTCGTAGATTTTACCGTAGTTGTCAAAGAGGTGCCGTAAATCCTTCTCCTCGAGGTTTCGGGGGATCTGGAAATTTAAAATGTTTCAATTTTATTTAGAATAAATGTTTAAACAATTTTATAAAAAATTAAATTTCCTCTTTTAAACAGTGCGCAAATATTTTGAAAAGCCATGGCGCAGTGGGTAACTGCTAGGCTTCAAGCCAATCAACCATGGTTCGATCCCTACCGCGGTAAAAAAAATTAAAATTGTATTTTAAATGTGTATATCAAATTTTTCTTTATTTCTCTTTCTCTCTTTAAAGGACCGCGTAAAAATATTTTTTGTTTTTGTGATAAAAGTATAGATTTTATTTCCAGGATTCAGAAAAATACCTGATTTACCCATTTTGGATCAAAATGAACCGATTTAGGAACGCTTGAAATTTTCGAGAAATTGTCATTTGAATTGTCGCCAACTCTGCGTCTCCCCATTTCCCACACTCTCTAGCCCACTCTAGCCGTGTTTCCGTGCGGCAAACGCGTAAATCGGCCGTGTAAACGCGCCCATTTTGCAGTCCAATTTATATAAAAAGGGTATGTTTCAGAATCGTCTGGAATAATCTATTCCATGAAATAATTGTAAAGATACTTTGAAAAATCAATTTTACGAGGTCCTTCCCCTTTAACAAACGGCCTCACTTATCCAAGAGAGTGTGCATATTATATCCATTTTTCCTCTTTTTCAATCTCATTTTTATCCAGTTTTCAGTCCCCCCCCTCCACTTCTTTGTGTGGCCAGCCTTCTTCCACCCTCTCATGGCAGCCGGATATCGGCTGGCCGCTGCGGTTCCCCGGGGAACGGAGCCCGACGTCCCATCGATCGCCCCCCACGACGAGAAGCCTCGTCCCTCCCTTCGTCTTATCACACGACCGGGCAGATCCGAGAGACCAAAGGGAGGGAAGAGAAATGCCCTCCGCTGGGATTTACAGGGAGAGAGGGAAAACAAGTGGCGGCAAGGAGGGGCTAAGAGGGGAAGGGATTGAAGATTAAACGGCGAACGGAAGGGTTTAAAGTCACTTAGGAATTGAAAGTTACCATTTTCTGCAAACGAAATTTGAAAAATAGATATTTTAAAGCTTTAAAATCTCACAAACTAAAAATACCAACCATTTACTGTTTCAAAAAGAAAGCAGCGCCGCCTCGCGCAAATTTGCAACGCGTGCGCGATTTTCCCGCTTTTTCACTATGGGACCCATCCTACGTGCCCTAAATTACGTCTAGGGTTGAATGCCCTGTAAAATCTAGTTTTTAACACTACTAAATGTATTTTTTGTTAAAAAGCGACCGGAAAAACTCAAAAAAATCAAATTTCCACCTTGTGCACGGTTTTTGCGTCCTTTCGTTGTGGGACCCAAACAGTAACGTTGTAATTAATATTTAAAATATATGTTGGTGAATAAAACTGAACTTGTAATAATTTTTTAAAGGAATTTAGAAAAATTGATTTTCTTCGTGGAAAATAGTGATTTCGGCGTCTAAATGTGTTTTATAGGTATTTTACTGTTTTTATCGATTTCCATGGTAGTTTTCTAATTTAAAATCAGTTTTTCTAGATTTTCGTGTAAAAAATTAAGTTTCCATCGAATTTTAACGACGAACCACGGTTTGCACAAACTTTTGCAACCTGCACGCGGTTTTCTTGGCTTTTCGTGGTGGGACCCAACCTGATCTAAAATCTAAAATCTAAATTCTAAAAAAATTAAAATCGATTTTTTTCCTAATTTAACTAATTTTCGTTGTGGGACCATCTTAACCATCAGTTTAGCAATGGAAAATAGTGTCTCTGCCGTTTGCCGCATGGTTTTTCTGCAATTTTCCCTCTGGGACCTATCCACTGATCGAATCACGTTGCGCCAGCTTGCAATCTGCCGCACACTCTTGCCTCATTTCCGTTCGGGACCCTATTTCTGGCCCGATTCCTCCTCCGCTTCCCATTAGGCAGTCACTCTCTCATGACTACATGTTGCCAAGCAACCGAAAAGTCCACCTCATCACGCACACACGAAAAATGATAAATGTGCACACGTACACACGGGGATTCCTGAGAAAACTCCACAAACTATGGCATTCCAATAAGAAAAGACAAAAGAAGAAGAAAATTTGAAATTCCCACCTGTCCGACGAAGAGTTTGATGGCATCGGGGTCCTTGACGGGGAACCCGTTCGAGTCCGTCGAACTCGTCGAGCTGGCCCTCATCTCGTGGACCATTTTCGGATTACGGTAGACAGGGAGGCAGAATACGGTAGGACGACACGGACACGACACACAGAGACACACTGGCACGAGAGAGAGAAGGCTAGCCTATAATGCCATTAGCCGCGCGCCGGCGGTCTTATTAATCGCGACGGGAATCACGAAGCTCCGCCCCCAAAAGGCCCCTCCCCCGTTGGGATTGGCCGCCTCAAAAACGAGAGAGCATGGAAAATAAGGAGAGGCCCGAAAGGGGCAGATGGGCCTGGCACCTAATTGGGCTCGCTGCCACTCGGACAGCCAGCTGGCTCGATGGATCGGACCCCGGGGAAGCCTTTCATTTATAATCCCTCTGCACCACCCAACCAGGGGGGGAGACCAATCGATATTCGACATTTTAGTCATTTGTGAATTGGATTCGATTTTCACGCGCTGCCGGGCGAGGTAAACACGGCAGGCTTGAATAACAATTAGGAGTAATTCTCTCTTAATTTGAAGAGGATAAATATCTTCTTCTAATTTTAGGTTTCCAAGGTTAGCAGTAATTTTCTCTCTCTCTCTCCCTCTCTCTCTCTCTCTCTCTCTCTCTCTCTCTCTCTCTTTCTTGGTTTCACTCTCTCTCACTCTATGTTTCTGTCTCTATCTCTCTCTCTCTTGGTTTCTTTCCCTCTTGGTCTCTCTCTCTCTCTCTCTCTCTCTCTCTCTCTCTCTCTCTTGGTTTCTTTCTCTCTTGGTCCCTCTCTCTCTCTCTCTCTCTCTCTCTCTCTCTCTCTCTCTCTCTCTCTGTCTCTCTCTCTCTCTCTTGGTTTTTCTCTCTCTCTCTCTTGGTCTCTCTCTCTCTATGTGTGTTTCTGCCATTTTGATTAGGTGCATATGTAAAGTTTGTAAATGTGACCGTGAGAGCGTGTTTGTGTCCGTTGGTTTAACGGGTACATGTGTACGTGTGAGCATGTGTTGATGTGTGAATGTGAGGATGTGTCGACACGTCATTCCGTGTAGTATGTCCTCTGTTTACAAGTCAAGAGAAAAAGATTTGGATATGTAGGTGTGAGTAGGTGCATATGTAAAGTGTCCATGTGTGCGCGTGTAGGCGTGTGGGTGTGTGAGTTCGAGTAGGTAAGTATACATGTGTGAGAGTGTGTTTGTTTCAGTTTATTGACGGTGTATGTATGTGTGTCAACGTGAGCGTGTGTGGATGTGTGGAAATGAGTGTGTCTACCCGTCATTCAGTAAAGTCTGCCGTGTGCTTGCAATTCAAGAGGCAAATTTGAAGGGTGTGTTTGTGGCCATGTGTTTATGTGAGCATGTGTGTATCCGTATGTATGTGTGAATGAGTATGAATGTGTGCGTGTGAGTGTATGAGTGTGTGAGTTAGAGTTTGTAAGTGTGTGAGTTTGTAGGTTGTGAGTGTGAGTGTGAGTGCGTGAGAGTGTGTGTGTGTGTTTGGTGAGCGGGTGAGCGTGTGTGCGTGTGTGTATGTGTGTGAGCAAGTGAATGAGTGTGAGTAGCCTTTCCTGAGCCTTCCAAATCATCTCTGCTGCCCTACTCTCTCACTTGCTGACATCCGTGACCGACACCCGTACCACATCGGATTCTGAATCACCAACACTATATAAATCACTGAATCGGTAAAAACAAGCATTTTCTCTCGGAGGTAGACATAGTGATTAGCATTTTCCCTTTTGTTTACCTCCAACGGCGTGGCTGTGCATGGGAAATCGAA
>JAJQXH010000044.1:505000-572500 GCA_022343465.1 Oscheius sp. G VE-2021 | reverse complement strand
TAGCCGTGTTTCCGAGCGGCAAACGCGTAAATGAGCCGTGTAAACGCGCCCCTTTTGCAGTCAAAAACATATAAAAAGGGATGTTTTAGAATCGTGGAAACGATATCTATTCAATGAAACTATAGTAAATTTATTTTGAAAAACCAATTTTACGAGGTCCTTCCCCTTTAAAAGTTGAAACTAACGCTGAAAAGTGTCAGTGTGATAGTGTGAGAGTGTGAATGCGAGTGTAAATGTGAGAGAGTGAGTTTGTGAGGGTGAGTGTGTGACTGTGACCATGAATCTGAATGTGATTGTGACTGTGAGACTATGTGAGGGTGAGAGTGTTAGAGTGGGAGCGTGTGTGATAATTATCAAATTAGCCGAATGGTGGATAGATAGATTTGAATATTAAGGAAGAAAAATCAATAATTGATTTTTAGGGGATTAAAGAAGTTCAGCATTTATTTCAATTTTAATCAAAAAGGAAGGAAATGACGGGTTTGTTTTTTTTTAAATTTTTTCCTTTCAACGCAAAAAACCACTGATTGGAAATAGAGCGCCATATTGGCAATGGGGCGCGTTTACGCGGGCAATATGAAACAAGGGCGGTAAAATCGTTAAAAGTTACATTTTTGCTTGTAAAATATAAACAAACCAATGAAAAATGGTAGTGTGAAAGTGTGACAGTGTTCATGCGAGTGTGAACGTGTGAGAGTGAGTTTGTGAGTGTGACTTTGAATCTGAATGTGAGGGTGATTGTGAGAATGCGTGAGGATGAGAGTGTTAGAGTGGGAGTGTGTGGGATAATCGAATTTTAAGAAAGAAAATTCGATAATTGATTTTTAGGTAATTAAAAATGAAACGAGGATGGTAAAATCGTAAAAAATGACATGTTGGCTTAAAAAAGGAAACAAACCAATGAAGAGTGTGAAAGTGAGAGAGTGTGAGAGTGTGATGTGACTGGGAGTATGACTGTGAGGGTGATTGTGAGAATATTTGAGGATGAGAGTGTTAGTGTGAGAGTGTGAGTGTGTGAGTGTGAAATAAAAGTGAGTGAGAGAGAGAGAGAGAGAACGAGATTCTATAAACTTTATATTTCCAGATTTGACGGAGTGAATGCAAACTACAACCACGCGAAGCACTCCCGCTACGACGAGATGTACAGCCCCTACCTCGGAACTTTCCGCCAGCGCAAGATGTACACCTCCCTTGCCCCATCCCTTTGCATCAACTCAAGGTACCGTAACCTGTTTCTGTTACAGTAACCTGTTTTACTTACAGTAATCCTCATTTTACAGTAACCGCCGCTGCTCCTACCAACAGACTCCTCACAGAGCCTACAGTACCAAACAGGGAGAGTGGCTAGTTGAACGTGACCGTAACCACCACCGCCGGCATCCTACCGTACCCATCCAGCCCAGGGCCATGTCCGAACCTCCGATGGAGCCTTATCACCGTAGGACTTTGATGCTGCCTACTCAGACCACCCGCTTTGAAAACTACTTCCGTTACTGGAGGGGCCGTGCGTGTGGGCTGGACTACGCAGCGCCATTCCTTCAGTGTGAGGACTATCGGCCGAAAGAGGTAGGTTTTACTCTCTCTCCCTCTCCCTCTCTCTATCTCTATCTCTCTATCTCTCTCTATCTCTCTATCTCTCTCTCTCTCTCTATCCAAATTTTACTTTAAAGGGGAAGGACCGCGTAAAAAAATTTTTCTGTTTTTGTGATAAAAGTCTCGATCTTATTCCCAGGATTCCGAAAAAAAAACCTCTTTTATCCATTTTGGATAAAAATGAATCGATTTAGGAGCGCTTGAATTTTCGGGAAATTGTCATTTGAATTGCCACCAATTCTGCGTCTCCCCATTTCCACACTCTCTCGCCCACTCTAGCCGTGTTTCCGTGCGGCAAACGCGTAAAACGGCCATGTAAGCGCGCCCCTTTTGCAGTCCAAATCGTATAAAAGGGGTATGATTCAGAATCATGGAAACGACATCTATTCGATGAAATAATTGTAAAGAAACTTTGAAAAATCAATTTTACGAGGTCCTTCCCCCTTTTACTGCCCTAAAATAGATTGAACGCACTTCCAACCTTTTTTCAGGACCGCCGGTATCAGAGAATCTACTGGGCTCCGACATTCCTTGGCATCACTCCTTCTTGTCGCCATGCTGCCAACTTCATGCTCACTGCCTACTAGAAAACGAGATTTGCGAAATACTTATAAACGATTATTATTATTATTAATTATAGCGTAAAACAGGCGCATATAGCGGCCGACAGCAGGCCGCAGTCATTAAAAGCGGTTTCGAGTTACCAAAAGCGATCTATGTCTACCAAGTATCATCTACCGCAAATATGTTAGTTACCAACAGAATACAAAGATGAAATAATGAAAAGTGTGAATCCTAGTAATGATAATCATGTTAACAATCGCGGATATTACATAATCACAACAATAGCAACGAAACAATAGAACAACACAATAGAGAGGAAGTAACAGAAGATAGATAGATCATGAGAAAATCTTTATTTTATGCAGAAGGTAAAAACAATTCTCTTTTATTACTGCAAGCCGTGTTTAAAACAAACTAGGTAAACTTCTAGAACTCTGGGAACCATCAGCGTTAAAATGAGAATAACCCATATGCTAATTCGCCCATTTCAATTAGATTAATTTTTCCCAACACCGCTTCAAGCAACGGTTTTTCACAAATGGGTTGATTAGCATAGGATTTACCGTGATTTTGAAAAGGAGGCTGATGGTCACTTAAAGGGACAGTCAGGGTGCCTTTTCATTTCATTATGATAGGATACGGTCGTCCATTTTGCATATTCAAAAATGCTAAATTGTCTCGCGCACTCCTCATTTCCCTCAATGTTTCATTCCAATTTGAATGCCACTAAACGCAGGACACATTGACCGTCCGGGCCATCCGCACTTTCTGCGGATGGAAACCCGAAATCGGCTACTTTGAGGTTGAATATCTCAAAAACTAGGGATTTCCGACATAAGGTCCCAAAAAGTTTTTTGTACAGCTGAATTTTCTCTTTCATATGAGACAAAGTTGCAAAAGCCGCCTGACTGTCCCTTTAAACCTAAGTTGAAAAGCGATTTGTTGACAAGCAAGAAACATTGCCCTAGACGGGATTCGAACCTGGGTCGCTAGATTTGTAGTCTGACGCATACACCACTACACCAAGGAACCGCCGCGGATCTGTTGAAATAAGGGGTTTCGCTCTATTTTCGTTCCTTTTTCTACCAAATCGGCTCAAACTAGGCGCGCAACGAGCGAAGGATAGTTCCATGAAAATGCTAAAATTTCGTGAACGTAGGTAACTTTATCTGTTCGTCCGTAAAAAAGGGAGTGAGAGAGATATAGACAGAGAGAGAAAGAGAGGTAGAAAGAGAGATATAGATAGGGAGAGAGATTGAGTGATTGAGCGAGATAGAGAGAGACATTGAGATAGGAAGAGAAAGAAAGAAAGAGAAAAAGAAAGAGAAAAAAGAGAGAAAGAGAGACGAAATAGAAATAGAGAGAGAGAGAGAAAGAGAGAGAAAGAGAGAGAGAGAGAGAGAGATAGGGAGAGAGAAAGAGAGAGAGAGAGAGAGAGAGAGAGAGAGAGAGAGATAGAAAGATAGGGAGAGAGACAGAGAGAAAGAGATTGGGAGAGAGAGAGAGAGGAGAAAGAGAGAGAGAGAGAGAGAGAGAGAGAGAGAGAGAGAGAGAGAGAGAGGAAGAGGGAGAGGGAGAGAGAGAGGAGACGAAGTGGTATGTTCGATGGTGGTTCGAGTCCCGTTGATGTTTTTCTTTTTGCTTTTGATATAAGTGATGAATTGAAAACATTCGTGTTGCTATGAAATCTCTTTTGAAAAACTCATTTTTGAAAAAGTTTCTGGAAAAAAGTAATTATTTTTTTTAATTTTAAAATTTCAAAACGAAATTTGGAGAAAACGGTGACTTGCAAATTAACAAATGCATAAAAGGCAAAAAGAAAAACATCTACGGGACTCGAACCACCATAGGGCAAAACAATAATCGTACACGCTTCCTCTACACCATCGACCTACACTTTCGGAGTGGCAACGCATCCAGAACTATCCCGCGGGAGGCAGCGACCACAGAAAAAAAATACGATTACTCGAAAACCAAGGCCCCTAAGCAGATTTTGAAAACGGCCCTTTGAACTACTAATATATGGCCACCTTTTCCGGTAGAGCTCGTTTTATTTGGCCACATTGATGAGAATACATTCCCATGTTAGAAAAAATGCTGGACGACCGCCTAGGCGAAAAGAAGACGAGAAATGGGATGCAAATGAACCCGTGTGGTTAATTAGAAAATTGGTGATAATTTGAATGATTCTAGAAATTTCTCACGCTCCCGTCACGTCTCATTATCCTACCCTCTTTCCCCTTAAAACCCTCCCATTTCTCATTTTCCCTCATTCCTCATCATCGCAATGGCCCAGTCCGTGCCTCCCGGAGACATCACCACGCAGCCCGGCTCGAAGATCGTCTTCAATGCCCCGTACGACGACAAGCACACCTACCATATCAAGATCATCAACGCCTCGGCCCGTCGCATCGGCTGGGCCATCAAGACGACGAACATGAAGAGGCTGGGAGTGGACCCCGGCTGCGGAGTGCTGGACCCCAAGGAGGCCATCCTGATGGCCGTCAGCTGTGATGCCTTCGCCTTCGGACAGGAGGACACCAACAACGACCGCATCACCATCGAATGGACCAACAGCCCTGATGGAGCGGCCAAGCAGTTCAGGAGGGAGTGGTTCCAGGGGGACGGCATGGTCCGTAGGAAGAACCTCCCTATTGAATACAACCCCTAGGGGAATCGAGAAGCAGTGAATGATAGCAGATAAATTCGTCTCCACCCAAAGTTTTCCCTCTGCGTCTCTAACCAGTTTCCATATGATATGTTTCTCTAGCCTGTCACTTTGTCCTCTGCGTCTCTAACCTGTTTCTCTGACTTCAGCGTCTATAACCTGATCGCTTTTTCCCCTGCTTCTCAAACCTGTTCCTTTGTCCTTTGCGTCTCTAACCTGTTCCTCTGTCCTCTGCGTCTCTAACCTATCTTTAGTCTTCTGCGTTTCTAACCTGTCTTCACCATCTGCGTCTCTAACCAGTTAACATGTGTTTTGCTTCTCTAGGAGGTAGCTCTCTGCGTTCCTCTGCGTCTTCAACCTATTCTTCCGCTTTATGCGTCTAAACAGTTGTCATGTCCTCTGAGTCTCTTTACCTCCTCTCCGTCTCAAACCAGTTCCCATTTCCTCTGCGTCTCTAACCTGCTTGTCTGTCCTCTGCGTCTCTAGCCAGTTCTAATGCCCTCTGCGTCTATAACCAGTTACTGCGTCCTCTGCGCCTCTAACCAGTTACTTCTTCCCCTGCGTTTCTAACCCATCCGCCCATCCTCTGCGTATCTTATCTGGTCGCTGAATCCTCTGCGTCTCTAGTTAGCTTCCATGTTATCTGCTTCTCTAACCCGTTCTCCATCACACGTCCTCATCGTCTCTAACCCTTCCTTCCACCTTCTGCTTCTCTAAACTCTGTTTCCTCTGCGTTTTATGGGCTCGTTGCAGTTTATATTTGCATAATGAACTTTAAAATCACATTTTTACACTACCTAATATTAAAAATCTGAGTTGTCATGACAATATGAGCTATCAGAGGTTTTCTTTTCCAAATTCAGCTCATCATTGCGCAGGCGGCCGATTTATAACGGCTGCGGACGCCCCAGGCTTATGCTGCACCCGTAGCCAAGTGGGCCAAATAGCGTTTCCCAATCGGTTGATGGAAAATTGAGTTGATTCCGAAGAGTCACCCAGAATGTAGCCTCCCTCGGTAGAAAAAATCGACTTAACCGGTTCAAGGCAATATTTTTACTTGTTTTGTTGTTGACGCAAAGTCATTGGGTATCAAAAATCGATAATGACCATTCCAAGTTATGTTTTCAGGTCGCAGAAATTGGAAAGCGAATAGAAAAACATGCCCCTAAACTTTGTTATGGTTTCATTTTGTTATCTGTTGGTTGTAGTTTGGGCAGGGCGCTAGAAGTGAAATGTATTAGTAGTTTCATAACACTTGCCTCCTTTCTATAACCCCTATTTCTTGAAATCAAAGCCTGAGATGATCCCCCGATTTGCGCTCGCTCGGGTGAAAGACAGTTGTGTGCTGCGTTTCACAACATCAATGGCTGTGTGGCTGAGTCAGCGGGCACTGAGTAATCGCCGACCGAGAAGAAAATACAGGGGCAGGCGGTGTGAACCACGGCCCCTGATAATAGAAACGGTGAATCAGGGGAGAGAAGCGTGGGAAAGAGTGGTTATCAGTGGACGGGGTTGGGAGTCAGAAGACGTGGGAAGAGAGAGAGAGAGAGAGAGAGAGAGAGAGAGAGAGAGAATGTGAGTGAGAGAGAGAGAGAGAGAGAGAAGGAAAGTGGAAGAGAGAAAGAGGGAGAGAGAATGAGAGAGAGAATGAGAGAGAGAAAGAGAGAAGAGAGGGAGAGAGAGCGCGCAGAGCAGAGAGAGAGAGAGAAGAGAGAGAGAGAGAAGAGAGAGAGAGAGAATGTGAGTGAGAGAGAGAGAAGGAAAGTGGAAGAGAGAAAGAGGGAGGGAGAATGAGAGAGAGAGAGAAAGAGAGAGAGAGAAAGAGAGAAGAGAGGGAGAGAGAGCGCGCAGAGCAGAGAGAGAGAGAGAGAGAGAGAGAGAGCGGGGGGAGAGAGACAGAGGGAGACAAAGATAGACAGACAGATCTCTCTCTAACTATGGTTCTTTCTCTCTCTCTCTCTCTCTCTCCTTCAATAGTCACTCTTTTCGCCACCTCTCAATCACCTCCGAAACCCGGAGAAATTCGTTTTTGCCTCATTTCTCTCCCTCTCCTCATTCCTCACTGTCATTCCCCACCTGTCGCCATTCATTTCGAAGGCAATGCGCCAAACCAGAAAGGTTCCGGTTGACCCACCAGATGAGGTTTAGCAATGGAGCAGGTTTACATTACACTCTTTATGGGTACAATTAGCACTAGAGCACATATTGCATCGTTCTGATTAGAGCATGTTTACGCTCACTGATGAAAAAAGCAACAGACTCGCGTGACTGTATTTATCAAAACCCGAAAACAAATTGAAAATCCACCGAAAATCCTGTTTTTCAGGGTCTCAAATGAGAAATTGATACTTTTCTTATTTTGAGTCGTCATGTGACAAATGGTTTCTATTTCGGGATCTAGAAATACTGTAACCGGCCCCTCTTCGTCTCACCAGAAGGCAGCTGTCCGACATCATCAATTTCCTCCTCGCTTCGCTCCGAATTCGGCAATTGTTTGACGGATTTCGTCTCTACAAAGCGAAACACAAAGCGTTCCGGCAAGGTAACAGCTGCGTAAACCGGAGCACGCGCAGCTGCCTCTGAAAATGCGCATCTGACCTTCTGAAAGGCATTTTTCTCTTTTTATGACTCTCTCTCTCTCTCTCTCTCTCTCTCTCTCTCTCTCTCTCTCTCTTTCCCTCTCCCAAAAGTTCCCAAGTTCTCGCTCAACTGAAGGAACTCCCTCTTTGTATGCCGCGCGTCTCCCCATTTTGCAATTCGAGCGCGTTCAGGGAAGCAAACAGGCCGCTCTACTACTACCTAGCACATACAAACACACATTCCCCCCACCGTCTCGCAACATCGCAATTCGACCCCTGAACTGGCGGTGGCTGGCCGAGGGCGCCGCAGCAGCGGCCAAGACGCCGGTGAGTCAGCGGTGAGCGCCGTTCGGACGCCGACTATCTCGGTAGCGATCGGGCCTGAGTCAAGCGGGAAAGAGCAATGTTGTGGCTGTGTTGGAGGGGAGAAAAGGCCATGTGGCACCGGCGGACACAGCTTCCAGTCAGAGGGGAAGCCATTCGTCGGCATGAGAGATTAGAAGGGCAGAGATGCAGAAAGAGAGAGAGAGAGAGAGAGAGAGAGAGAGAGGACAATTTCGGCTAATTAAAGGATAAAGGTACATTGGGTCCCGCAACGATAGCCGGATTTGGATATTCGTCATGGCATCGTAGCTACTTGCAATTTGCCAGCTTCATTTTTAAATTTTTTTTATTGTATTTCTATTTATTTTTCGTTGTTTTTGAATGGAAATGCTTGTTTTTATGTAAATCGCGATTATACAAACCTCAATATACTGAGAAATAGTGTAAAAATACTTAATTTTTGTTCGAAAACTCACTTTTTCTCAAAATTAACGTATTATAAATGTTTTTCTCTCCGTTATTGTGTTTTAAGATTCTTTTTTAGATTTTATGTATATTTTAGGTAAAATATACATAATTTCACCGTCAACAAAAGAACAGGAACCCGGGTAATAGAGGTAGGTTAATGTCATTTTCCGAAATCGGACTGCTGTAATTGTGACAATTCGAGTTGACCGTGTTAAAGGGATTTTGAATTGTGTTTTTTAAATATTTACTTACAAATTCTCTATTTTTTATCTAATTTCTACTTTTTGGCACAAAAAACCACTCCTTTCGCTTCGATTAGCCATGTGCCAGCCGTGTGGGAGTTTAGACTCAATATTACCCCCTTTCGTCTATGCGTCTGGGTTTTAAGTTACTGTAAATTTGAATTTACTTGAATAGTACTTGAATATATAAAATAAAATACATGGGCAGTTTTACGAAAAACAGAACAAAATGTTAGTTTTTATTTCCGTTTTTCAAGAAAAATGCCTTCTGTAGATTGTTTCAATGGCTGAATATAAATGAATTTTAATTTAAGAATGCAACAAATGATATATGAATGCATTAATTTTCTATTTCCAGGTGCCCGAGAAGGCCGGAAGTTGAGGAACCTACTATAGAAGCGGCCAGGTGAGCCCAACTCTTTTGTTTTTTCTAATCATTTGTTCAGATGATTTGAATTGGCACGGACTGAAATGCAGAAATCTCAACAGGGAGTTCCTGAATCCCTTATCCAGTCCAGCTGATTTCATATGGGCGCTGACCGCTATGATGCACCCATAGCCCATCGGCTACGGCGGCGGACTGCGCCCACTCACGCGGGTTCGAGTCCGCGATAAAATACATTCGCAGATTCTGTGCTCCAAATTTGTCTGTCGCTTATAAAGTGGGCGTTGGAAACAACCACAGACAGAGAGATAAATAGACCTAGAGAGAAAGTTCGAGAGAGATAGAAAAGGTATAGAGAGAGACAAGGACAGAGCCCCCATTTGATTCCCTTCCTCATCGGTTACGCCTCGCGCGAGAGACACCGGCCGAGTGTGCTGCGTGGTTTTTTCACCACCTCGAGCCAAATGAAGGACACGTGTCGAATGGCGCCCTCGGCCGACCCTTAACCGTGTTCGCCCCTCCGACCAAATGACCCCCGCCGAAGCGAAAGACGCCCAGGTTTTGGAGGTTTCACATAGCGGAAAAACAAGAGGAAAGAGTAATTTAGAGGAACTCATTTCTGGCTGCATCGTTTAGGAGAGAGAAAACGAAAGGGCAAAGGGGCACAACAAAACAATAGGGCTTCCTCTCTCTTTCTCTCTCTCTCTCTCTCTCTCTCTCTCTCTCTCTCTCTTTCTCTCTCTCTCCCTCTCGTCCCCCCTTGACCGCTGAAACATTTGCAAAACGCAACTGTTTCTCCCCCGGTTGCATGATGTGGATGCCGGAGGACGTAAAAAGAGCAATGAATGCACAATTGCTATTCCAGACGGCGCTCGATGCCTATTAGTCAGCCTCCCTTGAATTTCGGCTTCCCGTCCGCACAAAAAGATAGCTGGGGGCGATAAGACCCCCTACCGCCATCTGTCGCGCCTTAAAAGGAAACGCCGGGTTCGTAAACTTTTGCGAGGCCTTCTGAAAGGCCATTCTGCTTCTTTTTAGAGACTTCTCAGCCGCGCTGTATGCTAATTAGCTAGCCAAACAAGCTGAAAACCATTCAGTGAGCCTATGAATAGAGAAATCGTCTTTTGAATTTTACGCCCATTGCCCTAATTGGAAAGAGGTTTTCAGAATGAGGAAGACGTTCGATGAAAAGGGATTATGGGGATTGACTCGTGCAGAAAAGAGGCTTTTTCTGTTTTTTGCCCGTCTGGTCGTTACTCTGCGTGTCTGACCTCGGCTCTGGCTCTCTCTCTCTCTCTCTCGGCCCCTCTATCTATGCCTTCTTTCAGCTTCATTTTCTGCCTCTTCTCCGTCAACTCCTCCCTGGAGACTGCTTTGACACCGTTCTGTGTCCTCCCCCGCCTAGAGGCGTTCCTTTCCTCCCCAGTCAATAGACCATGAATAACCCCCGCCGAGGGCAAAGTTTGCCAATCAACTCCGGTTTCATTGAAGAAGAATGTTGCCAAGCGTACTCACTCACTCACTCACTCACTCACTAACTCACTCACTAACTCACTCACTCTCTCTTTCTCTCTCTCTCTCTCCCTTTCTTCCTCTCTCTCTCTTTCTTCCTCTCTCTTTCTCTCTCTCCTTCTCTCTCTCTCTCTCCAACTCCCTCCCTGACCTTCGTTGCTCACAAAGCCCCTTCTCTCCCGCAAACAGGTGTCAGTTACCAGTCGGCCCGGCGACCGGTAAAGTGCTCTCCGCCACCTCCCCCATATAATTTCAACACCACTTCGCCACCCCCGCCAATTCTCGTGATTTCGATCCAGGGAATGCAAATGAGTCCATGTCACCCCCTGTCTTCGATTGAATTTCAAATCTTATCATGAGACATTCCGATGACTCTTCTCTTCTGGTGAATGGTTGCCGCGGGGAAGCGGCACCCCTTGAGAGATGACCTAGGTCGGGGGGTGCGTGCGTCCTGGGCGATGCCGCCGGCGTAATTTGTGATGATGAAGGAGGGGAGGGGGAAACAATGGCGGGGATTGTCCTCGGAGGGGAGGAGACATGCCAATTAACTTATTCCCGCGAACGAACGGCTGCGCGAGGACATATTGAGCGCTATTTTGGGGGCAGACACAGGGGCGACAGAAAAAAGAGAGATGGATAGAAGGAAATAGAGATAAAGATATAGACAGAGCCAGATAGATAGACATTCAGTCAGAGAATTAGAGAGAGAGAGAGAGAGAGAGAGAGAGAGGAAAGACATAGTGGGAGAAAAAAGAGACAGAGACACAAAAAGACATGTAGACACATATACAGACAGACAAACAGACATAGACACACAGAGAAAGACAGAGGGAGGGAGAGAGAGAGAGAGAGAAAAGAAAGAAAGAAAGAAAGAAAGAAAGAAAGAAAGAAAGAAAGAAAGAAAGAAAGAAAGAAAGAAAGAAAGGGAGAGAGAGAGAGAGACAGGGAGAATGAAGAAATAGAGAACGAGAGGATAGGGGGAGAGATAAGCAGAGAAATAGAGACCTAGACAGACAGGCAGGCAGCCAGACAGACTGAGACAGACAGAGAATTAGAGAGAAAGAGACAGAGAGAGAGAGAGAGAGGATCCCTCTTTCCAGCCAATTTCCCTGATTGAAACACCGAAACCTCCCTGTTTTCGCCCAGATCCCCATTCCAGTCATCTTGTTTGTCTCCCCCTCTCTCAGGCATGCATTTCTCCCTGCCTTTGAACTTTGGTTGTCCCTCCACTGTTCTTCCCCCCCCCCCCCTTTCCGTCCACGTGTGATTACCCCCACCTCCCTCCATCGCTTTCTCTTCTTTCCATCCGGAAATGTAGCGGCGGCCACTTTACCGCTCGTCGGACGAAGTGATTGACACCTCGTATAGTGCACCCATGGACCGGTTGCGGGGGATGTATCATACCGTAATCAGCACACATATCCTTCCTCCCCCCTCTAATAACCGCGCGCAGATTAACGCATCATTTGTCGCTTGACGCAGAGACAGGGGAACATTTCTTTGAAATGCCGACTTTTTGAAATTCCGCCCAAAATTTTACCATTTTAGGAGTGATGTGACAAGAAAAAACTTGATTTATTCCACTATCTATTTATATCCCATACAGTTTGCTTAGGAAGCGAACCCTTGACCATTAGCACAGAGTCTGACGCCCTACGGACTGCGCCATTTGCACTCACTTTAAAGTCTAATTAGATCTTTGGTATTCATCGATTTAACCTGAAAATTCAATGTTTAACATATTGGGAATGTTAAAACTTCGTCGCCTGTTTTTTTAAACTTTACACCCATTTTTTTCTATTTTTACATTATTTTGTTTCAATCTTTCGGTTTAACAAAGTTAAAGGTCGGAACACTACCGTAATCAGATTATAGGACTGGGGAACCTGATTAAAGGGCGCGTTAGACATTTAAAAATCGAAATTCGGGGTAAGTTGGGAGATGCACGTATCATTTCAGTCCTTTAAAGTGTGGGTCTACTACTTACTGTAGGTCTGCTACAGTATACCTTATTCTTCCGCATACAGTAACTATATCGATTGATACGATCTACGGGTAGTCCTTTAAAATCTACAGTGTTCCATGTCATATTTGGATGATTTAGACCTTTTATTGGATACTGTACCAAAATTAAAGGACTGTTTTTGAGTAGAAGGGTTACATTTAAAGGTCTAACGTGATGGGGTACTGTAGTTAAAAGTCTATTTCCATTCCTATTCCTTTGAATATTGGAAGAAGGCTCAGTTGAAAAACGGTGTCCTTGCTGTTTTATGGGTCCCGCAGTGAAATTAAAGGTTTACCATCTGAATTCAGGTTACGGTATCTTTATTAAAGGCTTACGGTACATTATTCGTCCTTTAAATTATACTAAAACACCTTTATTCATCATTTTAAAACTTTACACGTATGTTTATTAAAAGCAAAAAAGTTTGCCCCTGGGATGGATCCGAACTTTCAATGATTGTCTGGTAAGCGGGCTGGTCCCTCCTTTCCCATCTCTCCACCTCTCATTCTCTATCTTTCTCTCCCTCTATCTCTCTCCTTCTCTCTCCATCATCTCTATCTTCCCTTCCTCTATCTCTGACTCTATCCGCCCTTAACTCTCTCTGTCTGTCTCTGTCTATCTCCATACTCTCTCTCTCTTTTCCGATTTCTGTCTGCCTGTCTCTCTCTCTATCTTCCCTTCCTTCCCTTCCTTCTCTCTCTCTCTCTCTCTCTCTCTCTCTCTCTCTCTCTCTCTCTCTCCGCGCTCTTATTCTCGCTGTGAGTCTCTCTCTATCTCTGCCTCTATCCGCCCTTAACTCTCTCTGTCTGTCTATGTCTATCTCCATACTCTCTCTCTCTTTTCCGCTCTCTGTATGCCTGTGTGTCTGTCTCTCTCTCTATCTTTCCTCCCTCCCTCCCTCTCTCTCTCTCTCTCTCTCTCTCTCTCTCTCTCTCTCTCCCCCTCTCCCTCCCTCCCTTCCCTCCAACCCCCCTCTCCCTTCCCATTTCGCAACCATTCCTTCGCCCCCGGTGCATCGGAGGGGCGTGTCTCTGTGGGCGTGTCCAGCTACCGAGGGCCCCACATTGTGCCGTGTCCTGCCCGCTGCCCCCTCGCCGCCCGTCTCTGCGTCTCCCCCTTTCCCCCGCTCTCTCCTCCACCAGATCGTGACCCCAGATGGTAGAGGCTCAATGGAGGTCGGCGGCGTTATTGACCGCAATGACCGCGAGTCCTCTACCTCCCTTGGCACAGATTATGCGGACTCCGCCGATTCTTATCCCCGCCACTCGGCGGTTTGGGGCGACTAATCGCCTTTCCCTCTCTCCACTTTCTCACAGTCTTTGCCCTTCCGCCGAAAAGGCCTCTTTCTCTCTCTCTCTTTTTCTCTCTCTCTCCCTCTCTCCCCCCCTCTCTCTCTCTAATTCCCCTAGTCTTTGCCCTTATAGCGGAAATCCGGTAGTCTCACGTACCCAAATCCCTACTTCAATTAGGACGTAATCTAGACATTCGTTGGTTCCTTTAATTTACTGAATCCACTACTTCTTCTGAATTTCTATTTTTGAATCTTTGTTATCAATCAGCCATTTGCCAATTACAGTACTTTCTTTGGAATGTCCTCTTTTATTAATTATCGATATTTTTGAATATTGACTTGACAAGTGGGACCTACAGGTTTTTTTGGTTACTGTATTCCCTTATTTCTTCTGTAGCCGCTTTTGGAATGTCTAATTTTTGAAACTTGGCTCACTATCAGGGCCATATACCAAAGCAACCTGGCTTTACGCCAATCTGAATTAGATGCGCAGGTACCCCCCCCCCCAAAATACTGTATTCTTCTATTTTCGTAGTTGTCTTGTATTTAAATTAATATTTAAATCAAATTCATTATAAATTTTGGCTAAAGCCAGATTTAAGCAAGTTTTGGTACTAACTTCGCTTTATTTCGAAAATAACGACAACTTTCCAATTAAAATTCGCTTTCTTGGATATTAGCCAATTTGTCGGTTCTTTTTTTACAATTCAAAGCTTTTTTGGTGCTTTAAAGACTTATAAACCAAGAAATTACGAAAATGTATCATGAAAACGTAAAATTTTAGCGTAAAGGACTTTGGGTCCTACCGCGATACCCAAAAATTTCAGTAAATCGTGGTAGGACCATAGACAGGCGGGATTAAAGGACTGCATCAACTATTTTAAAGGACTGGAACAACAAAAACCAGTCCTTTAAACTAGTTTAGACCTTTAAACTGACACTACTTCGAAAGGAAACTTGCTGTAAATGCGTATAGCAGTTGGAAACACCGCGCGTACCCCACAAATTGGAATATAACCCGTTTACTGACCCCCAATCTTATCGAATTTACACCCAAATGAGCCGATTCTCGTTCATTTGGGCTATAATCTCTTCAATTTGGAGTAATTTCTGTGATAAATTGGGAATTCCCTTGATTAATTGATCATTCCTGTTAGAAATGAGAAATCTTCACATGATAAATTGGTGAAAACTCGAAAAATCAGCTAAAAATAGCCCCGAATGACGAGAAACCCGCCAAAATTTGTCACCATCCTCGTGTTCTGGCCATTACCGGGTGGGTGAATCGTCGCTTATTCACCGCCGAAAACAGGGTCTTTCATAACCAAGCACCTGTCAAAACAGAACCCCTTCATACCGCAGTGATTCACAAATAGTACAGCCAGCTGTGGTGACAATAGCGCCAAAAAATGGCTTCTTTGGTTGAAATATTGGCAAAAAACGGGATTCTCGCTATTAAAATAGAATTCTTTGAATGAGATTCTTTGAATTCGATGAAAAAGTGGCAATTGAGGCCAATTGTAGGGAAAATATCAACATTCTTGACGCAGCCAAGTTTCGCAAGCGATTAATTGACGCTCCGATGGAATTTTGCCGCTCAGAATATCTCTTGTGAAATGCGAAGAGGTGAATATCAAATAGGATGGCGTTTTCTCGGAAAAGCGGCGAAATTGCTTGAATTCTCGGCTGGAAATTCAATTTTAATCATTTAAATCATTTTTAAATGAATATTCATTTTTAAATATTCAAAAAAATAGCATTTCAACCGATTTTCGGCAATTCTCCCACAGAAAACTTGCTGTCTGAATTTTCGAATATCCCATTGCCAAAAAGCCTAAAGGACTGTCTCATCGCTGTGGGACCTTTTGCATTTCAAATCTTGGCAATGGTCCAAGTTTAAAGGGTTCATTAAAGGACTGCCTCACCGCTGCGGGACTCTTTATACCACGCAATTAAAACAAAGCTGGCAAAGTGCCAGTTTAAAGGACTGTCCGATCGTTTCAGGATATCTGGGTTTTTGGCGCCTTTCCAAAAGTGACTCGGCTTAAAGAATTCTTTTATTTTCTTATTTTTTACCGTTTTCTTAGCTTTAAACTTTGTTAAATCCGTGTAGGATCCGTTTAGGCAGTCCTTTAACCATTAAAAGTGGGATAATATCGATAATTTGAGGTTTTTACACGATTTTTCATGATTTCTAGGATTTATCACCTCGTTATCACTTGAAATCGCAAGATCTGCGCGAAATCGAGATATTCCTGTAAACACCCCGTTCCGAACACCTATATCCAATTGGAATTCCATCCCGAAATCTCCCGAGGGACCCCCGTTGCGTAAATATTTTCCCTCGATGATTGTGCCATCCTGGCTTTTTAATTAAACCTTCTGTGGAATCCTCTGGAAACCAGTGGAATCTTCTGGCAAACAGCCTTCTCCTGCCTATATTCTGATCTGTGGCTTTGGCGGTCAACAATCCACCTCATAACCCCGGATATTTGGTCCTACGGCGGGGTTGTTTGTCGCGCGCGGGTCCCCGTCAGTGTTTACAATGGTCCGCATCAACGCCGGGCACACAGGTGACCTCAATTAGGCACTCCGCCCCGCTGATTATAAGAGTCTCGCACGGATTGTCACGGCTTTGGCGCCAATTCGAACGCCCGCTTTTGGCCGAGGACGCCATTCCGCTTTCCAGGCGTTCATTCTACTCATTTGCACCCGGCCATGGTCTCCTACCCCATTTATCCTCATTTAAACCCATATTTTTCGAAAATTAGCATTTAAAACATTTAAGTAACCTTAAAATAACGCTGTTTACCTATTTGGCATCATTTTCCACTCTAAGTAGCTATTTCTGTGTATATTTGTTTGTTTTGGCGCCCTCTTATCTCTGATTCATTTCCTGCCATGTGTCATTCTCATGTTATCTCCCTTGTCACTTTTTTCTCGTTTGAACCCTTTAAATGGCTTAATCGCCTTAAATTCTAATCATCAAACCTTATTTTCAGTAGAGAACTAATCCAGAATGTCTGACGACAAGCAGCAGACCGCCACCGTTGAGGAGACCACCGCTCCCGCCCTTCCCAGCTCCGATCCTCCCGTCGAGGAGCCCAAGGCCGAGGTGAGATTTGAGATGATTTTCAGGGTCCAATCGATTGATTGGAGCTCCTTTAAGGGTCCAATCTATTGATTTCTTCAAATTCTCAGTCCTTTAAATAGTTTTTTAAAGGACTGGGCCTTTTGCATTGATTTGATTTAATTGGTGATGCAAATAGACCTTTAAAATACCATTTTTTATTAATATTTTATTTATTATTCGTTTATTAATATTTAAGTTTATTAGTGAATTTAAAATAAACATAGTTTTGTATATTCACCTGTTGACATTAAAAACTTAAATTTAAATCTTTTTAAAATTAAATTTATTTTAATTTGAAGGGCTATAGTTTCAACAGCATAACTTTGGAACTTGTTTTAAATGTATTAAAAATAATACCTAGTTTCCCTAATTTTCAAAGTTTTTTTAGATTTAAAAATAATAATAGTTGTTTTAATCGAATAAATAATTTAGCTGAGTAGAATTCATTAATCATCAAAGCTTTGTGAATTGTTACTTAATTGAAATTTTGTCCCATTAGTCCCTTAAAAATCGATTTTTAAGTTTTAACATGTTTACAATCCTTTAAACAATACCTAACTATCCCTATTTCCAGGCTGCCCCTGCCGCCGCTGTCACCGAGGAGGTCACCGCCGAGGAGCCCGTTCCCGCGGCCGACGGCGACGTCAAGCCTGAGGAGAAGAAGCCGAGCCGTCTGAAGAAGCGCCTCACCCTCAAGTGGGGCAAGAACCGCGACCAGACCGAGGCTCCCAAGGAGCCCGAGGCCCCCGCCGACCCCCGCGCCGACGTCGTCGCCTGGATCGCCCAGCAGATACCCGCCGCCGTTCACAAGGTAATTTGCATATTGCGATTGTCTCAACTGGCTTCTTCGCCATTTTGTGACTTTTGTTCCATTTTGTGGCGGAAAAATTAACAAAAATGGCTCAAAAAGACGGGAAACAGCATTTTAGTGGCCTAAAATTCTAATTTCACCATTTCAGGTCAACCACAGCGTGCTGGAGTGGGCTCAGAAGGCGGCCGTTGAGGACGAGGCTGCCCGCGCGCCGCTGCCCGGAAAGGACGGCCAGGTGACCCGCAATCAGTTCCTGGCCTTCCTCCGCGACGGAGACCTCTTGACCAAGTTGGCCAACAAGCTCCAGCCGGGAGCCATCGAGCCCGCCGTGCTGGAGGAGGGAGCCGACGCTGCCAAGCAGAAGGAGGCTCAGGGAAAGAACGTCGAGGCCTTCGCCAAGTGGGCCCAGGAGACCCTCGGAGCTGAGGAGGGCAAGGTGAATTTTTTTTTCTATTTTTTGGCGTAACAACTTTTTTGGCCTCTATTTTGGTATTTTAACGGCTTTTTTTGGCCATTTTTGCTTGAAAATCTATTTGACGGAGAAAACGGGTCATCAGGCGGCCTGAGCTTGCCAAGCGCGGATGAAACAGCCTAGGGTGTCAAAATTTGCGGTTTGGGCGGCCCAGCGACTAAAGTAACCGTTAGATCAACTGCTCCAACTGGGATTGAACCCTGGTGGTTTGATTGGCATTTGGGTGATTTTCGAAGTATTTGATCAGTTGCCACTTGATCCGAATGTTCCACGAAAATGCGAGTGCAAGGTGATTTTTAGCCGTTTTAACGACTTTTTGGCCACTTTTTCGCGTTTTAACGACTTCTCTGGCCCATTTTCGGCCTTGACGCGCTCAAAAATGGCTTTCCCACCATTTTCTTGATCAAAAACCCATTTTCTCCCTCAAAAACCCATTTTCGCGGCGCAGAAGGCAATGAGATGCACATTTGTGTATCCCAGGGTGTCCTCGACAGACACACAAATGGGTGGTCGCGGCAGCCGCCATCCATCACACAAAGAGACCGGCCGCACGAGGATAATGAGGACGGGTGCACAGGGGCTCATTTGCGTTCCATTTCCTATTGTTAATCCGAAAATCGTCGTCGGCGTTCGCAGGCACGCATCGACGCGTTTTTCTGGCGATGAGAGGGGATTATTGGCACGAAAAAGGGAGGCAAAATTCTAATTTCTAGAGGATCAAATAGAAAAATTTGGGTCCTAAGTTAGGACTCCTAACGCGAATGAATGACAAAAATGAGCAAAATCAACTAAAACGAGAATTAGTTTCAGCAAAAAAGGGACAATTTTAAGGATGCTATATGCAAATTTTGGGAGCTTAACAGTTCCAAATTTGAATATAACCGGCCGAATTGTTCTAGCATTCATCTGAGCGGCCTACGGGTATCGGAAGCGGCCCTCGGGCGGGCTGAGGGTGTCACACGCGGTTCTCAAGCGGCCTAACGTTGCCAGAGGCGCCGTGAGCATCCTATGGGTACCAGAAGCGGTCCTAGCGGCCTGAGATTGCCAGAAGCGGTCGCAGGGTTAACAGTATTGGTCCAGTCGGCTTGAGAGTGCTAGAAGCGGTCCCCATGCGGCCTGAGGTTGTGTGGTCATTTTCTTGGCTTTTTGGCCACTTGATTCTAATTATGATCTATTTTCTGAATATTTTATCCCCCAAAATTCTAATTACTTCCCCAACTGCCCGTCTTAATTAGCATTCTGCATGCAATTCGCAAAGCGTCGTAAAATCTCGCGCACTCATCCGTTCGCTGTCCCTTTATTTATTAATGCCTGCCATTCTCCATCCCCAGCAGCCTTCTGTTACACGGACCCGTATGCATGGCAAACGCGCGGTAACGTGATTAGCGCTCTCATTGCACGAGGCTAATGCGCCTCTTTTTCCAGTCTAATTCTGACGCCACGGGCAGCAGGAAATAGAAAATGGAATGGAATTGAGAATTTGGCCTTTAATCTGGTGATTTAAGGGCTAAAAATAGCCTAAAATAGGGTTAAAAAGAGAAAAATAGACATTTAATCAATAAAAATAGTTTAGAAATGGAAAATAGACCTTTAAAACTCCCTTAAATCGTCTGGAAATGGAAATTAGGCCTAAAATTACACTAAATAGTGATTTTTGGATGCAATATGCAAATTAGGGTGGCTAAAATAGGTGTCAGATAGCGAAATTGATCAAAATGGACCTTTCAGTAGATCAAAATTACCGTATTCTTTTTCAGGCCATGACCTCTGCCGATCTGTTGGAGAAGGGAAAGAACGGCTACGCCGCCGTTTTCGACACTTTGTGGAACCTCGGCTGCAAGGCTCAGGAGAAGTTCGCCCAGGATGGCTTCGATGTGGATGCCATCGTGGCTGCCGCCAGCGCCGTCGTCCGCACCAACATCATCGGCCAGATCCTCTCCTTCTTCAGGGTAAGTGGAAAGCGGCCTGAAGTAGCCGGAACAAGCGGAGAGCGGCCTTAGGTTACCAGAAAGGCAGAGAGCGGCCTGAGGTAGCCAGAATTACCAGGCCGACACGTGAATAACAAAAATTTGAATTTTGAGAGCTGATTATCCAATTTTTAATGAATTTTAAGAATTTTGCGACTGATTTTTTAACAAAAATAGTAAAATAGACATTGAACAATAAAAAATCGATTACTAATATTCGGAAAACTTATTATAATTATTTTGAATCGGGTATTTCAAACAATTCGACTCGAATTCAAATTATCTCCCCTTGAAATTTTCGAACATTACCTTTTGCATTTTGCAGTTGAGATTGTTTTCAAATTTTTCAGTTTCCGGCCAACTGAAAATCCCAAATTCAATTATTTTATGGTTAAAAAAGCACCGAAATTTCAACAAAAATTGAAATTCTCGGTTAAAAAGCCTCATTTGTATAAATAATTGGTATTTTACGGTCATTAGCATCTTTTTTCAGTTATTTTCTAAAATTTCATTTTAACCCATCTAAAATGCCGGAAAAATTACCCAAATCGCTCAGAAAGCCTTAATTTCACTTTAAATAAAAACTAAAACGAAATAGTTTTTGCATTTAAAAGCTGTAAACTCCAATTTAAACCATCTAAAAATGTTTCAAAATCCCTAGAAAACTCAAATTCTCTTAATTCTCTTAAAATTGCATATAAAATCCGTCTAAATTCCCTATTTTCAGCGCTCCCGAAGGCCCGCCACCGAGGAGAAGGCCGAGGAGGACAAGCCGGCCGAGACCGAGGAGGCCGCCCCCGCTGAGCCCAACGTCGCCGAGGGAGAGCAGGTGGAGGAGGTCTGCCAGAAGGTAAATCCCTTGGCAAATGGCCGCCAGACGTCCCCCTTTTTCAGGTCGAAGCCGCCGCTGACACGACGCCCGCCGCTGTTGCCGCCAACTAGGCGCTCTTGTTACTGTTTCTCATCTCCACACACATAATTATTGCACGTGAGTAGGAATGGAGACGCAGAGGAAATGATAGAATTAGAAAAAGAGGCAGAAAATTAGAGACGCAGAGGAAATGAGAGTGTTAGAGACGCATAAAAGCTGAAATAAAGAATCAGAAGAAAGTATGATAAGTTAGAGACGCAGAGGAAATGGGGATAGTTAGAGACGTATAATACGAGAATTAGACGCAGAAGAAATGATAGAACCAGAAATTCTAGAAACAGTTGTAATTTCTGAGTTAGAGACGCAGAAAACTAATTATTTTCGCCTAAAATTAGGAATATAGCATCTCAAAGAGTGTTTTGCAACCTCCCAGGAAGGTTTCTAGCCCGCGGTGTCTAACAGTGACCTAGGCGGCCTTAAGATCGACCAGAGCCGCCTGAGATTGCCAGTTGCGGCCTAAGATTGACGTTACAGTGGTCTTAAGAGTCCTATAACTAACCTAATTAGGCGAAGCGGCCTGAGGTTATCCAAGGCATTCTCAGATTGCTCCTGAGCGGCTCGCGAGGTTCATCCAGACAGCCTAAGGTTGACCAAGCGGCTTTAGTTTGCTAACCTTCAAATGCCTTAATTATGACCTTACTTACCCTAAAAATCGCCTAAATTTACTCAAAATTATCCCCGCTCGTTAGTCGGCTGAACCCTCGCTCGGGATCGAACCCTGGTGGTTTGGTTGGTATTCTGGTATCTGTATGCTTGCTAAATTCTAATTCTATTAGCTGTCCATCTAGATATTATGCATAATGCACTTAATCTGTCGCCTCCTCTGTTTACCACATGTGGCCATCGATCATCTCCCGGTGCCCTCCTGTTTACCCGCTGTTTCCGCCCGGCCATTGTCTCAATCTGTCGCGTG
The DNA here is from genome assembly GCA_022343465.1 of Oscheius sp. G VE-2021. Lineage (NCBI taxonomy): Eukaryota > Metazoa > Nematoda > Chromadorea > Rhabditida > Rhabditidae > Oscheius > Oscheius sp. G VE-2021. The sequence goes on along the minus strand of JAJQXH010000044.1, from coordinate 550,642 downwards.
TTTATCGTTTACGCGATCTCTGCCTGGCCGGGCGGGGTTGGGTGTACTCGCGGTCAGATTGAGCCGCGACCTCGCGTCCATATGGCCAGATGTTATCGCGAAGGGGCTTAAGCGCACCGCCGACGCCCCCTCCGACTAGAGGGTCATTGAGGAAGGGGTGAGACTGTTTGACAGGATATAGTCTCATTAGAATTTAGCTCGAGAAATTTGCATATTGCACCCATAAACAGTGAATTTACGCCCAATTGCACCACATATAGCCGATTCGAATTTTAGACGCTTCCCGTTTGAAATCGCTGTCTAAGGTGTTATTTGACAAAAAACAATTACATGTAAAATACTTTTTGGTGTGCTATATGCTAATTTCAAGTCCACTAAGTGCAAGGGGCCACTAAATGAATCCAAAAAACTCGACATTTTCTTTTGTTTGCCAAAAATCCACCAAAACTGTTTCACACGGTATAGTCGAAATTAGCGCCCTAATTTGCATATTGCACCCTAAAAAGTGATGTTTAGTGTAATTTTAAGCTCAATAGCATCTCCTAGGGTTGTCCTACTGTTCGAAATCGCTCAATTTGGCAGCTATTTGGCTAAAAAAATTCATTTTCGCTATGTTATATGCAAATGAGGGGAGTTAATTATAACGGAAGGGGCCACAAATGAATTTTAAAAACGATGTTATACATGTACCGTTCGAAACTGCTAAATTTGGCCTCTATTTGGTTTAAATTAGCATGTTCTGTTTGGGAGTGCAATATGCAAATGATAGGTGCCAGTCACTAAATTGGCCCCGCGCCAGGTGTGCCATTGCCACTAAATGGCCGGCGCAATATGCAAAAAGTGAGGCGCGGGTACAGTACCCATTTTTTTCTCTTTCCTTTCTCTCCGCCGAGGCGATTATTGTGTGCCGAATGGCGAAGATTGCTCGTAAACAGATGGCAGAAAGGAAAGTGGGGAAGAAAAAGAGGGACGGATACAGTAATCCGAGTTTTTTGATCGCTCAATATTCTGGTTTCTGCAGAAATGTTGGTCAAAATAATGGTGCTGTATGCAAATGTGGATAGAATGTCCGCAAAAAGCGGCCTGAGGTCACCGCAATCCGTTAAAAAGCGGCTAAAGATTTTATTATTTTCGGCTTTTCAGAATTTTGCGACTGATTTTTAAGCAAAAATAGTAAAATAAACATATTTTTTAGATTTGAAAAAAAGATTAAATTGTCAAAATTTAAATTTCTTTTAAAATTGGCTCTTTTACACCTTTTTTCTGCTATAATTCAAAGAAAAATGCAGTTTTTGCGGTTGAAAGCGATTTTTTAAAAAAAATTCGAGTTCTCCTTGAAATTTGACTCTAATTTGCATATTGCACCCCCAAAATTTACTTTTTACAGTCATAAGCCCAATTGAGATTTCACTACCTTATGCTTTCAACTAAAAATAAATAAACATACGAAAAAGAGAGAAAAATCATAAAATTTGCATATAGCCATACACTAAATTGGGGGGTCCGGGTGGGGTCTGCGGACCCCCCACAACCCCGAAAATTGTCCGCGGACCCTCCCCAAAATGGAACTTTTTGTCCAAAACCTCCGCGAACCCTCCCAAAAACCATAGGTACCTAACTTACCCCAAAAATTTCGGCCCTGCGGGGCCCCCCACTACGTGGAGGCCAATTTATTGTATGCATATAGCCCACTAATCCCTCTATTTTCAGGTCCTCGTGCATCTCCACCCGTTCGAGCTTCTCATCTTGCAGTCTTCTCAGTTAAACTTCACTAATTCCCACACCGCCCTCCTATGGGCCCATCCCCTCTATCTCTCCGTTGTTGTATTCAAATTTCTCTCCACAGCGCGCGCAATGCGCCAAAGGCCCCTAAAGCCCTTAAAGACCTAGCCCACATAGGTTTAACTATATTGTTCTACGTTGTCACACACAGAATTTGCATATTTGCATACTGCACCCCGTGTCCTCCCCCCTCCGTGGCTGGGCTCGAGTGCGATTATTCCATTGCTTGATATTGTCTCGACATGTATACTAATGCTGCAGCAGACGTATGTCGATTTAATGAACATGTGAGAGCGCTTCTTCTGTCTTTCTTGGGGTTCATTTGCATACTGCGTAGAATGGGGGAAATTCGAATTTCACAAATTTTTAATTTGTGAAAAATGCCTATTCCTATTGAAATAGAATTTTTTAAAAATTTAAAAATAGCAAAAATTAAGGGGTTTGGTAAATACTACAAAAAACATTTAAAAATGCAAGATCAATCGATAAGATTATTTTATCCTAAACCAAGGAGTTAGAAAAGTGCTCCAATAGCAAAACGCGTTCCAATCGCAATTGGGGGAATTTCAAATATTTTAAACAGAAACTATAAAAAAACCTTTTAGTATACAAAAACTAATTTTTTAAAATGAAAATAAAATTAATTTTTATAATCGTTCGGTTTAAAAAAAACTTATTTAATAAAAGTTAATTATTTTAATTTTGGTGAACGAAAAAATAAAAAGCGCCTGAAGCGGCCTGAGGTCACCCGAAAGCGGCTTAAGGTCACCAAAAAGAAAAAAAGCGGCCTCAAAAGCCATTTTTAAATAGTTTTTAAAACTGTTTTAAACTCTAAAATGAATTTTTTTAATACATTTAATTACTAAACCTAATAAAAAAATAATAGAAAAGTAAAAATTAAAATCCAAAATCCGGGCTGAATCGTGCTCCACCGCCAATCCGTAATGGAGGGGAATGCAAATCTCATTTAAAAATTAACAGAAAACTGAAAAATGTGTACTTTTATATTCCGACAATTTATATTCTTTAAAAAAAATTAAAAAATTACAAACAAAATTAAAGGAAATATGGGTTACGGTGATCACCCTTGTGTACGTGAATGTACATATTTCGCTATGGAAACCATAAAATATGGTCACTTTGTCTTATTTTGGGGAAAAAACTGGCTTCAATTTCGAATTTAAATTTTTTAAATCTAAAGTTATAATAAACAATAATATTTTATTAAAATTCGAGCACGAATAATGAATATTTTTATCTCTTATTTATTTTTAGAACATTTCCCATGTATTTGTTTGATTAGCATCCAGCCAGCCCATGGGACGTCTATGTCCATCGGCCCTTTTTTGGGGTCTATTGGGCCCCATCTGTCCGTCTGCGCTTTTTGCAGCGGAAAGACTGCAGCCATCCTAAAAATGGAGAGACTGCAGGGGCCATCCCGCGGGGCTTCCCCCATTTCCATTTTAATTCCTCCGGATGGGATCGATGGTTGTGGGGAGGCGAAAATTGCTAATGAAACCGGGGCCAACGGCGAATTCTCCCGACGGCCGTTGGGGAATTGTTCATTAGGTCCCGGCACGCTGACCAGCTGGCACGGCATATGCTAATGGACAGATGCAATCGGGAGCGGCTTTTTGTGGGGGTTGCGCAATATGCAAATAGGGGGAGAGGAATTTTCTTTTAGAAAACGGAAATAATTTAAGGGTTGAGCCCCTTGAAAAAAATCAGGCTGATAGCCTGGACTGATAAACTGCAGCAAAAAAACAAAAAAATTAGATTTTGCTGAAACTCGTAAGGCAGGTTGTTTAGGACCCCAAGAACCCAAAAACTCACTTTGTATTGTTAGTTCACTCCTTAAAGTCCTTAAAGAGCTCTTAAGGACTTAACTCAGTCGCAGCCATTTTAACGAAAATTATGCGTAGAATTTGAATATAATAGTCGCCGCGTGCGATCGGTGACGTTGAGTTCACATAGGGAATTTTGACCATTTAATCAAGTAAAAGAACGGATTCTGATAAAGTTTTGATAAAACCGCAAACTACCGTTTTTGGATATAAAATTAGCTATCGATTGCTTTTTGAAAAACTAATTTCGGTTAAGGGTGAACCGAGTAAGTGAGTTAAGGTCTTAAGAGCTCTTTAAGGACTTTAAGGAGTGAACTAACAACATAAAGTGATTTTTCGGGTTCTTTGGGTCCTAAACATCCTGCCTGACGAGGTTCAGCAAAATCTAAATTGTTGTGGTCTGCATGACCGTTGGCCCTTACAGAATATGGTTCTTAAGGCGCAATTGTTTTTAACCCTAGCATTGTACCGTCTCTTCCCCAAACTTATATGCGTCGTTGCTCGGTTGTCACGTTTAGCGATTTGAAAAAGAAAGTTTGCGTGGTCAATTTTATTCTAAACAGTTGTGATGCGTGGGTTTTTTATTAAACGGTGCATGTAGTCGTAGCGTTCGTTGCCCAACTTCGGCGTTCTTTTCAAATTCAGCAGGCGGCGTCTATCAAAAGACACGGCGACTTTATGCTAATGGCGTGCAAAGAAGACTTTTTCAGCGGCACGACGGTGTTTCGAGAGCGGCCGCCTTTGGGAAAAAGAAGCGCCTTTCACCAGCGTATCTTTGATATGCCGCCCTGAAAGACACGCTTTCTGAAAGTGCATTGTGGATAAGCGCTCTGCCGTTCGCTGTTAGGTCTGTTGCGTGTTTCAAAGGGACGGTGATTGTGGGGTTAGACATACTAGAAAAGGGACAACTGGCCCGCCCGATGTTTACAACCTGCCGCTGTTTACACCGGACGAGGTGTCCTTTTAAGGTTAAAACCATGAATTTGACCGACTTGCCCAGATTATGAGAATCCGCGAATTTTTTGTTTAAACCGGTATTCTCAATGAAAATTGGTCAGATTTTTTTATTTTCAATTTTTAAAAATGTTTATTTGAAGACAACATTTTAAAAATTTTAAAAAGAGGAATTTTGGAACTTATTGCTGAAACTGTGAGTTATTATTCTATTTTAAAATTTAAGTAATACTTTCGGTTTCAAGGAAATTCCTGTTTAAGATTGTTTTAATAAAAAATTTAATGTTCTGATTTTCAATACACTTTACTTGTGCTAAAATTATTATCTAAATTTAAAAATTAAACAAAACTTTAAAAAACTGGAAATAAATTTTATACATTCAACCTTTAACGTGTTATGATTCCCCAATGCCGTATGATTTGTCACAACGGCACCCAATTTATCGCGGGACCTGTTTCTAATAGATGAAAACCGGTTCTATAATTGTCTAGGTGAAACTTCAATATTCCACCCTTAATGAGGCAACTTGCGGAACGTTTCCGTCAGAAAAAAAACTAATTCCACCTCATCAAAGTCAATTCAGCTCAAAATTTAATGACAATTGAATGGAAAATGGAGACGTAATTGAATGACGGGTAGCTTCTATAGCTTCATATGCAACGGGGAAGTACCCTGTCATTTCAGAAATTCAAAAACTCAAACTGCAGACGGAAAATTTTGAATTTTCAAAATATGCATTTCACGTCAAAATTGGTTGTCATTTTAAAGGTCTGTTCCAAAGTCCTTCAAAGGAACCTTCAGGCATCTTTTTTACCTTATCTCATATGAAAGACCTTGAAAAGTTGTTCAGGAAAATATATAATAATTTGTAGTTTAATCACGTCGTTTTGGAGAAATCTGCATCTGAAATGCCATTTTAACGAACTGCATGCACGGTGTTTACGCGTCCGTCTAATCCATCGATTTATCGACGTTTTGGTCGTCATATTCGAATTTTCAAAGTTCCCGCCTCAAAAGACGCAGAAAACTCTGGTTGTCTGACATGGTAGCGCCGCGAGTTTCACACCCGTACGAGATCGACGGCAGCGGCAAGGGTAGTCCCGCCGCATACAGTAATGAGCGCAATATGCAAATACAAATGAAAAAGAGGTCCCTGACGGTTCTTTCAATCAATTGTCGTTTCGAGACCCTCGCTGATTGAATCTGAAGCATTTTCAGGAGGATAATCCTAATGAAATCAAGAAATTAGCATTGTGAAATCGGTAAGCCTCCGCCACCACAGAATCCTATTAAGAGCGAGAGAGAGAGAGAGAGAGAGAGAGACAGACAAAACCTTTCTAATCGATTTCCCACTTCTCCTTTTCCAGTTGTTATTAGTAAGAATCTGTCCATCTGTCTCTCTCTCTCTCTCTCTTGCCCATATGTCTCTCCATGTCTCGCCTTGAATTGTCTTCAGAGAAGAGGAATCAATTAGTCGCTGCGCCATGGCAAATGTCTTTGTCCTTGCTATTCCACTTTTTCAGTCTGCCGCCCGTTTTAGGGTTAATTAACGCAGCCAATGGGCCACTGCGCTCTCCTCTCCACTGCACCGCCAGGCTATTTTCAGAGGGACCTTTATAAATAAATAAAGTTTTTTTGAAATTTCCAGAAAGATGGAAGTAACAAGTTTCACTAACAAAGAAAAGGCACTAGTATAACACCTTAAGGCACCTTGTTAATGAGCAAAGTGAGACCGATTGTGAGGTGAAAAAAGAGGTAGGTAGGGTAGTTTGAGGTCAACAAAGTGAGAGGTAACTGAGGTAGAGTAACAAGGTAACAAAGGAAGGTAACCTAAAGAACCTTAGTGACCTAAGGAGCTTAACGACGTTAGTGACCTAAAGGACATTAAGTAGCGTAAGTAACCCAAAGGTAGAGGTAGAGTAACAATGCAACAAGGGAAGGAAACATAAAAAACTGCTGTAACCTTAACGAGCTTAGTGAACTAAGGAGCCTAACCATCTTAGGGGCCTAAAAGACCTTAGTGATCTAAAGTACCTAAGGAACCTTAAGCAGCCTAAAGGCTCTTACGTGTTAGGCATAAGAGGTACTTCGGAGTGGGAAGCCAGCATGCAGTGGATCTGGAAGCCGTAGCGGTTGGGGAGGACCTGGCCACAGCTGCAGGTGAAGGGCTGGGTGGGGGAGGCGTGGGTGCTCTGGTGGATGAGAAACATCCCTCCGTCGTTGAAGATCATCAGACAGGGACGGCAGCCCTGGAATGGAGAGGTTAGAGAGAGAGAGAGAGAGAGAAAGGGATAGGCAAGGTCGTATTTCTCTATCTCTCTCTCTCTCTCTCTCTCTCTCTCTCTCTCTCTATTCTAACAGCCGGCCACACGGGAGTCCTAATGTTGTCATCTTAGTGCCAGTCGCAGTGGCAGTCCGACCATATGCTGCTCATCTGCGCGCCCCATAACCGATTAATGGTTTCCCACCGGAATTTAGGGGGCATTAGATGGACACTGGGAGGTAATTTAGAGGGATATGGGAGTTTTACTCTCTCTCTCTCTCTCTCTCTCTCTCTGAAGAAGGACCGGTTTCTTTCCGAAGTGTTTATCGTGGAGTTGGAAATTGGCCCACTTCCGCGGTGTTTCCCAAACCCTTTCCAGGCCTTCCTTGTAGGGGAGGGGAACTTAGAGAGAGAATGAGAGAGAGAGAAAAAAAAGAGAGAGAGAGAGAGAGAGAGAGAAAGAGAGGCAGACAGGCAGTCAGACAGACAGAAAGGTAGAGAGAGGCAGATGCAGAGACAGAGAAAAATTAAACGAAAGAGTGAGAGAGAGAGAGAGATCGGTTAGAGACGCAGACACAAAACTGGGTTAGAGACGCAGACACAAAACTGGGTTAGAGACGCAGACACAAAGATGGGTTAGAGACGCAGACACAAAACGGGGTTAGAGACGCAGACACAGAGATGGGTTAGAGACGCAGACACAGAGATGGGTTAGAGACGCAGACACGAACATGGGTTAGAGACGCAGACACAAAGATGGGTTAGAGACGCAGACACAGAACTGGGTTAGAGACGCAGACACAAAGATGGGTTAGAGACGCAGACACAAAACTGGGTTAGAGACGCAGACACAAAGATGGGTTAGAGACGCAGACACAAAACTGGGTTAGAGACGCAGACACAAAGATGGGTTAGAGACGCAGACACAAAACTGGGTTAGAGACGCAGACACAAGAGAGAGAGAGAGAGAGAGAGAGAGAGAGAGAGAGAGAAAGAGAGAAAGAGAGAGAGAGATAAACTCACAAAGACATTTCCTCCGCTCATGATGCGATCGAAGTTCTCCAGGGCGATCCTCTCGTTGATCTCATGCTGACTGGGACCTGGCATTCTAATGAAGGTGTAACCCTGAAATCACCATTTTAAGGGCAAAGTTTCAAAAAAAGAAAAGAAAAACGAAGAAAAAGTTGAGCTTCAAGCAGAAGCTGCATTAATCATGTGGTTAATGGGAGCGTTTTTAGGGCGACCGACTTTGACCCGGCAATAAAAATCGATGGCAGATATGTCGCAACTCCTTTATCCGGCTGGCGGGAAGCTGGCGGGAAGCTGGCTGGTGGCTGGCAGCAGGCGACACGGCGTGGCACAGAGCGTTAGAACAATGGACGGTTTTGGAGAGAGAGGGAGAGGGAGAGGGAGAGGGAGAGAGAGAGAGAGAGAGAGGGAGAGGGAGGGAGAGAGAAAAAGGAAAGTGTGGTGACCCTCTCTCTCTCTCTCCCTCTCTCTCTCTTTCTCTCTCTCTCCCTCTCTCTCTAACTCTCTCTCTCTTCCTCATATCTAACTGTACGTTTTCGTCCTGCTTCTCAAATTCCCAGCGAATGAATAAATTGCGCTGTGGCCATTGTTTGGCTCGTCGCCAATCCTTCCTAATGGACCTTGCCCGTTTTTGAAAAACACCCTTTGGCCATAGGTCGGACAAGCCGTGGCTCTGTTGTCTTCTGGTTCCCATGGCTATGAGTCAGCCGACGGCGAGGGAGACAAAGAGGGGTTGGTTTTCGGTGGGAGCAGGGATCGATTAGGCAGCGATACTTTCTCTCTCTCTCTTTCTCTCTCTCTCTCTCTCTCTCTCTCTATCTCTCTCTCTCTCTTTTTCTTTCTCTTTCTCTTTCTGTCTCTCTCTCTCTTTCTTTCTTTCTCTATCTCTCTCTCTCCCTCTCCCCCTCTCTCTCTTTCACTCTCTTTCTCTCTCTTTTACTTCAAGATAAAAAGACTTTATTAATAAAAAGCTTAGAACAAAGAAGTATCGATACAAGTTTGATGCCAAAACGTAAAAACTGGTAATCATCCACTAACTCTGGTGATGCGGACTTCTCCAAGACCCTTCTCAACTTCTAATGCGGCAAAGAAAACGATTCTTTCTTTCGTTATATAGTCTTTGTTCAACAACATTCGACGGGCGGATCCATGAAGAGCAACCCGGTTGTTGCCAATCATTTCGTAGACCAAAATGTTCAGTATATTTTGAAGCCCATCTTCGTCAATCGTGCTGACACGAACAGATAGACTTCCATTGCCAGGATCGAAGCAAACAGCTTTTTCAACAGGAAATTCGCCTAGATCCCAAATCGTCTCTGTGAGGTTGCTGATAAGGCACGAAGCGCGTATGTTCTGCCATTCGACTAAAAAAGGGTATGAACGCTTAAAAATGGTTACTTTTCTTTGTTTGAACCGAGTACGACATTTCCTGGTTGGTTTGCTCCTTGGTTTTCATGTAAAGCTGGAAACTGTAAGGGGGAAGAGGATGGCGGAATTCTGCCTTCGAATCAAGTGATAAGATCCTGAAAAAGGCGTTTACACGGCCATTTTACGCGTTTGCCGCACGGAAACACGGCTAGAGTGGGCGAGAGAGTGTGGGAAATGGGGAGACGCAGAGTTGGCGGCAATTCAAATGGCAATTTCCCCAAATTTCAAGCGCTCCTAAATCGGTTCATTTTGATCCAAAATGGGTAAAAGGGGTATTTTTCGGAATCTTGGGAATGAGATCTAGGCTTTTATTGCAAAATCGGAAAAATTATTTTTACGCGGTCCTTCCCCTTTAAGAGTTCGTTTCAGTAAACATCGAGCGCGTTTACATAGGGACACGGTTTTTATGTCTCTGATTTTTCTCTAAAGCAGGGGTGACCACTTGTTCGCCGTTTCAAATGGGGGGGGGGGGTGCAGTTCAAACGACTGCATTTACCTAAATTCACCGTACTGTTCACCGCTTTACGGCTGATTTCGTGTTAAAGGACTGCGTGTGAGATGGAGCGTGTTTGCCGTCACGGCACTGGATTAGATCCAAGGTCGAAAGTTTGAATAGCTCGTTCTCTGCGAACACGCTTTTTTAAAAATTTGAAATTCAAATGTAACACTCAATAAATAATGTAAATTGAGTGTTTGAAATTGTATGAAATTTAGTCGATTCGTTGAATTTTCCCATACCGACAAACCCTAAACTTCGGTCGAATTTCATACAATTTCAAACATTTAATTTACATTATTTATTGAGTATTTCTTTTCTATATATACAATTGGCGAGTGGAGCATCTCTCTCCCTTGGTTCGCACCCCGCCCTTCATTTCCCCGCTGGAGAAAGCGGCGCGGTGGTGAGCTTGGGTTTTTGCCATAAAATTAGCATAAGTACTTTTCATTTCATAGGTGATGTCAGCGGTTGAAGGCTGCCCAAAAAATCGGCCGGAGGCCGCCAAATAAAGCGGCCGAAGGCCGCCCAAAAAAGCGGCCGTAGGCCGCTAAATCGAGCGGCCGAAGGCCGCCTTATTAGGCGATCAAACAAAACAGGGTCGCAATGCGATCCCAAGGCGGCCGAAGGCCGCCTTCCCCAGAAGGCGCAAACCCGCGCAGCGGGTTTGTGAATTCTGGTAAATTACATCTCGTAAAGGTATGTATTCGCCGAGAACGAGGCTTTCAAAGTTGTTCACCAGACGAAGTTGCCTATACCGACCCTAATTAGGTATGTTTTCCGATTATTTGGTTTTGATTGTTTGTGGCATCACCATGACTCAAAATCCGTATTAATAAACCTACTCAAAAGATTCAGTTTTTCCACGGATTCCCACCCTCTCAGGAAGATCCATATTTTTCATATGAATATCGACAATTGCATAAGCGTGGATGCCGTAGACAAACTGAATAATAAGGTTTGTTAAGTCTGATATGGAAATTATTTACCTCAATGTAACAGTCCTGGTTTCCGGGTAGGTCGAAGGTGCCCACTGCGAGATCACTATCACTTAGATACACTGTTCTTGAGCATCCTGAATATGATTAGACTAAAAGTCAATTATGAAACTCACCAAACGAAAACCAATGATAGAACCAAATACCGGAAAAGCAGGATACCAGTAATAGCAAAAGCCACCAAAGACGCATGGCGGCGAGTGAGAAAGGGGATTGGATGATAGGCAAACACTTAGTTTTTATGAACTTGAAATATAACGGACCAACCACATTTTATTGCAATGCAAACAGTTTTGTAGTGTTTGAGAAGAAGAAAAAAGAATTTCCGGCAACCTGGCGAAATGGTTCTCTATCACTTACTCACTTACTCACTCACACACTCATTTACTCACTGTATCATCTCTGCCTCTCTCTCCCTCTTTCACTCTATTTCTCTGTCTCTCTCTCTCTCTCTTTTTTTTCTTTCTTATGCTCTCTCTATGTTTCTTCTACTTTGTCGCCATTTCCGATAGGAACGTCGAATTATAACCAAAATCTGGTTATATTTGCGTTAAAGAGAACTCAGCCAGAGCTACTGATTAAAGGTCCCATTCTGAAGCGCGCTCCGTTGCTAATTGCACCGTAACCCCCGGTCGTCTGTTGAATTGCTGATGGTTTTTCTGCTGAATTGTAAGGTTAGTGTTTACTGGTAATTCTCGCCACTTTGGGCAACTTAAATTGTGTAAATCTGATTTAACTCGTGAGATCTCCAATCTCACAGGTCTTAGGCTTCTGACGGCAATTGACCCTTGGGGAAATATTCCGTTTTTCCGTTGCTCATTCTTCCATTTCAGAACTGCACTACTGATGTTCTGTGGAAGACTGATGCATTTCTGAAGCCTGCTGTCCTGCGTCGACCCGTCATGCTGATCACCTGCCGGATCGCCGCCCATTGCTGTATGTTTATTTTGTTTGATGAGTTTAGTAATAGAAGCAAATCTGGCCGAGTTGTTCTATCTCACTCACTCACTCTCTCTCTCTCTCTCTCTCTCTCTCTCTCTCCCTCTCTCTAGAAAATGGAAATCTTTATACAAAATATCAAGGGTAGAATCCCTGACAGTGAAAGGCTTGATTTTTCGGATTCATCGGCATCCATTAACCACCACGACGCCGACCGGGTGACCATTGCCACAGTGTCTAAGACTGAGGGATTGGAATCAAAAAAAAATAAAAAGGGGGTACCTTCGGGCAGCTGATCGGCAGAAGGCTGACGACCGACAGCTCCAGATGACAAGACAACAGACTACTATGGCCACACCAGCGATGAGGGAGATCAAGGGGGTGTAGCCGGAGGAGACGAGGAGGTGAAGGAATTGGCCTCCTGAAGAAGAGTTAGAGAGAGAGAGATAGAGAGTAAGAGAAAAACCCACCTTTCCTACAATTCGCCTCATCTCTCCCATAGGGACAGTTAGACCGTCCATTGCAGACGAGTGACTCAGGGACACAGTTTTCGTCACCACAGGTGAACATCCCCAATTTGGAGCAGTTATTGTCTAAAACCTTAGTTTTTTAACCTTAATATTAGGGTTTACGTCTAGAATAGGCGGAGTACATTCCAACCAACTCGGTTGATTGTAAAATTCGGGCGTTGTAGACGAAAAGACGGACCAGGATCTCATTGTGAGCGGAGAAGACGTTCGAGGCACTGAGACCGCAGAATCTGAAAGGGGGGGTTAGGGAGAGAGAGAGAGAGAGAGAGAGAGAGAGAGAGAGAGAGAGAGAGAGAGAGGACCCACCTTCGAATTGGGAGATCAGAAGTACTCCCAGCATAAACTTCTACAAAATTCCGACTACACTGATTTGGATAGACCAGGCGAAAGTCAGGAATGTAGAGAACTATGGAGAGAGGTGGAGGGACCCTAATGTGCCAGACACATTCCACAGCTGAAGTCATGTTGGGAGCCACGAAAGAGGTAAGTTGGTTGGAGTCAACTAGACCATCGATGCCGTGGGAGAAGACGAGGTGGCATTCTGGAAATGATTGGGATGTCTCTCTCTCTCTCTCTCTCCCTCTCTCTTTCTCTGCCACTCATCTATCCTCTCTTCAAAAGCATCAGAGATCATCAGAACTGGCAGCTTTTGAACTTTCGAAAACTAGCTCCAATCACATGAGTTCTGTTTATAGAACGTGGTGGACACCGCGAGTAGATCACGAGAAGGGGGCACTTTGTTTACATTTAAGAGACTTTGAAACGCGAAATTGTGTTGAAGGTCGTGGGGACTGACGAAAACTCTATTTAGAACGAAAACTCTCTCTCTCTCTCTCTCTCTCTCTTTCTCTTTCTCTTTCTCTCTCTCTTTCTTTCTCTCTCTCTTTTTCACTTGCGTCTCTTTGTTATTTCTCTTTCTTTCTTTCTTTCCCTTTCTCTGTCCCTCTCCCTAAAATCGAGCAAAAAAAGGTTTTAAAAAGCTATGGTTAATAAAAATAAGCAAAATTGTAATAAAAAAAGAACTAGCAAAACCTTTGTAAAAATATGAAATTAAATTTGTCTATTGAAAAAAAACTGATTTTTACCTTTCTCCGAAGCCTGGGAATGGCCTAATTTGGATTTTGGACCTAAAAAATGAAAACCGTTGTTTCAAAAAAGCCCATGTTTCAAATAAAATTTAAAATTAGTTTTTTATTTTAATTTTAATTTTAAAGTTTAAAAAACCACCTCTCTCCCAATCTATCAAAATCGAATAAATGAAAAAAGCTTTGGTTAAATTTTTAAAAAAAACCTATAATAAAATCAACTAGCAATTAAAACTTGTAAAAAATGTTACAAAAATTAGCTATTTATAAACTATTTTCACCTTTCTCCGAAGCCTGGGAATGGCCTAATTTGGATTTTGGACCTAAACAATCAAAACGTTGAGCTTAGTTTCAAAAAAATATTTTAATAAAATGTTTGTTTATTTAAATTTTATTTTTAAATTTAAAAAAAACCATTTCCTGAACTCTCCTTATCTATGAAAATCGACCAAAAAAGAATTTTTTAAAAGCTATGATTAATTTAAATAAGCAAAATTGTAATAATTATGAAACTACCAATTAAAAATCTATAATTGTAAAAAAAAAGTTTTGACTAAAAAACTGATTTTTTACCTTTTTCCAAAGCCAAGGAATGGCTTAGTTTGGATTTCGGACCTAAAATAATCAGAACTGTTTTTAAAAACGTTTATTTTTACTATGGTTGTTTAATTTAATTTTAAAAATATTAAAAACTCACCCCCAGATCCCCTCGGAAGTCCAACTCGATTCCGAACCATTTCAATCTTCCCCGAAAACCCCGAATACTCCAATTGATCGTCGGAACGAAAACGGATCCACATGAAGCCTGAAATATTGAATTTTGTATTCAATTTCACTTTTTTTAATATAAAAAATCATTTAAAATTGAAAAATCAATTAAATTACCAGATTTGGCGATTACAGGCGTGTCCGGTACGTGAGATCCGCAAAATCTCCCAATCAACGGGGAGAAGCCATAGCGACCGTCGCGGATTTCCAACCAGTCGTTGGGACAATCTGGGGTCGTGGGACCACCCCCTCCGACAATATAAGGGGTCTCTATCTGAATTTTAAGTTTTAATAGATTTTATAGAAGAAAAAACCTCGAAGCGTTCCTTAAAAACTACGCGAATATCGTAGCCGGCGCGGGCTTGGACCACACGAACGCAGTCGATGTTGGGAGGGTACTTTCCTGAAATAAAGTAAAAAAAGTATTAATTTAATAAGAAAAATTGAGGATTAATGTTATAAGTGGTTGAACATTGACGAAACTTTGTAATAAAAACTTTTTTGGCTTTGTGGGGTTACTGTAGGTCGGGTTACGGTAGCGGAAGGCGCGCTACTGTAACGTCCTTCAACGTAAACCGATTTTCATTCTACAAAAATCAATCGATAGATAATTTTTAACGGATTAAATGTGGATTGATAAAAAATTCTAAATTCACGCCTTATCCCGAAAAGTGACAAAAATTTCATTTTTCAACATTGTTTCCCAAAAATTTCATTTTTCAACTATATTTTTAATTCCCTAGGAGTTAAAATCAATTACGTGGATGAAATCTACTGAAAAATTCCTTTCGAAGGATATACAACACATGTATAGTGCATTTTTTCCTAATTAACCAGGTTGACGCGTCGCGGCGCGCGTGTTTAGCGCGACGCGCGCGCCGCTACACATCCCTCTCGTCGTCTGGCACCTCTAACACACAAAATGGATCACTTTCCAATAAAAATACCATTTCTTGAAAGCTTTTTGTCGTTTTAATTTCTTTTTAAACGGTTTAAAACATTTTTAAATTGCATTTTAGGCGCTATGTTCGATGGAAGCGCCCTCCTGCTGCTAGCCGCCTGTCTCGATTATTTTTTGTTGTTTCTAATGTATTTTTCAAAAATAATAAGATACAAATTGTAAAATTTGCAACAAAAAAAAAGAAATAATCCCACAAAATTGTTCAAAATGAAGTGAGAGAACTGCGTCGGTAGAAAAGGAAGTGGGCAGACGCATTTTTTTACTTTGCCACTCGCACCCGTAAGGCATCAGCAATGAAATTGGACTTCTAGTTATTTTGGCTCATAAAATACACATTTTTGCTGTTTCAAGTGATTTTAAGGGGATTTCAACTTAAAGATTAACTTCTATTTGCAAAAATGCCAAAAATGACCCCTTGCAAACCCACAGTATCCCCGTCAACAAGTTAAGTTCTCTTCTCATTTCCTCTCTCGCCCTCATCCCCCTCTAATTTGGCGTTCTCATTAGCGGAACGGCTTTTCTAAAGTCTGCTCAGCTCATCTTCCTCTTTTTATGCATCTTCTTCCGCCCTCCTGGCCAGAAGCACAATCAAGGCTGCTTTGTTATTCCGCGCCCTCGGCGGCGACGCAGGTGCCTCATTTCCTGCTCACTCGACCACGCACCACGGAAGAAGCGTCAAAGAACGGAGAGAAAGAGAAACTAGAGAGAGACAGAGAGAGAGAGAGAGAGAGAGAGAGAGGAGAGAGAGAGTGTGTGTGAGAGAGAGTGTGTGAGAGAGTGAGAGAGGAGAGAGAAAGAGAGAGAGAAAGAGAGAGAGAGAGAGAGGGGGGGGAGAGAAAGAGAGAGAGAGAGAGAGAGAGAGAGAGAGGATAGAGAGTGTGTGTGAGAGTGAGAGAGGAGAGAGAAAGAGAGAGAGAAAAGGGAGAGAGAGAGAGAGAGGGGAGAGAGAGAGAGAGAGAGAGAAAGAGAGAGAGAAAGAGAGAGAGAGAGAGAGAGAGAGAGAGAGAGAGGAGAGAGAGTGTGTGTGAGAGAGAGTGTGTGAGAGAGTGAGAGAGGAGAGAGAAAGAGAGAGAGAAAAAGGGAGAGAGAGAGAGAGGGGGGGGGAGAGAGAGTGTGTGAGAGAGAGAGAGAGAGTGTGTGTGAGAGAGTGAGAGAGGAGAGAGAAAGAGAGAGAGAAAAAGGGAGAGAGAGAGAGAGAATGTGAACGTGTGCATGTGTATGTGTGAAAGAGTACGACCAGGATGAAAGTTGGAAACCCTGTTTTTGAACTAGGAAAGTGCCGCAAATTAGATTTAGTTCTCAAAAGCGCTCCGCACAAAGGACAACCTCAGGGTGAGGAATGAAAACAAGTATACGAAAAGACGAAAAGGAATACTGAATTCAGAAGGTCACGTATTTAAAAATAAAACTGTGTTTAATGTTATTTTAAATTTTTTTAAATATTCAAAAAAAACATTCTACCTGGATAACCCGGACTTGAGAAGGAGTCGAGAATTCTTCCGCCTCCCATCACATCACCGCACTGGGCTCGTACTCCAGCATCTGAAGTTTTCACATTTTTAAAATATATTAAAAAATAACATTGAAATTACAAATTTATCCTTTTATAAAAATGTTTTAACATAGTTTTTAAAACTGTTTAAAAAAATTGATGAAACATGTTGTTCTTTAAAAATTTGTTTAAAAAACTTCTTTTTAAAGTTTTTTTTAGTTTATGTTACAATTTGTAACATTATTTAAAAAAGTTTATTTTAATTTTAAATATTGTTGAGAAAGGTTCTTTTTTTTAAATAGTTTTTTTTAATATATTTAAAAAGCTTCTTTATTTAAAAAAAATTGCATTAAAAACTCTAATTATTTATTAAGCTTTGTTTAAAAAAGGCTATAGTTGCCTCCAATCCTAGTTTCCCAACGATTCCAAATGTAAGCTGACGCAGTATTGCGTACGCAAGCTTAAACACATAATTTTTGTACGCAT
Source organism: Oscheius sp. G VE-2021 (assembly GCA_022343465.1). Taxonomy (NCBI): domain Eukaryota; kingdom Metazoa; phylum Nematoda; class Chromadorea; order Rhabditida; family Rhabditidae; genus Oscheius; species Oscheius sp. G VE-2021. The sequence continues at coordinate 533,586 of JAJQXH010000044.1, read as the reverse complement.
TTTCCCGTTTCGTGTTATTTTGCCTAAGCTAAGACCTAAAATTCTTAAACATTGTTTTAAAGAGCTTCTTTATTTTTAAAAATTGTTTGAAAAGCCTATTTTATTTATTTTTGTTTACATTAAAAACAACCCAAAATTACCGAGACAGGCGGCCAGCAGGAGGACGGCCGCTCGCATCGACCATCGGGAGCCGTGGCGCCTGAAAACACAAGTTTAAAATGTTTAAAACAATTTTAACTAAATAAAACGCCAAAAAGCTTTTAAGAAATTAGTTTTCTATTGGAAAGTGATCTCTTTTGTGTGTTTCAAGGGTTGTTGTTGACAGAGCACATTTCCTATTTTCGAGGGGGGACAGAAAAGAGACCTCACGGCTACAGTAGGTCATAAAAGAGGCGGGAAATTTGAATTTACGGATGAAAAATTTGAAGTTTGAATGGAAAAGGCATGAAAAAGGTAGTTTTGACCTTCCAGTAATTCAGGGGGGTCGAACCAGGGTCTATAGTTCGGCGCGCGCGGTTTTATGCACTGCGCCATGGGCATGAAAGGTGAGGAAAAGTGTAAAATATGAAAGGTGAGGAAAAGTGTAAAAAATTCATTTTTTATGCAAAAATGGCTCGGAAAATCGATAAAATCGATTAGAAAAAGAGAAAATTTGGAAAAACTACAATGTTTTTCAGTGTTTCGAGGAGGCTTGAAAGCGTACGTGTGGGGATGGGCGGGGATTCCGAGGGCCGGTGCTTATAAAGACGGAAGCGGCGCTCCGGAATTTCGTTAAGTCGGAAAGCGCCCGAAGCGGGCGGCCTCACGCGCCCCCACCCCCAGGGATACCCTGGGGAGGAGGGCGAATTAGGAGGGGAACGAGCGGAACTCTCGCGGCACTTCACACTTGGATGGGAAGGGGAGAGAGAGAGAGAGAGAGAGAGAGAGAGAGAGAGAGAGAACCTTAGGTCGCAAGAGAAGGCGCAAAGCGGCCTGAGGGCACCAAAAAGCGGCCTTAGGTTACCACAAAAAGCAGAAAACAGCCTGAGGTCACCAAAAAAAGCGGAACGCGGCCTGAGGCTCTTAGAAAACAGCAGAAAGCGGCCTGAGGTCACCAAAAAGCAGAAAACGGCCTGAGGCCATTGTTAATACCCAATTTAAAGGTAGATCATGCAATCCTAAAGATTTTTTTAGGATTGTAGATACATCATTATCAATAAATCTTGTAAGGTATAGGTCACTTTCGTTGGACAATGGAAGCCTTAGGCCGCTTTCGCCGATTATGGGATCCTCATGCAGCTTTCTGGGGATTGTGTCAAGAAGAAAAAAGCTGCTTTATACGGGCTCAGAGAACATTCTGCGGTGTCTGCTTTCTTTCTCTCTGTGCTTTCTGCGGAAGCAGCTTTTTATCATGGCAGCGTCAAACAGTAAGGCGGAGAAGGAAGGCGGACGGCGCGGTTTGTCGGAGGGAGCCTGGAAAGAGAGGATTAGAGAGAGAGATAAAGAGGGAGAGAGAGAGAGAGAGAGAAAGAGAGAGAGAGAAAGAGAGAGAGAGAGAGAGAGAGAGAGAGAAAGAGAAAGAATCAAATAATCAACCTCGTTGTTCTGATTGTCGTCGGGGTTCTCCTTGAGACGGAAGAACTCCTTGAAAGCCTTGTCGGAGGCGACCTCGTCGTAGAAGGAGAGAGACATGAATGACCGGTCGAAGAGGCAAGGTGACGTAATATGAGACGTAACTTTAGGTACGCAAATTAGGATTACGGAAGTAGCGTCTTCATTTGAAAAGTTCTGGCGGTTGTTTTGGCCATCTACCTCTCTCTCTCTCTCTCTCTCTCTCTCTCTCTCTCTCTCTCTCTCTCGCTCTCTCTCTCTCTCTCGCTTTTCTCTCAAGTGACAAATGAATGACAGTTCTCGGCTAGAATAAAAAATTACAAAGCCCTTTTATCAATGTAGTGTTATGTGTGTTGTAACTCTCTCTCTCTCTCATTCTCTCTCGCTCGCTCTCGCTTTCACTCACTCTCTCGTTGTCCGCTGTTTACGCAGTTTCGTTGTTTTGGTACCCCGGTTGTTGTCTTGTTTACTGTTTTCGTTGGAACCAAATTCAACCAGGAAATGGAACAACCGGCTCTTTGGAAGTGGCCATTTGAAAAGGGTTGTTCTGGGTGGTCCAGGACTGATGAGGTTTTCCAAAAGTGCGGGCAAACGATTTTAATGGATGAAAACGTTGTTTACCCTCTGAAACTGCATGTAAACTGCCTGATTTCCGCGATTGACTAGGTGGTCCAAGTTGGTTGGGTGGTCCAAGTTGACTAGATGATCTGACTGGGTGGTCCAGGGCACTGTGTGAAGCAAGGTTGACAGGGTGGCCTAAGTCGACTGGGTGGTCCAAGTTGACTGGGTGGTCCACGGTTGACAGGGTGGTCCAAGGTGCCTGAGTGGCAAACATTGACGTGTGGTCCTAGGTTAACAGGGAGGCCCAGGGTGACTAGGTGGTCCAAGGTGACAGGGTGTTCTAATTTGACTGAGTGGTCCAAGATGCCTGGGTGATCTAAATTGTCTGGGTGGTCCAGGGTTTACTGGGTGGTCCAAGATGGGTTGGATGGCCCAGAGTTCTATGAGAGAACTCCTAAGAAATGGAGAGAGAGAGAGAGAGCGATAGCTTTATGCTAATTCATCGGCTGTCTCCCCGAAAATTAATCAAATTCCAAAAACTTTGAATAACTTCAATCGGGTACTTTAAATATTCTAATCTCCCGAGGTATAAATACCCCTCTCCGGGCCATTTTGTCATTCTTCGCCGCTGTCGCCGGTCGGGAGGATGCCTCCTCCAACTGCTCGTCTCCGGATTCTCCACCTCTTCCTCCTTCTGCTGGTAGCCAAAGCTCTCCACGCCTGTGGATACGATGTAAGTTGTTTCCTAGCATATCTGCATCAGCTATACCTCAAATACATTCAAAATTCATTTTTCAAATCGAATGCTAGTATTTACTCCCATTGCTGAAAACATTTCTAGGTTTAGTTGCTCAAAACAGTGCTTGAAAATGATCTAGAGCTCCATTTCATCAAGGCAAAACTTTCTGCGTTCGGGGGGAATCGAACCCCCGTCGAATGCTTGGAAGGCATCCATGCTAACCATTACACCACGAACGCGGCTGAGAGCTATGGCTGCGCAGCCCTAGACAATCAAGCCTAGACACCCAAGCGGTGCGCTGGGAAGAACTGTGCGTGAGAGGATCAGATGTGTGTTACCCTAGCTTCAAACTTTGATTCGACCACCCATCCACCCTCCATATCGATTATTTTGTTGGAAATGGACAGTATGCTAATCAAAAAAAATGCTGGCCTATTCAAATGCCGTAATTTGTTGATGACCATTTAGATTCACGGTCGTTTTACTTTCTTAATAAGAGTTTGTTTGCGATTTCAAGTAAACTTTGAACATATGTTATTTAAAAGTACGAAAGTATCAAAGTACAAACATCAAAACAATTTTAAGCCTTTTAAGGCTATAAGCTTGTAGAACAACTATCTGATTGTCGAGGGTAATTCAGAAACTTTAAACCTACTTTAAAACTTAAAAAAAAACAAGTTCACTCTTCCTGGGGGATTTGGGGGGTAACCGCCGTGTTGTTGCGGCGGCGTATCGCGGCGGGGTTCGGTCGCGCACCCTGTTGGCGGCGCTGCCCCTCTGCCCCTGCGCTACGCTGCCGTCTTAGGCTTGGTGTAGAGGGCGCTTAAGTATACGAAGGCTGAGACTGACGGCACCGCCAAGCATGATACAGTCAGTCATCCAGGCCTATTATGAACTGTTATGAACACAAAACGACCCTTCAGTTTGACTGCGTTGTTGGAAATGAACGGCGGCTTTTAGTTTGTAAGACAACTGAAAACTTTTAAACAGCAACAAATTTAAGTTGGTTAAGAGACATGTCAGTAAAAGTCCAACAGGCCAGTGACATAGGATTTTTTTAGTCTTCGATTTTGCCCAAAAGTTGTCAAAACTCATCATATAGACTAAATGGGACATTCTGAGACCTTTGGGTCATTATCGATTTTTGGTCCTGGGTTACGGTAGGCGACCATGGATTAAGTTCTTCAAACCAGCCATGTCCCTTAATGAAAAATTTCTCATTCTGTAACAAACAACAAAGGCGCAAGTCGCAGCCGGCCCGGAGGACCGGCGGAAAAATGAGGATTTTGGTTGTTTTCACTTAAAAATCGTTATTTTCATATAATTTTGGTTTTTAAAAGTAGGTCAGAAAAGGCGAAATCTGTGGAAAACATGAAGTTTTATAGCAATGAGTCATGTGAAACTGAATTATGTTAATTTAGAACGCTATTGGCGCTGGAACTGTATTTTAGCCGTGGAGCACGTTTACCTCCGGAACCTCCATTGATAAATTTTTCATTTGTTAAGGAAATTTTGAAATTGGCCCGTGAAGCCAGTTCTCAATATTTTTGACTGAAAACTTGGATTTGAAATCTTGTGTAAGAATAATTTCATGTATGTTATTTGTTTTTGAAAAAAATATATTTGAAAAAAAATTACACGTTTTTGAGGCCGTTTCAGAAGGCTCCCCTGAGCTTCAAATGTAACTTGAAGGGCTGAACCTTACATAGTTATTAGACCCAAGGGTATTCTTTCAGCGTATGTTGATGGTTTAATTATTGTTGTTGTCTCCTCGAGGTAACGATGGCTTGAAAATGGCAAAAATTGTAGGTTTTATTTTTTTTTATTTACAAACCTAAAAGTCGCACTTTTCAAAAAAATCCTTGTTGAAAATGCACTTTTACCAAATCGCTTTGTCGCAACCCAAAATGTCACCCATTTATGCGACATGGCTGCTCCAAACTCAACCAAATTTCAATTTTGGTGTATTAATCGATAGCCTTGTTATTTGACACCAATACAAGTTTTTCCTGAAAACTTTCCACTAGAGCTGAAAACCGCACAAAAGTGAAAAATTTAAGTTTTTCAAGTTTTTTATACCTACCCCCCCGATGCAGGTTGCCACGGTTTTAGGAAGATTATCCATACTTTTATGCATCGATAAAAATAAAGATATTGAAATTTGATTATGTTTGAAGAAAGTTACCGTAGCCGATGGCCGTCTACAGTAGCCTGTGATCAAAAATCGATAATGATATTTTCAGCCGTCTCAAATAGTCGATAGTGAACCTGTGGCAGTAGACCACGTGTGGCAGCGTCGCCGAAGCAGAGCTGGTGGCTCTCAGGTTACCTGGAGGGACATTCAGATCGAAACTGTCTACAACAAAGACACCATTAAGACCGGTGAAAAGTGAGGTGTTTAAATTAATCAAGAATGCTGCCTCTTTTAGGTTAAATGATAGGGACGTCAAGGACATCAATAAATTTGTCATTTATGCTACCAAAAAGTTTAAACAGTACTTGCAAGTACCGGCAGTCAATTCTCAGATAAACATTGATCGGTAAGCGTTTTTAAAGTATTTTATATGATTGTGGAATTTTAGGCCAGACTGTTACTTAAATCAATCTTTGGGAGATAACGACTTTTTGCTAAGTATTACAGCCGAAGATGTGGGTTTTCTATCTGTCTATCTCTCTCTCTCTCTCTCTCTCTCTCTCTCTCTCTCTCTCTCTCTCTCTCTCTCTTTCTCTCTCTCCTTCTCTGACTCTTTGACACTATCTCTCTTTTCTTTCTTTCTTTTTCTTTCTCTCTCTCTCTGCCTCTCGAACTCCGACTCTCTGTCTCTGTGTGTGTGTGTCTCTCTCTCTTTCTCTCTTTCTCTTTCTCTTTCTCTTTCTCTTTCTCTTTCTCTTTCTCTTTCTCTTTCTCTTTCTCTTTCTCTTTCTCTCTCTCTCTCTCTCTCTCTCTCTCTCTTTCTCTCTCTCTCTCTGCATCTCTGCCTCTCTAACTCCGACTCTCTGTCTCTCTCTGTGTCTGTGTATGTGTGTCTCTCTCTTTCTCTCTCTCTCTCTTTCTCTCTCTCTCTCTCTCTCTCTCTCTCTCTCTCTCTCTCTCTCTCTCCCCCTCTCAAATGATAACTTTAGTGCGGATCAAAATCTACTCTAGCCACTTGTAAAAGTTGTCAGCAAGAGAGGGTATTCGTTCGACATAGGTAAAATACTTCCTTTAAATAATAATCTTAATCTTTTTTTCAGTGATTTGAAAGTTTTTCTAAACGGTGATAGTGCTATTCTCAACCCACAAGGACAAATTGACACAGACAACTTTACACAGATCCCTGGCCGCCCCATCTCAGGCCTTCTGACCATCTGTTTGGATGCTTTCAAGGTGTGTTTTTATTTCTTAGAGCAATACCTTTTTATCCTTAAAGGGTAGAAAACTAAGGACAGATGATGATGGCTGGAAGTCGACTATTCTGCACGAAATAGGACACGCCTTGGCCTTTGCTCCCCACCTGTATAGGTGGTTCTACAACAAAGATCAACTCTACGATAGGTAGGTCTTAGCATCTATAAGGAGTTTAAAGGAAATACTGTATGAGGTGGGACTACCCTTGCCGCGGCCGCCGATCTCATACGGGTTTGAAACTCGCGGCGCAACCATGCTAGACAACCAAAGTTTTCTGCGTCTTTTCAGGCGGGAACATTGAAAATTTGAAAGTGATCACCACAAAATCAATAAACCGATGGATTGGACGGGCGCGTAAACGCCGTACACGCAGTTCGTTAAAATGCGGGTTATCATTCTTTCTCGTCTGGTAACTATGCCCAAACTCAACCAAATTAAAAACTGAAAAATGGTTTCCATAGCTCTTTTTAAGGCTTTGTTTTCAGGGGTCAGCTAAATTTTGCCCCGCCCCCTACCTCTGGTTGCAAAACAGAAGATTGTCTGTACCCGATACCCGGCGTAGTGGAGAAAATGCAAAGATCCTGGAAGCACAAGACGGGAACCGCGAACAGAGACGTTTTCATGATGACCACGCCAAAAGCCACAAATGCGGCTAGGGAGCATTTCAACTGCCCTGATTTGGAAGGAGTGGAGTTGGAGAACCAAGGAGGACCTGGTTCCACTTTTGCCCATATTGAGAAGAGGATCTACGAGGTAAGCACATTTTCCCGTTAAGCTCAGGCCGCTTTTTTCAGTGATAGGCAACCTCAGGCCGCTTTATAGTCGTAGGCAACCTCAGGCCGCTTTATGAGAATTCTGCTAATCTCAGGCCGCTTTCTTTCTGTAACATGGAACCTTAGGCCGCTATATTTTAGCACAGGTAACCTCAGGCCGCTTTTTAGTCGTAGGCTACCGTAAGCCGCTTTCTGTGCATTCTGCAATCTCAGGCCGCTTTTCCAGTCACAGGCAGACTTAGGCCGATCTCTTTCAGTTATAGGCAAGCTTAGGCCGCTCTCTTTCAATAACAGGCAACGTCAGGCCGCTTTTTCAGTAATATTCAACCTCAGGCCGCTTTATTTCAGTAGCAGGCAACCTCAGGCAGCTTTTTAGTCGTAGGAAACCTGAGGCCGCTTTTTAGCCCTAGGCACTCTCAGGCCGTTTTCTGAAGGTTTTGCCAATCTCATGCCGCTGTGGTAGGCAATCTTAATACGTTTTGTGCGGTTTATGGCAACCTTAGGCCGCTTCCGCGAAATCTGACAATCTCAGGCCGCTTTCAAAGGCTTCTAGGAAAAATCTCAGGCTGCTTTTTCAGTATCAGGCAAGCTTAGGCCGCTCTTTTTCAGTAGCAGGCAACCTTAGGCCGCTCTCTTTCTGTCAGAGGCCACCTTAGGCCGCTTCCTACTGCTTCTTGGAAACTCAGGCCGCGTTATTTAGTGATAGGTGCCCTCAGGCCGCTCTCTTTCAGTCACAGGCGCCCTCAGGCCGCTTCTGCGGCTTTTAGCCACTTCAGGCCGCTTCTGTGGCTTCTAGCAACCTCAGGCCGCTTTGTTCAATAACAGGAAAACTCAGTCCACTTTAGTTCATTCAATTTAATTTTTTAGCACGACACCATGACCTCTACCCGTACGGCCTACAACAGTTGGTCCAAGATTACCCTCGCCATCATGGCAGACTCCGGCTGGTACCGAGTTAACGAAACCAAAGCCGATCCTATGGCTTATGGAAAAGGCCTAGGCTGTGACTTTGCCAAGAAATCTTGCAAGGAATACGTGGATTTGAAGACTCCCAAGAATTCCTATCCCTTCTGCAGCGCTAAGGATCAACAACGGTATGTTTTCTGATAAAAATCCACTAACTAAGGGATTATTTCAGTTGCTCTACTGATCTGAAGTCTGTTGAGCATTGTAATATCGACACTCAGAACAAGGAGCCAATTCCTGAAATGTTCAATTACTTCCCGATGGATGGACAAGCTAACGGCCCTTTGGCAGCGGCTGATTACTGTCCTTACTACACAACGATGACCATAGGAAAAGGAGACACGAAATGCAATGTTCCCAGCATGAATGTGGATTTGGATGAACCACCTAAGAAGGGCGACGACAAGAATGCCGCTAATCGCAGGGCTAAGAAAGGAAGGCTGGAGGTGGGTGCGCTTTATAAGGGCGCGGCCCGCCACTGCTGCTGTGCGGCCAAGTGGCGCAGCCGGGAAGCGTTTCGCCTTGCAAGCAGAAGGTCAGGGGTTCGATCCCTACAGCGCCCTTTAATTTGCAATCTTTACCTAATGTTTGGTAAACGCTTATAATTGATTTCGAAAAGATGAAAACGTTTTTAAATTTCAGATTTTTTCCAAAACCGCTAGATGCTTCGAAGTCGGAGGGGAGAAGAAAATTGATTTGGGGAAGGGGCATTCTAACACAATGAACGGTTTTCAACATGGATGCTATGAGGTGAGCTTTTTTAAAATTTCAAACAGAATTGAAATTCTGAATTTTAAAATGAAATTAAAATAAATTTTCAGCATAAATGCGATAAAGGCAGTTTGTGGATCAAAACGGCAAAATCTAAATTCTACCAATGCTATCATGACGGACAGAAGATTCACGTCTCGAAGGTTTGCTCTCTCTCTCTCTCTCTCTCTCTCTCTCTAACTCCTCTCTTTCAGCGCCTCATCGACGAGAAAGCGACTGCAAGGTTCACAATTACCTGCCCCAAGTGTAGCAAGCTCTGTCCATCGCCTTTTGTCTGCAAGGTACCCCCTTTCCCTTACCTTAATCAAGAACTAAACTATTTCCAGGATCAGAAGAGCAGTGCTCCGGAAAGAGTCGGCGACCCGGACAGGTCATTGAAGAGTTCGGATGGATCGACTTCGACCACTGCGGCCACCGTCGCCTTGTCTCTATTCCTTCTGACGATTCTATGAATTGGATCTATGTGAATACAATTCAATCGAGTCATGTTTTCGAAATGGAAATTGAGAGAGAGAGAGAGAGAGAGAGGTTGAAAAAACGCGCGGCGGCGGCGCCGATTTGATACGGATTTGAAAAACCTTCACAAATGTCGTAAAATAGTCTAATCTCAGATATTCCATGCTTTTCCCACTAATTTTCCACCTATTTCACCCCCTTGCGCACTGAAATGCGCCTTTCGAATGTCATTGCGCCGTGTCCCAACAGCACCGCTTACGACCATACCACGTTGAAACTACGCCATCCCGTCCGATCTGGCAAGTCAAGCAACGTTGGGCTCAGTTAGTACTTGGATCGGAGACGGCTTGGGAATCCTGAGTGCCGTAAGCTTTTTGACTTTTTTAATGGTTTTTGTTGTTTTAGGTTTTTAGTGGGTTTGCTTGGGTTTTGAAGAAATTGGAAATTCACCAATTTTGGTTTTAAAAAAATGACCAGTTTTGAAAGTCTTTCTCGTATTTTCAGGGCCGCGCGAACGCAGCCCCTCACGCAAAAATTTAGCTGTAGGCTAACTTCAACTCGAAGTTGCCTCACGGGTCAACCGATCCGAATGTGCAATGAATCAGCCTCACCATGGAGTCTCGGCCTTCTTGATCGCCGAAAAACTCCCAGCCAGGTAAGTTTAATGGTGGCTCACTCGCCCGGTCTAGTATTCGGGCAGTAACCGCTTCCTTACGGGTGTCAGTCGAATGGGAATCGGCCGTTGATCCCGGGTTGACCTAATTACGCCTAATTGGCTCGCTGTCTGCTCCCTCTATGCGAGAGATTGTGGCGGGAACCCGTACACCATCGGCACATCCACTGAATGGGGTTATATAGGCGACCTCAAAAAACCCCTTTTTGCGCAGTGAAAACTGTGGCGGGCTAGTTTCCCAACCAAGTTAAGTAAAATCGGGGGTGAGGTCCAGAAATGGTCTCCTGAGGGTACCTTTTGTAATTTTTAAACGAATTCATTTTTTAAATGTGTTTGTATTAGTTTTTAAATTTTTAATTCATTTTTTCCATTTAACACCCTGAAATCTATTTTGACGCAAGTCCCTGATCCCACCGGCGCCGCAAAGTGCCTGCATTACAAGCGTTGGCCACTTCCAGACCACTCTCGATCATTGATGTGAGAAACATGCACGCAACTTAAAATCCAGTCTCAGATGAAAGAGAAAATTCAGCTGTACAAAAAACTTTTTGGGACCTTATGTCGGAAATCCCTAGTTTTTGAGATATTCAACCTCAAAGTAGCCGATTTCGGGTTTCCATCCGCAGAAAGTGCGGATGGCCCGGACGGTCAATGTGTCCTGCGTTTAGTGGGAGTCAAATTTGAATGAGACATTGAGGAAAATGAGGAGTGCGCGAGACAATTTAGCATTTTTGAATATGCAAAATGGACGACCGTATCCTATCATAATGAAATGAAAAGGCCCCTAACTGTTCCTTTAACAACATATTCATATATTAAAAAAGTTTATTAACAAATGATTTATTGTTTACTGGTTGGAACAGGTCAATCATCAGTCGACGTCACTGATGATTTCTAGCTTGATGGTGTATTTTACATCCCTAGAGAAGCTAGATGGGTTTCTTGCAAGTTCCCCAAGGACCAGGTTCTCAAGGCTACGAAGTAGTTTTAGCAGAATCTGCAAAATATGCTTATTCTTAACTTTTTTGAATGGTTTTACCTGAGTCCTTGTCAATAAAAATCACTAAGTGACTATCCAAATTCTTCTAGCATTAAACTATGTTTACCAAATTAAATAGCCGGAATTCTATATACCAGCCTGAAAGAACAGAACAAATAGGAATAGAGGACACAAGTTATAAAAAATGGAAAATTGAAATTGTTGACGAGGAGAAAGGGGCGATGATTTTGGTGGGAAGGGGAGACTGGAAAAGGGGGGATTTGTCATAGCGACACGAAAACAGTTTCAAAAGAGGGTAGAGGAGGGTTGGAGAGAGACAAATAGAGAGAGAGAGAGAGAGAGAGAGAGAGAGAGAGAGAGAGAGAAAGAAAGAGAAAGAGAGAGAGAGAGAGAGAGAGAGAGAGAGAGAGACAGAGAGACACAGAGAGAGAGACAGAGAGAGAGACAGAGAGAGACAGAGAGAGAGACAGAGAGAGACAGAGAGAGAGACAGAGAGAGAGAGAGAGAGAGACAGAGACAGAGAGAGAAACAGAGAGAGACAGAGAGAGACAGAGAGAGAGAGAGAGAGAGAGACACAGAGAGACACAGAGAGAGAGACAGAGAGAGACAGAGAGAGACAGAGAGAGAGACAGAGAGAGACAGAGAGAGAGACAGAGAGAGAGACAGAGAGAGAGAGAGACAGAGACAGAGAGAGAGACAGAGAGAGAGACAGAGAGAGAGACAGAGAGAGAGACAGAGAGAGACAGAGAGAGACAGAGAGAGAGACAGAGAGAGACAGAGAGAGAGACAGAGAGAGACAGAGAGAGAGAGAGAGAAAGAGACAGACAGAGAGAGACAGAGAGAGAGACAGAGAGAGAGACAGAGAGAGAGACAGAGAGAGAGACAGAGAGAGACAGAGAGAGAGACAGAGAGAGACAGAGAGAGAGACAGAGAGAGACAGAGAGAGACAGAGAGAGACAGAGAGAGAGAGAGACAGAGAGAGAGAGAGAGACAGAGACAGAGACAGAGAGAGAAACAGAGAGAGACAGAGAGAGAGACAGAGAGAGACAGAGAGAGAGACAGAGAGAGACAGAGAGAGACAGAGAGAGACAGAGAGAGACAGAGAGAGACAGAGAGAGAAACAGAGAGAGACAGACAGAGAGACAGAGAGAGAGACAGAGAGAGACAGAGAGAGACAACCGCCAAACTTTTTCAGATGAAGACGCTACTTCCGTAATCCTAATTTGCGTACCTGGAGTTACGCCTCATCTTACGTCTCCTCTCCTCACCGACCGGTCATTCATGTCTCTCTCCTTCTACGACGAGGTCGCCTCCGACAAGGCTTTCAAGGAGTTCTTCCGTCTCAAGGAGAACCCCGACGACAATCAGAGCAGCAAGGTTGGTTCTCTCTCTCTCTCTCTCTCTAATCCTCTCTTTCCAGGCTCCCTCCGACAAACCGCGCCGTCCGCCTTCCTTCTCCCTCGCCATGACCAGCATCAAGTTCCGTCCGGAGAAACGCTTCTCTCCCAAAAAGTGAAACAAATGGATGACAGTTCTCGGCTAGGATAAAAAATTACAAAGCCCTTTGATGAGTGTAATTTTTGATGTTGTTTCTGTTTTTTTCTCTCACCTTGTCCAATATTTACACGATTTTGTTGTTCTGGTGCCTCCCTTGTGATGCTTACTGGATTTGTTCGTAGCCTTTATTGACTTCACATTCGCCAGAACATGGAACAACCGTCTCTATGGAAATGGTGACTGGAAATGACTGGTTGTCGGCTGCGAAATGAAATACGAAAAGAGTAATTGGCTGTGACTTGTATTTTTACTTAAACGTACATGTGATTTGGCTTGTTCACGAAAATACGGATACCAAATTTTTCAAAAGTCAGGAAAAAAGTATTTAAGAGGTATGGTGACAAAGAAGTGTCACTAGTTTAACTATTCATCAAAAGACTTAAGGCAGAAAAGTTTTGTCGAGATGGATCGAACTGGGGTAGTTTTGGATTACAGTCCGACCTCTTAGCCACTCGGCCAGAGAATATAACAAAATTTTATATGGGGTAGTTCGAATCTTCATTGACATTGTATCTTTTGCATGTTTAAAACTGTTGTTTACAGCAAAAATGACAGAAAAATATAAAGTTTTGAATGAGTTAACATTCGATTTTTAGAAAACCTCGGGCCGGCCCGCTTCCCAAAAAACTATCGCTCGGCCCATTTATGTGTTCTCTTCGTGATTCTATCCCAAAACTATCGCATACTCTAAAATCGCGTGGTTGATAGGATAGTATTGGCGCAAAAGCGGCATGGGCCTGGCAGTTGGTAAGAAGCGGCCTGAGGCTACCATCTACGGTGAAAAGCGGGCTGAGGCTATCGTCTGGATCAAAAAGCGCAAGTTTTAACGATTCACATAATTTGGTTGGAATTTTGCGATTGTCCCTCGCGTTAAAACGAAAAAGATGAAAAGTCGCACCATTCGCCAGCTGACTTTAATTTTGGACAGGAAATTTAAGATTTCTAGCCAAAACAACTGCATACATGACATCTAAACAAAATCTTCATTATCACAGAATGTCAAAATAAACAATTACTGATTATAACGATTCAATTACTCCTGATCGTAGATGATGAGGGAGGTGACCGTGGTGCCGGAGGGGATCTTCTGCCTTCCGTTGAGAGAGGAAAGCTCGATGATGAGGAACGCCTCGACGGGGTCTCCTCCAGCCTTCTTCACCAGGTCACAGGCGGCTGCCAGGGTGCCTCCGGTGGCCAGGAGGTCGTCGATGATGAGGACGCGCTGGCCCGCGTGGATGGCGTCCTTCTGCACCTCGACGATGTCCTGGAACGAAAAGATGAGTAGAAAAATCAATAAATATGTTTTTTTCAATCAATATGGACCATTAGGGATCTTTTTTGACTTCCACCTCAAATTGAAGAGCTTGACAATCTATTCAAGAAAATATATGGCAGTTTCGGGTTTAAATGTGTCGTTTTGGAGAAATATGCATCTGAAGTGCCATTTTTTGCCATTCCAGCCGAAGGTACCTGTGGATAACCGGCATTTTAACGAACTACGTGCACGGTGTTTACGCGTTCCAATCAAACGATTTATCGACTTTTTGGTAGTCACTTTCGAATTTCCAATGTTCCCGCCTGAAAAGACGCAGAAAACTCTGGGTGTCTGACATTGTTAGTGCTGAGAGATTCGCAGCCGTATGAGATCGGGGCCGCGGCAAGGGAAGTCTTGACGTTTACAGTAGTGAGCGTAATATGCAAATGCAATTGGAAAGAGGAGACTTTATTTGAACAGAGAGATAGAGAGAAAAAAAACGAAATAAGAAAAGAGAGATAGAGAGAGATTAAAGACTAGTGGTTAGAGACGCAGAGAACGGTAAGGAAGGTAGAGACGCAGAGGAAGCTATGGCTGGCTAGTGACGTAGAGGCATCAGACGACGAGACAGATTTGGCTGACTAGAGAGTAAGATAATGAAGGGTGGGGTTAGAGACTCAGACGCATATGGAGTAGACAACATGACAGGTTAGACACGCAGAGGCAACTGGTTAGAGATAGAGACAGAGAGAGAGAGAGAGAGAGAGAGAAAGAGAGAGAGAGAGAGACAGATAAAGAGACAGAGAGGCCGATTTCCCAACTGAGACAAGTCATCGTAAATCATACATATGACTCAAACACCAGACAATAAAACTGAGAAATGACCGTCCATAACTGAGTTTATATGGTGTAGTGGTTCAAAACATCCGTCTCTCTCTCTCTCTCTCTCTCTCTATAACCTCTCCATACTCCTTGATGTACGAGGCGGAGACGCACTCTCCCGGCAGTTTTCCCTTCTTGCGGATGGGGACAAAGGGCACGTCGAGCAGCTGGGCGACCTGGGGTCCCAGCAGGAATCCTGAAAGCGTTCAGTTAACTATAATTCTTTGCTTTCTTTCTCCCTCTCTTTACTTTCTCTGTCACCGATTTCAAATCCCCTGGCACCCATGACTAAGTAAATAGGCCGTTGCATCATCTGACGCGGCTTAGAATGTTAGGCACTTGAGTTTGCCGGCTGGCCGTTTCGAAAACAACAAACCGCGCCCTCGATTTCCGACAGCCGGCCGTTTTTCGCCTGAGATTTTGAAAGTTTTCATTTTTTATAATAAAAAGTTTGTTTAAGCATTTAAATCATACGGTAAAATCAAACGATTATGCCAACCTCAGGCCGCTTTCCGCTTTTTCTGGCAACCTCTGGCCGCTTTCCGCTTTTTCTGGCAACCTCAGGCCGTTTTCTGCGGATTCTGACTGTAGAGAACGTGCGATTTCAATCAAAATCTGGTTTTTGCCCATAGACAGTCCTTTAAAATGATGCATATTTATGACACCGTCCCCGCTGGGCGTTCAATTCAACGATTCGGCCCAAAAAGCAAACGATTAGCTCGTTATCTCACCAGCACAATGTACAGCTATCGCGGTGGGACCAAAAAACGTAGGTTTTTCGTGGCAGGACCTCTTGTTTCTCCTTCTCTCTCTCTCTCTCCGTCTCACTCTCTCGCGACTTTTCTATTAATCAATATTAATGTAATTAAAAGTCTAAACAACCTCTTTTGACTAGATTTAAAGGTCTAAAACCCAATTCGATTTATGGCCACTGTCCCGAGAGGTTTGAATTGTTTAAAAGTCTAATTAGGCCACGGAAATACAAAATTACGATAAGTTTGTAATATTGGTAACTTTACAGGTCTAACTATTAATAAAAAATCCCTTTAGGACCAATTTTTTGCAATAAGAGAGCCATCGTGGCAAGACCAATGAGATCTAGTCCTTTAAATCCAAGTTATTTTGTTTTCGTGCCAGGACCCTTCTGTCCGGACCTTTAAGCCATTTCGATTGCCTCACTATATCGGTCACGTTAAAGGTCTAGGTAGCTTTTTTGATCCATTAAGGACTAAATTTTCGCGGTGGGACCAAGTATGTCTAGCCCTTTAAATTTTACTTTTGTATTTTCGTGTCTGGACCGATATATCTCGATCGATCGATAATGATTTGTTGTTTTCGGACCAGGACCCCAAGTCCATCCTTTAACCAACCTCTGGCCTCCAGTCCAGCGACTGCCTGCACTCCACCCTCGATCGTTTTCGCATGTCCGGCGATGGCTTCACAAAGCTCCGAAACCAATTTCGGATGCGCAAACAACGGCATAATATCCCTATAAATAGCCATTTAAATCTATTTTTAATAGAAAACACCTAAATTATATTTAAAATTTTCAAAAAAAAATACCTGAAATTGATTCCCTTCTTCGGGAAGTCGCGGATGCTCTTGATGTGCGGTTCAACCTCTGCTCTCACCTTTTCCAACGCCATTTCTGCAAAAATAACGGGATTTCGGGCTATTTTAACAAATAAAAATGGTTTAAAATTAACAAAAACTATTTAAAACCAACGAGATTTCCAAATTACGACCTTTAAAGGTTTCTAGGAAAATGAAAATCCTTATTTTTGTTAAATTAAATCGATATTTTTTGGGATTTATAAAGTCGATTTAAAACCAACGAGACTTCCAAATTACAGATAGACCTTTAAAGGCTTCACGTAAAATTGAAATCCCTATAAAAGTGGATTTTCGCTAATTTCAAACGATATTTCTGTATTTTTTGGGGATTATAATTAGAATTTGGGGTCTAGACGCCAAAGATGGCAGAAAACTAGATAAAGGGCAGAAAAACATGCCTTATCATTTGTTTTATCGCCTGTTTCCTTGGCTCATAAATTTAATGGTCCCGCACGGAATGCTAGGCCCGCCAGGCCGTCAGCTGCGCCCTTTGATTGACGGCCTTCACGCGCCTCCCCCGACCTATTTCCATTGCCTTAGGTTGGCCTTGTAAGGGCCTTTTTTATATTTTTGTCACAAAATTTGTATTTAAGTTTTAAAAAGGCTTTAATTTTGTATTTATAGCATTAAAATACTCAAAATTCACCAATTTCAGACAGAATTCGTGCCTGAAATCGGCCTAATAGCTGCCAGGAAGGCCTTTTCGCAGCCTTTTTGCTATTTTTGTTACAAAAGTTACTATTATTTTTAAAAAATGCTTTTAAGTTTGTATTTATTTTTTATACTCTTCAAAATCCACTAATTTTAGGCACTTTAATGTTTTTTCAACCGTTCCATAAAGAAATTGGCCTTTTCAGGGCCTTTTTTATATTTTTGTTTACAAATTTTTCATTTTAATTTTTGAACAGCCTTAATTATAGTTTTTTATGAATTTAAAATGTTCAAAACCCACTGATTTCATCCACAATTCCTTCCTGAAATCAAACTATTTCCGTTACTAGGGGCCTTTTTCCTATTTTTGTTGTAAAATTTAAATTTTTATTGTAAAAAAGTCTTAAATTCTGTAATTGCACCTTTTAAATTTTTAGGATCTTTTTCAGAAACCATTCCTGCCTAAAGTCGCCCTAATAACTATCAAAATGGTCTGCTCAGGTCCTTTTTGCTATTTATTGTTGTAAAATTTAATTTTTTAAATTGAAAAAATGCCTTAATGTTGTATTTAGATCCCTAAAAGTCTTTAAAATCACCTCATTTTCAACCTATTTTCGCTTTTAAAAAAAGTCCTTTTCAGGGCCTTTTTCGCTTATTTTGTTACAAAATTTATATTTAAATTAGTTTTTAACTCAAAAGTTCCTTAATTTTATATTTAAATCTTTAAAATTTCCTAAAATCCCCTAATTTCAGGCACGATGAACCTCATCTTGTTGAAATTCTGCCTCATAGGGGCTATGATTTTGGGAACGCTCCTCGCCGGGCTTCTGCCTATGAAGGTAATTTTTATTTTATTTTTTTTTGTATTTTTTTTTTAAATTTTAAATTAAATTAATAAAATAAAGTTTTAGCTCCTCCGGTGGCTTCGGCACAGCGCCGCCACGGCGCACTCTTCCAAGCAGCACAAACACGTCTCCCTGATGCTTTGTCTTCTGACCTGCTTCTCTGGAGGTGGGTTACTGTAATTACATCTTATTTAAAGGTCTAAATATTCTGGATTTTCTGTCTGGGACCCAGATTTGGTCGAAAATGCGTCATTTTAAAGGTCTAATCCGGTTTCGTTGGGATTTTTCTGCCATATAAACCCCTAAAATTGCGGTTTCAATGGCTTAATGGTCTAATATCCTCGATTTTCCTCCTGGGACCCATAACTGATAGTTTATTCGTGACTTTAAAGGACTAATCACGTCTTTTTTGTAATTTTACCATTTAAAGGTCTAAAACTAAAGTTTTGGTGTCGACTTAAAGGTCTAATTAGGTGCACCATTATTTTAAAGGTCTATTTTTGTCTGAATTTATCTTCTTTTTGTGTGGTTAAAGGTGCTTTTCTGGAAGTGGGTTACTGTAATTTCAATTTTTTTCATTTAAAGCTCTACTAGGTTAATATTAAAAGTCTAAAATTCAAATTTCTCCAATTTAAAGGTCTAAAATTCCAATTTCCCTATTTCAGGAGTGTTCCTGGCTACGTGTTTCCTCCATCTCTTCCCCGAACTCCGCGAGAACATCGACGAAATGTTCCACCAGTACGACTTCCACGTGGATTACCCTCTGGCGGAGCTCATCTCCTGCCTCGGCTTCTTCCTTCTCTTCGCCCTCGAGGAGATTGTCATCATTCTGATTCCCTCCATGGCTCACGGCCACTCCCACGGTGGAGGACACGGACATAAGGAACAGTGCGTTTTACGTCTTTTCAATTATTTTTTTTTGCATATTTCACCTTTGAAAAATTCGCTCAAAAAAGGTGTATTTTTTCTCGAAAACGCGAAGAAAATAGCTTTTTCCTGAATTTTTACCCAGAAAAAGCGGCCTTCGTTTGTAAAAAAAGCCGCATTTGGTTGAAAAAGCGGCCTATGGTTGCCAAAAAGCGGCTTTTCTTTGCCAAAAGATGTTCAGGCGGACTTCAGTTGTCAAAAAGCGGCCTTTGGCTGTCAAAAGCGGCTTTTGGTTGAAAAAAGCGGCCTTTCGTTGGCAGTAAGCGGTCTTATTTTTTTGATAGGCAAATCTCGATGAAAATACCACTTTTTTACTCCAAAAATTACCGAAAATCTCAATTTTCGGGTTGAAAATTCAAAATCTCATTTCCAGTGTTCCCCTGACGGCTGAAGCGAAGGAAAGTGGCTGCTGCATGACGGGCCTCGTCGTTCCGACGACCAACGGCAACGACATGACTTTGACCACGAAAGACGAACACAACCATTTCGACCACCACGGTTAGTTGGATTTAAAGGTTTTTTTTCGTTTCAGGACCTTTGTTGATTGATACGAACTACCTGCACGATGTTTACGCGTTCCTGTAATTCAATGTTTTATCGACTTTTTGGTCTTTACTTTCGAATTGTCAATGTTCCCGCCTGAGAAGACGCAGAAAACTCTGGTTGTCTGGCATGGGGTGCGCCGCGCATTTCACACCCGTACGAGATCGGCGACCGGGGCAAGGATAGTCCCACCACATAAGTAATGATCACCAAAGGCAAATACAAGTCGAAAAGAGGTCCCTGTCGGTTCCTTTTAAGGTCTAAAACTGAATTTTCACTCAAACAACCAAGGTTCGGTTTCATTATATTGAGTTTTTTTTTCCAAATAAATTGTTTGCATAAAAATCATTGTCGATCAAAATGTCGGTCTTCAAAACACTTCCTTTTTTGATCATTTGTATTCTTGACCGGCAATAATCGATGAGAAAGTCGCACACTGGATTCTGAAATACACGTCGTGAAACTGCCGATCTTCATAAATCGTGAGAATTTGATGGAGAAGCGAAAAGGCGCTTTTTAGATCTCGCCAGAAAAGCGGAAAGCGGCCTGAGGTTGCCATAAGAAAGCAGAAAGCGCCCTGAGGTATCTAAAATAAAGAAAAAAAGCGGAAAGCGGCCCGAGGTCGCCAGAAAAAAGCGGAAAGCGAAAAACAGCCCCTAACTCCAATTCGAAATCTTTATCTCAAGCCCTCGGCGTATATTCTGGAATCTTCTCAGAAAAGGAGAACTCCTCAGATCTTGAACTCCTTCCCATTCAGCCTCAGAACCCCTCTCATCGTCTTCTTGTCCAACATTCCGAGGATCTCCAGCTCGTGCACCCGTCCGCCGTCCGAGAACTTCACATCCGACTTGAAGGCGATCTTTCCCTCCTCGTTGGGCTGGAAATTTGAATTTTAGAGGATCAAAAGGACCTTTTAAAAGCCTTTTTGGCAATTAAAAGCCGCTTTCTGGCAACCAAAGGCCGCCTGAACTGATTTTTGGCAAATAAAAGCCGCATTTTGGCAACCATAGGCCGCTTAACCTGCTTATTTCAATGAAAAGCCGCTTTCTGGCAACCAAAGGCCGCTAACCTTGGCCAGAAGAACCGCAGAAGAGGGATTGAGGCTCTCGAGGTTGTCGGAAGGCAGGGGCTCCATGGTCTCGGCCGGAGGACTCGGGGGCTCCTTCTCCTTCAGAAGAGCCTCCTGGTGACTCTGAGGATCCTGGGCCTTCTGAAGGTCATCTGCCTTCTGAAGCTGCTCCTGATGCTTCTGAATCCCCTGCAGAAGCCTGTTGGCATCCAGAAGAGCGCCGGAGACGATGTTGTCGATGGTCTTGTAGGCGACGCTGGAGAGCTCCATCGGACCACCGCCGCTCATGGTGGCAAGGGAGGGAATGAGGGAGGAGGGATCTTCTAATTGTGACTCGCATAATCACGTTTGCACGTTATTTTGGGATTCGCGGGAATTTATTCAAATTTTATTTGTTTAAGGTTTAGACATTGGCTTTTCGGCCGCTTTTTCTGGCGATATCAGGCCGCTTTCCGCTTTTTATGGTGACCTCAGGTCGCTTTCCGTTTTTTCTGTGACCTCAGGTCGCTTTCCGTTTTTTTTCTGTGACCTCAGGCCGCTTTCCGCTTTTTTCTGGTGACCTCAGGCCGCTTTCTGCTTTTTCTGGCAATCTCAGGCCGCTTTCTGCGGATCCTTGTGACCTACCGACTGCCCTAAAAGAGCGAAAAGTACCGTAATCCTCTGTCGTCTAAGGAACTACTAGAAAAATTTGAATTTTGAGAACCAATTCTTTAAGTTTTAATTATTTATTGATCATTTTAAGAATTTCGCGACTGATTTTTATGCAAAAAAAAAATAAAAATAAAGATCAAATAATAAAAAAGCGATTGTTAATATGCGGAAGACATTTATCTCCCCCGTGAAATGGAAGACTTCCAAGTAAATTTTTTTTTAAATAGTAAAAAAAACAAATTGGAATTTCGGTCTCTCCATCCCAAATTGGTCCCATAAATTACCAGCCAAACGACCAAGGTTCGATCCCGGTCGGTGTCCTACTTTTTTTCTCTAACTATAAATGACTAATATGATAACTTGAAATATATTTAAATCATTTTAAACAGTTAAAAATTACTTCTTTTAATTTAAAGCCTAAATTCCCTTGTTTTGTTTTCATTGCCATTTTTTTGGTGCCATTATTTTTTGTAACAAAAATCTAATAATAATATTAATGTTAAAACATTTTAGTTTTTTATCTTAAAATTGGAATTTTCACTAAAAAAAACGTGTATTTCTCTCGAAACTGCGAGAAAAATAGCATTTTTATGACTATTTATAGGCCCAAATGGTGTAAAAAGCTTTAAAAATTCGAAATCGTTTATATTTAAAAAAAATATTTTCTCAATAAATTTCCCATTTTAGACGTCACCACCACTCCGATCCTCGCCCAGGAGTCCGCTTCCGACGCCGAGGTGGCCGGCCACTGCCAGAAGCACTGCCCTCTGACCGTGCACAACCGACGAAGCTCCGGCCGCGAGACCCCCGAATGCACCGTCTCCACCGAGTAAGCCTTATTTCCCCTAAGAAGTCTACTAACATTTAGTTGTTCAGCACGGATAAGTTGATCCCCGCGAGGGGGAGGTACGGTAGTGTGGTTCTGGTCAGAGAGAGAAAGACGTCCGTCTATCAGAGATGTTTGAGCGAGAAGGGCTGCAAAAGAGGCAGCGATGAGGGGTAATTGAGTGTGTCTTGTAGGGAAAAGTACCGTAATCCTTTGTTGTCGTCGACCCGAAAATGTGTCTTTATCTCCTTAAAATCAGAGCCGTCAACGTGAAAATGTTAAACTGTCGATACGTAGCGCCGGGCCGGCCCTGGAAGCCCCCAAGGGAAAATGAAGAGAAAAGTACCGTAACCCCTTGTTTTCTGTAAAAATTACCGCATGTCGTCTGATCGAAAATGTGGACATTTTAAAAAAAACTGTTGTCACCAAGAAAATGACAAACTGGCGATACGTACCTACAGGAGTTACATTTGGTAGGACCTGGGTGGGCACGCCCTGAGGGCCCCGAAAAAAAAACTTTGGCGCGAACAATAAATAATTTTTGTGAGAAATTTTCAATCAAGTTTTCACTTATTTTTAGATTACTTAAAGACTTCTATGAATTTTTTTTTAAAGGAAAAATAACAAAATAGACCGAACAATTTTAAAAAAAAAGATTATTGATTTTTTTTTAAATTTCCTATAATTCGGTTTGAATTGAAATTCTCTCCCTAAAACTTTTTCATTTCTAAGAAAAATGCAACTTTTTTTGTATTTGAAAGCTATTATTTTTAAAATTTTAACTTCCCACTACTTGAAATACCGTAATCTCTTCGTCGTTGCATTTAAAATACCCAAGTTGTTAGGTACTGTACTTCTTGTATAAGTACCGTAGTCATTTGTTTAAGAGGCTACCGTATCCTTTGCACTGCCACTTTCTTTCAAAGAATGTCGTCGCCATGAAAATATTGAAATTCGGAAAATGTGATAAATACCGTAATTTATGTGGCGTTGCAATGAAAATGGAATGGCTGACCTTAAGAAATACCGTATACCAACCAGTCGCTTAAAAAAATTACTCATGTCGTCACGTCGAAAATGTGGTACGCAATGGACCTCCTCGATGTACGCAAAAATGGAAATATCGTAATTCCTCCCGTTGCACCGAAAATATGATGATCCCAGATTACGTAACGTTGAAGAAGTAAAAACTACCGTATGTCACCTATGTCGTCTAATCAAAAATGTGTATGTAACGTAACATCTTGGGGTCTCTTGGAAATACCTACCGTAACCCAATGTTCCCCCTGTTTTCTTCATTCTTACTGTAAACCTACAGTAATCCTTTATTTCAGGATGTTCACCGCTGTCGCCTTCGCCGAGCCCGAGCGTTGCGAGACCAACTGCGAGACCGGTTTGTTTTTATTTTATTTGAAACAAAAATTAATTTTAAAAAATAGTTCACAATATATTTTGTAATGTTTTTTTAATAATTGTTATTTAAAAATCATGTAAATTTCAATTTCAGTGGATGAGGACCCTCCGATTCTGATGAAGTCTTCGCCGCACGCCCACTCTCACGGAGTCCGCTCGATTACCCTCGTCCTCGCCCTCTCCATTCACTCCGTCATCGAGGGAATCGCCCTCGGCGTTGGAGTGAGTTTCAGGAAAAAAGGAGAAAGCGGCCTGAGGCTACCACTGGTCTTAAAAAGCGGCCTAAGAATTCCAGGTTGCAGGAAAAACGGCTTGAGGCTACCTATAATTTCATAAAGCGGCCTGAGGCTGCCGGGTGCAGAAAAAACGGTGTTAAAAAGCGGCTTTCGTCGAAAGAAATCAGAATCCAACTAATTGGCTTGAGGCAGTACAAAATTTCTTAGAAATCGGTCCGAGGCTTACAGAATGTATTGAGTTCACCAGAATTCGTTGAAAGCGGCCTCAGGCTACGCAAGCGGTCTCAAAGCGGCCAGAGCCTACCCAATCGGCCTTCGTTTTTTCGTCGCCTTAACGGGGCTAATCATCAGGAAATGCCCTCCAGTACAGCCACTGATAACACTTATCAGCTGGGTCCTTCTCTTATTGACAGTTATGGGGGTTGATTTACGACTGGGAATGGCAAAGTTCTGTCTTTTGAAAGGGGTGTTTCTGGGGGAAATAGCCAATTTCATGGAAAACTTGCTTAAAAATGCCATTTTCAGAACAACGAGGGAGAGCTGGTGGCCCTTTTCGTCTCTCTCCTCGTCCACAAGCTCATCGTCGCCTTCTCCGTCGGACTGCAGCTCGCCCGAACCCACGCCCACCAGCTCAAATGGGTGAGTTTTAGGGGGCGTGGCCTAAGTTTTCCGCTTCTTTGGCGAAAATTTACGTTTTCTATTAAATTCTAGCCCTAAAAGAGGGTTAATGACACGGAATATTGCACCTTTAATTGTGAAAATTCGTTTTCTGGCGGGAATTTTAAGTTTTTTGACATTTATTAATGGAGTTAATGAAGGAAAAATGAATATTGCACCATTAATTATGATCCCATTTCAGGTGGTTGTGTCGATTGTGATTCTGGCGCTGATGTCTCCGTTGGGAGCGCTGTTCGGAATGGGAGTGCAGGCTGTGGTGACGGATAGTCTGCCGAAGGCGTGGACGATCACCATTCTCCAGGGATTGGCTGTCGGAACCTTCCTCTACGTCACTTTCTTTGAGGTGAGAGAGGCAGAGAAAGAGAGAGAGAGGACAACTAGAGAGAGTCAGACAACAAGAGGAGGTTAGATACAAAAGCCGCTTTTGGCAATCATAGGCCGCTTGACCTGTTTTTGGCAACCAAAGGCCACTTGACCTGCTTTTTAACTATGAAAAGCCGCTTTTTGGCAACCAAAGGCCTCTTGGCCTGCTTTTTTTTAACAATTAAAGCCGACTTTTAAGCAACCCAAGGCCGGTTGACCTTTTTTTTTATCTTAAAAGCCGCTTTTTGGCAACAATTGGCCGCTTAGCCTGTTTGTTGGTTACTAAAAGCCGCTTTTTCTTAACCATATGCCGCTTACCCGTTCTTGCATTTAAAAGCCGCTTTTTGTTAACCAAATCCCGCTTTTTGGCAAGTAAAGGCCGCTTTTTTAAACTAAAACCCGCTTGACCCGCTTTTTAGCAAACGGTTAGAGCCACACGAGTTGACAAAGTTAGAGACGCAGAGTAAATGAGGGGGGAGAGAGGTTAGAGACGCAGAGGAAATTGGAATGAAGAGTTAGAGACGCAGAAAAGAGATAATTAATCCAATTATTTCAGGTCCTCCTCCACGAGCGTGACAACGAGCACCCGAACCTCCTGAAGCTCCTTGTGATGATGGCCGGTTTCGGGCTCATCGGACTGCTGCGCCTCTACGACACGCACGACCACAGCCACGGCTCGGGCGGCCACAGCCACGACCACGGGGACCATGACCACCTGGATCTGCTCAACAACGACACCTCCTTGCTCACGACCACCGCCGGTTTTTAGAAGACGAGTGCCACGAAACGAGTCCTTTTCCCCTCCCCTGTTGATACTCCTATTTTCAGTTGTTTCTATCTCTTCCTATGTTTTATTTTCCCCACAGATATAGTTGGTGAGAGAGAGAGAGAAAACCAGCATTCCAGAACCCGTGTGATCCCAGTTCCGTGCGAGAGAAGTTGTCTTGTGTTCTCTTTGGATTACTCTCTTGGTCATATCGACGAGCTTTAAGACAACTCTTTGTTATTGTTACATAATAAACCGTTGATTTTGGAGTTATCGATCGGTTTTATGCGGTAAAAAAGCTTTCAAACATACCGGGTTCTCATGGGCCGACTGGGAAGTTGTGACCCTTAAATTACCAACCAAACGACCAAGGTTCGATCCCGGTCGGTGTTTTGGTTTGATCGTATAAAAAGAGGAATCAAAGCGGGAAAACAAAGCCTTCAATTAAGATATTTACAAAAAATTTTAATTGACTATTAAATATATTTGTAAATTTGTTTATGCATGGGTTTCTTAGACGGACCTGCCCAATTTTGTAATTCGCCTAATAATGTTATTTTGTATTACGGAAGGGATTCGTAATTAATTTTTATCCCATTATTTTGCTGAGTAAATTAAAAATTTTAATCATGTTTTTGGTTTTAGATTATCGAGGAAGACCAGGTGAGTCTGTTCCGAAAAAAATGTATATATCCGTTTTTAGATAATTGAAATTGCAAAGACGGCATGGGTCACCTTACTTAATTTGTTTCGCGGCATATATTGCGTTGTAACCGTTCTCAGACAGCCACCCAGCAATAACAGCAAAGTTGTTGTTAAAAACTATAGAACTGTTGCCATTGGACTAGTTGTAAAGGTTCGTCGAACAAGTGGAAAATAACATGTATTAAGACAGTGTATCAGTAATAGTTGGCATGCCTTTTAAGAAATAGGGACAATCGCCAAGGAGTGTTTATATAGGCTCAAACATATCTTTTCTTGCGACACTTTGGAAAAAAATCGTAATTGCAAATTTTAACCCGCCACGCGGGTAGCTTGGGGGAATACGATCTTTAGGAATTATGTGATATATATGTCGTTCGTGTGGTTTGAAAACATTTTCACTCGACGATTCAGATTTTTACTTAAAAATTTAAAAAGCTAAAAAATTTAGAATGGTGTCGCATTCATCAAGCTTGATTAGTTTCAGCTACGCTTGCTTGCATGCTACAAACCACATTTCATTTTAAGCTGATTAAAGAAATTAAACCACCACGCCGTGCTACGCGGTGCCCAAAGTACCCACCTATTTCAGATGTTATGCTCAAGTTGCGGCTTCTTCAGTATTGTAGTTGGGCTATTATTCCCATCGCTCACATCTGATTTTGATTTGTTGACTCCTACTCAACCTCAGGTAAAGCTTTCATGAATTATTAAATAGCTATAATTTCAGATCATACTGATAGTGAGATGGGCTGCTGTTGTAGCCAGCCTTGCAAACTTGTGGATTTTGTCTGGAGTGTTCGTCATTTAGGCATTTTAGTTCGAACCGCTTTGTTCATCCGTCTATATTTGCTTGTGGAAAATTTGTAGTTGTAGTTTCTTTTTTTACAAATTTAACCATTCCATGGGCTTGTACTTATTTATTTGTCAATAAATTTGTCAAAAATACCGTATACAAATTAATTTCGCTGATTTTCTATCTGAGGTTTTTAGAGACCAAATTCTATAGATACTGTGGCGGGAAGTTTAAAAAACTCTGGATCATTCACTTTTAAATACAAACTTTTAAAGGCTTATTTGGATTTTCGGATTCCGATCGCTTAGCCTTGGCCACCAGAAAACGTGAAACTTTATAATGGGTAGTTTGAACTTTCCTTTATATATTATATGTTGCATGATTAGAATTTTTGTTAACAAAAAATACCATATCAAAAATTATTTGTTTTCAATTGAGTTGAATTTAAATGTCAATTTTCACCAAATCAATTGAGTTAAATGTAAATGTCAATTTTCACCAAACTTCGACCCGGCTCGGGCACGCCCTAGCTTCAACCACGATTGGCTTTGAGTCACCTTCCTTGCCCCAACCATAACTCTTTCTCTTGATTCTAGAAACTTTTATAGTGTAGTTGAACTCGATAAACTAGAGAACGTGCGAAACCTTAGTTTCAGCGTCAAAACCAAACAACAGCGTTAAAATAAACGCATGCGTGTTGGAATAATCGTTTTAAACTCATAAAGGTTTATGTTATTTGTTTTTCGTAAGACATAAGCACTCAACTAGCACGCTACCGTAAAATTAATCACCATAATTTTAACAGACACTGCTCACAAGGGACACGACTGCTCAGTTGGCCACATACGCCCGCTTAGGATTATTTTCTGGAGCTCTTTCAAGAAACAGATTCACTAAAAAACGATGGAGATCGCTCAAGCCGTCTATGAGACTACAATGTCTTCCGAGGTGTTGTCGATGTTTACCTCAACCAAGGTTTGCATGTATAAGTAGGTTGTAATACCTGGGTTTAGAAATCAGATATCTCTAAAAATCCACTGCTTTATATTCCTCCAAACATTTGTGCAGCTTATTACACAACATTAGCGCTGGCATTGCTTTTTGTTCTTTGTCTGGTGCTACTGAGGAAAAAATGCCAAAAATATCACTTCCTCTTGGGGATCGAATCGATATGCAATATCCTCCATTCAATTTGGTTGCTGTACTTGTTTGCGTGGACAGAAAGATACGAGCTATTTTATGTGACTCGGCTACCATCCTTTTGGTGGATGTACTTGTTCTTGTGGACAGAAAAAGACGCTCTTTTTTATCTGACCCAGATGCCACTCTGGGAAAAGGTTTTGTTTCATATATACGAATCTTCCCAGTTTCTGCCGTGGCTTTTCTATGGACTTGCCGCAATGGCATGGAAGAATGTATTTATTAAGTGGGTTTATTAATGCAAGTTTAACATTTTTGGTTAGCTAACACAAACCGCTACCCAACGTTTAATTTGTGAAACGGGCATGCTCTTATGCGTAGTGATAGGGACGTAAACGTTCTATAACCAAAAAAAAAAACAAAAAAAACAACCTTTAAATAAAAATATAAATTACAGGAAGGCAAACGCGCATCTTGTTCTTACTGGGTGTTTAATAATTTGCCACAGTTTGTGGTATCCGTTTTATTTGTGTTGTCAAATCATCACTGTCGATCCTTCATTAAAACAAGTGAGAAATATCAGTAAACACATTGTTATCCTATTTCAGACCCTTGAAGAACTCTACTTCATATCGATCGTTGTAGTCAACTGGGTGTGCGTCATCTATAGCATAGTGGCCGTTCTTTGCCTATCATCTACCGATATCAGCAAAGCTGATGTCATCGTTGCCGTTGGACTTGTTATTAAAGTTTGT